>PVKU01000341.1:75457-396888 GCA_004027475.1 Anoura caudifer | reverse complement strand
GTAGGAAAGACAAGGTTACCATCCTAAGGTCTTCTCGCAGCAGGAGAACTGAAAGAGGAGCAGTTAGTAAGTGTTTTGCTCCAGGCAAGAAAAAGCAGAGGGCAGAAAGGAGATCAGGCCTGTGATCAGACCTGCGATCAGACCTCGATGCAGCGCCGGGTTCCACACCCGGGCCCAGCGCAGGGCCGCCTGCTGATCTGGGAGCACGGAGGAGAGAGTCCAGGCCATTGTCATCATTCTCCTGGATCACTACCTGGAGGCAAGTCAGGCCACCTTTTCCAGAGAACACGCATCTCTCCAGACCTGGGAGAAGCCACTATCCACAGCGCCATGGGGAGACTCCACCTACTACTGGGACGTACTGTCGCAAAATCAGGCCCGCGTCTCACCTCTTCATGTGGCATCGGAAACATGCGATCAATCCATCCCGAAAAATCACAGAACTGAATTCATTTTTTAAAAGCAAATTAGTTAATAATTTCTCTCTCTAGCAATGAGGTTTTTCCTGGGAATACATGAAGGCCACGTCAGGGCCAGAAACGAGGGCACAGAAATCCATGAGCTGGGAAACTTGAGGTTTGGTTTGCCAAGAATAGATGCATTTTTGAGAACTTTGGACTTCACATTATAGGTCTGTGTTTCATTTTTCAAATATAAAATGGCAATAATGGAGCAGCTTCTCTGGAAAGACTAGGAAAAAAAGTAGTAAAATAGGTGTTTATATTTTTTAGACCCATTATTCTCAGAATCTTTGATATTATCACATTTTATCATTCTGTAGTTGATTTTACACAAACTAGCATGCCTTGTAAAGTTTTACTTGGTATACATTTACTTTGAAGATTAAAGTGATACATAAAGGCACGTAAACTCTCCTGTCTTTAGTTGGAGGCACTGAATTAAGAGATAATTTGATGGCACATCCTATTAAAGATGCCCCCAAGTGCAGTCTAAACAGGTGTCAGAAAACCAGGTTGATCTTCACTACTTGGTATAAACTTTATTTTATTGCCTTTTAAAAACGAAGTTCATAAATAATGGAAAGTGAAAATAGCTTTGTTTTATATTTATAACAATAACACAGAGAAAATATGACCATCAGAATTAAACCCTTAAAAGATGTAAACCAGTGGGACATCTGTTAGAAGCAATACTTGTCTTTCAGGTACAAGATATACATTGAGCTGCACAAGAGACTCAAAATCCACTGAACCAACAAAATCCTCAGTGGAAACAATATTAGATTTTTTAGAAGCTTGGCTTTAGGAAGGAAGGGAAGCTCTCATTTGTCCAAAGAGCTGTCAATTATCCAGTCTAAGGGGGTGAACAAAGTCATGGATGATCCAAAAAACAAAACAAAACAAAACAAAAACTGAAGATATAGACTCTTAAAGAGCATGAACTTGACTCCTTCCTGTACTCTATCGCCATCCTCCCCTCAGCTCCTCCCAGCAGGCGCTGGGCTGGGGCTGACTGCATCAGAAATGGTTTGGAAAGAGTGAAGAGCAGAGAAGGGAGGCTGCTCATTTTTGTGGCTTTGATGTCCCCAAACAAATCCATTAAGACTACTGTAGTAGCTTAAATATCAGGCAAGAGACACTCCCTCAAAGCGAAGGTCACTGTTCCTGTGGTCCCTCTGAGATTTCCCTGGGGCCAGAGAGAACACGAACCCTGGAGGAGAAATTAGATGGGTTTCAAAACCTGCTTCCTGGCAGCTGACACAAGCCACAGGGGGAAGGCAGGATGGGAAGGCTGAGGTGGAGAGAAAGGTGGGCCCCTTGGCAGAGGACCGCTTTGCCGGGCTGAACCACCTCCTACCACCTTGACAGGAGCACGGAGCACCCAGCACCGTTAGGTGCGATGCGAACTCCCGTGCCTCAGCAAGCAGCAAGCAGCAGCCTGACTAGGGACTGCCCTCCTGGAACGCCTCAAGATGTTCCTCAGGCTATTTGACTCTCCCCTGCGGACACCTTCAAGATATTCAAAAGCACCCCCCCAAAGGCCCAGGGACCCCTGGGTCCCTTGTGGTATTGTAATAAACCAGGGAGGCCTCGCCCATGTGTGCGGGGAGGCTAACCAACAAAACATTGCAATGCCTTCCACGGGGCTGAGGCACACCTGCTACAACCACTTTGTTTTTTGAGGATTTTAAAGGCTTTTCATTGCACTTTTGAGTTTTTGGGTAAGAGTGCATTTGATGTTCAGTTCACTTTCAACCAAATAGCAGGCATGAACGCACAATGGAGAGCTGTCTCGGCAAAGGCAGGGAGCTGCGGAGATTCTTCATTTGCTTCCTCTGTTCAGTTCAGTCCAGAAATGGACTGAATTCTGAAGTCGATGGATGGAAATCTCCTCTCTCAGGACTTCCCTGAAAGATGAGACACAGTTAAGTGTTCTGGTTTCACAGGACATCGCTGCCAACTACTTGCCATGGAAATGGATGAAATCTGTCCAAACCCCACAACAAGATTTGCTGAATGTCATTCAAATACGAATCATCCAGAAGTGACTCGGGGCTTAAATTCAAATCCGGAACAGGCCTAAACAAATTTGAAGGGGAAAAAGACCAAATTTTAATCCAGTGATACTGGGTTTCCATGTCTGCAGGTGAAGCTGAGCAGACCCTAAGCTTAGGGCGCGCCTGCTCCGCACCATGTGCCGTTCTAGCCTCGTGTCCGCCCACGAAGGGGCCAGTCTTGCAGGCTCCTTGGCTCCTCTGCGCAGTCTCACTCTGACCCCGCACATCCCGGTTCATCAGACCCAGTTGCTCAACTTGACTGTGCTCTACCCGTAAATATTTGTGTTTTCCTTCTCTGTGTTGTTCTGATTAATTGAGAATACTCTGATCTGAAATGAGCATGCCAGAGATAGTTTTCTGAAAGTCACATGCACTCTTACACAAATCTCAACCCCGTGACCACTGAGATTACTCCTGCCAGCCTCACCCATCCCCCAATCCCCCGGCCTTGCCCTGTACCCATGTGGTCTGTTTAAAACTGGTGCTTCTCTGTCGTAAACACTCCATGATATGGTGGACAACATAGTAGCAAACAGTATATAGAGTTAAAGGTTAAATTTTTTTTTTTTTTTTGATTGGAACACAACTGATTCTGACTTCCCACTGGGGAGTTTAACATACACAGCCATCAGGGTGCAGAGTGCGGCGATGCAAACATTTCTTTGCCAGCGTTTACTGAGATATTGTAAATTACTTAGCTCCAGCAGTCTACTTTCTCTCCCTTAATCTTGAGCTGACCCCTGAGGGGCTATTTATTGCAGATACATACAACGTGTCATTAGAAGTGAAGTTAATGTAATATGACACAAGTAGCTCACATTGTTTAAATGTGTTCCAGAAAGTGAGCCAATTGAGTTCAGAGAATGCTGTACATGCTCTTCTGCCTGAAAAGCAGCAAGAAATGAGTGAGGGGGTGGGTGGGGGCAAAAATATTAAACACTGCTCACTGTAGGTGGCCAATTAATACCCTGCATCCAAGCTGGAACAAATCCTTCTACTATATACGTAAAGCATATAATCTCTTATCTGCTTAGGCATTATCAAATATTTTAGCAAATCCTAGTAACTTCAAACACAGGTTTAATGGAATGCAGTGCTAAAACATGCAAAGTCAAGAATCAAGTTTTTTTTAAAGAACATAATCTGTTTGAGAAGGTTTCAAGAGAACTACTTTGCAATGCCATTAAAATCTCATCCCATGAGGAAAGATGTCTGATGTGGCAAAACAACTTTACACACGTGTGCAAGCCCAGTGCACAACTTTGCCTTCCCCAAATCTGGGTCACATGCAGGAAAGCCATTTTAATTTCTTGGAAGCTGGAAGGATGCACAGCTATCGGTCCAATTCTCAACGTCCGATCTCCAGGACGATCGATATCAGCCTGGGAGGGAATTCCAATAGACGGCCTATGGCATGGGTGGTGGGATCCAGCTGGGACACACGCCAGTATTGATTCAACGCTGTGGTCTCTATCTCACCATCACGTTAAAAGTACTACCATTCATTACACCACATGCATAAAAATGAAGTCCAATGTACCATTATAGCTAATAATGAAATGCTGGCAAAATTTCAGTTTCACTCATTTGCACATTTACTTTAAAATGAATCCATTTTTCCTTTAGCCATGGGGTCCTTTCCCCCTGGATAACTGGGATATATTTTTGAGTGTCTTTTCATCTTTCCCATCTTCCTCTGGGTTCTGCTCATGCACTCAGGGTGGTTTAAATGCAAGATCAGGAAACAGGTGAAGTGAGAGAAATCCCCCTTGCAGAGGGAAGCAAGTGCAGCGTGAAGCCGGAGAGAAGCTCCACGAAACAGGAAGGGAGGATGCAAAACAAACCAACAAACTGCACGTGTCGAATGGATCCCCCTACGCATCTGACTGGACTTACAAGTGTAACACTTCACGCCTTTCATGTAAACCAAAATACAGAGAGCCAAAAGACAGGGCCTAGCTAAAAGCAGGAAGGGAAAAAAGGGAGACAGAGAACCACACTTTTTTTTTTTTAGAGACTGATTTCTGAGTAGGTTTTATACAGCTTAAGGAATCTACTGCTTGTGGGTGATGCAAGATAACACTTTCTTGTAATTTTATATAGTAAGCAAAGATTTAGAATATTTACAGACCACCCCGAGTAAGAGCGTCACTGGATTCTAAGAGCATGCTCATACCAGAACATTCATCTTTGGAAAAAAACAAAAAAAAAAAAGTATCCAATGGCCCTCAGGCCATATATGGCTGCAGGGGAAGGTACGCCTTTGACCTCCCAGTGCCTGCAGAATTAAGAGCGCAAGCTCATCACAGCTGACGGAAGGACTTTTCTTTCTTTCATTTGTAGACCAACTTTTTATCAGATCTGGCCTGGGACTATACTAAAACATAAAGGTTTCCCCCATTCTAATCTCTGACAAAAAGAGATCAGAAAGATACATGTGTTGTTTCGAGGGACAGTCTGCTGAGGTGAGGGACAGTGATTCCGTGTGAATCAAAGCTTCCCAGTCATTTGCACACCGGTGAACTGTGTTGCACTGGTATTCGGGGGCTGCTGGCATGCTGTCTGCTTGTGAGCCGACACAGAAAGTGTTCTATGTAGTGCATTTTAGACCATGTGCAGCCAGGCTGGTGTTAAGTTCCTTTTTCTGATTTATGGGTAGGTCTTGAAACAGTCAGAATTTTGCCTTATTAAAATTGATAGAGGAACGTTTCAGACTTTCAGTCAAGAAGAATTCCTTTCATTTTTATTCTGTACAATGTAATTGTAATGAATTACAGTATTCCACTATTTATATTCTCAACATACACTTTCACAGAAGTTCCCTGTCATTCCGCATTAGTTAACAGATGATACAATGTCTGATCTTAAAGATTTCACGGCCCCTGTGTATTTTTCCCATTACTCAGGCAGCTAGGTTCCCCCCATTGGTTATTTCCTCCATGGGAATAAAGGCATTTCTGCCTAAGCATTAACTCTTTCCTGGTTCCATGTGCTGAAGCGTCACGCGCAGTAAACAAAGCAAAGGACACACTGGCCTGAAGACACGCTCATTCCTACTCATGTACAAATTTAGTGGTTATTCGGTTATGCAGTTAGCTTTTTATGAAATGCTAAGAAATTTTAAAAAATAATTATTCACTGTAATTACTTTTCTATCAAGCAACTGTTTCTGGCAAAAGATGCCAGGCAACTCCTGCAGCATTATTTCCTGTCAGGAGAGACGTGTAACTCACATAATGCTGTAAGTTTACCTGCGGGTCATAACCTACCTGGGGTGCAGAGGCTGCTGAATGTTTCACTTTAGGATATCAGTTCAATTTGTTTTTAATGGAATGAAATGCCCTTGGTTTTCTTCCTTCGTGGATTCCTGAAGAAGGCAACGTGTCTTCTGTCTAACAACAGTACTCGTCCAGAAAACGTAGTTCTGTGCAAACGTCTCCTTGTGATTAAGTTCTGTAACCATGGCAATTCACTATCTGGTTTATTTTAACAGAATGCCAGGGAGTTTTAGATATGGTGGTAATTTACAGTTTGCAGGTATTTGTTACGATAAGTGGGCATTTATTTTAAGGATAGGCAAATACGAAATGCCACCTTGAATTCAGGAGATTGGCATTTCCAAACCAAGATTTGCTCTACGTGTTTCCTGACCGTGGTCAGAAAAAGTAGGTACTATTATATTCACACGTTTAACCATATGGCTTGATTAGACTATCATTAGACTACACTTCTTAGTTTGTGTGCAGTCACCCATTTGATAATTCAAGAAACAGTTGGAGTGGCTCTTGCACTGGGATTACAGAGGTTCATGAGGATCACTTCTTGCCCCAAGGGGGTCTGGAGTTCTGGGGAGTCTTTGCTGGAAACATGCTTCAAACATGTACAGGTTCTGTCTTCACCCAGTGGGCCCACGAGCAAAATCACCCGTCTGGATTCGGAAAAATAAGGTGACGGGATATCCTGCCGAAGTGTCACTGTTACCTTCTCTCCCTGGGCTCTGCAGGGGTGAGGGATGGCGGCAAAAACAAGTGTCAGAGGGAGACAGGGCTGAACTTGGGCCTCTGCACCCCCCAGCTCTCACCCTGGAGCTCCCTCATTTTAGGGATTTAGGGATTTCCATCCAGAGGCACACAGGAGGCACGTGGACCTGTCGTGCTTTCTGAGGATTTGGAAAGGGAAGAGAGTCTTTCCATGCCACGTAGTGGTGAGTACATCTGTACCCTTCTATTGCAGAGCTTTCCGACTGCAGAAGATTTGTTTCCCAGAATTGTTTACAAAGAATCAGGCAGAGCAAACAAGACAATAATCCTGAGAATATTCACATCTTGAAATTTTCAAAAACTCTTTGGATTGCCTATTTTGGGTTCAAGTTTCTGACCTCAAAAAGCTCATGGAGCAAGTTATGGCATATTCAAAATCAGGGACTTTGAAATGATGTTGTTGAAGGTCTCAGGAGTGGATGTGGGAGGGAGGCCAGAGGAGACGACTCTGCCTCCCACCCACCTGACCGCAGGGCTGGATTTTGGCAGTTGCGTATATACCTTGAAGGTCATCATTGGATTTCACTTGACAAAAGATTCTCCTCCTCAAGGAAAGAAAAAAAGAGCTAAAAAATATACATTTTAGATTAATGTGCTGCCAGAGGATTTACAGAAATCCAGAATAGGTTAGCAATAGAATTGCTGTTAGCAATAGAATTCCTTTTTCCCCCACATTAAAAAGAGTAAGAATTTTCTTGGAATTTGAATAAAATTTCAGTATTCATTATGGGAATATGAATTAGTTATTATCCCACAGAAAAAGATAGGAAATAAGTATGGTGGCAAGAATTTTATTCAAAGACAACTAAGGAGAGGTATGTTAATGTAAAAATAATTATTCTTTGGGTTATAAATATAGTATAATACATTTTTATTGTGGACAACTTTGTATATAAGAGAAATATTTTTTTTAAATCCTCACCAGAGAATATGTTTATTCATTTTAGAGAGAGGGGAAGGGAGGGAGGGAGAGAGGCAGAGAAACATGTGAGAGAGACACATGGATCGGTTGCCTCCTGTACCCGCCCAACCCGGGACCAAACCTGCAACCTACGCATGTGCCCTGACCAGGGATAGAACCGGCTCCCCTTTCGGTTTATGAGCCAACACTCTAACCCACCAAGCCACACCAGCCAGGGCCGCAGAGAAGTATTTTTAAAGTAATATCAAATTATCTGTAAGCCCATTATTGGTTTGTCCATAGATGTGTGGCTGTAGGAATGTAACTGATCATGAATATACTTTTTTGGTCTATGTATTCAAATTAACATTGTCTTGTGCAGTTACTGCGCTTTTTTGTTTTGTTTTGTTTTGCTTTTAATTTTTACTTAACGAGGAAATAAAAAAGACAGAATTGAAGCAAATTGTCATTGATCTAAAATTCTAGGAAGTGTGAAACAGGGACTTCAACTGTTCACAAATTCCTTCACTTTTCCGTTTGGACAATCCCAGGTAGCAGGTATATTTGGCTTGAAGCCAATGTTTTCGTGGAGGCCCTAGGCCTCTGGAAATTCAATCTAGTCTATTTTGGGGACATCATCCCCATTGGTTTACCCTCACTTTCCTAATTTCTTTTTCCATTATCTCATAAAGCAAATAGTTATAAAATAAATAAAAGGCTATTTCACTGTGAGAAGAAAAGCCAAATAACAAGTTAGAAAATAATTGTCTTAATGAACTGCTAAGCCTAAATTAGACTTCTTGATATAAACTAAAATCAAATGCCCACAGCTTGTGACAGATTAATGACTATTGCGCATATTAAGCAAAAGTTTATCTAGTCTATTTGTGAGCTTAAAAAAGGCAAGATTTCCCAACCAGAGGCTAGAGAAAATGAGTTTGGGGGCAGGGTGGGTAGAGTCATATAATGCTTAGTGTGAAGGTCTACTAGGATTTTCTCCAAATATATCTTAGATTAAGTACCACAGAATTGCTAGATCTATTTAAAGTTCACAGCTACTGCAAGTAAACACGTTGGGATAAGAAACAATCTGTCTATTACAATGCAGAGCAAATTTAAGGAAATAAAAATAGCCCAGTGGAGTCCTGGCCAGTGTGACCCAGTAGGTTAGAGAGTCGTTCTATGGGTTCAATTCCTGGTCAGGGTACATACCTAGGTGACAGGTTTGATCCCTGGCCGGGGTATATATGGGAGGCAACAGATCAATGTTTTCCTCTCACATCCATGTTTCTCTCTATATATCCCTTCCTCTCTCTCTAAAAATCAGTGGACATATCCTGGGTGAGGATTAAAAACTATAGCCCAGTGGTTATCATAATCTGGTAGGATAAAATATTTCTTCTCCAACCTAAGTTTCCACCAATAATAGACAAGTAGATGAAAAAGCTCTGGTACATATATACAATGGAATATCACTTGGTCACAGAAAAGAATGAAATCTTACCATTCACAATAGCATTGATGGACATAGGGGATATTATGTTAAATGAAATAGTCAGAGAAGGACTAATACCATATGATTTCACATATATGTGGAATCTAAAGGACAAAATAAACAAACAAAATGGACTCATAGATGCAGAGAACAGACTGATGGTTGCCAAAGGAGAGTGGACTGGGGAACTGAGCGGAAAAGGGGAAGGGATTAAGAAGTACAGGTTGGCAGTTACAGAGCAGTCACGGGGATGTGAAGTACAGCACGGGGAATGCGGTCAGTAACACTGTGATAACTGTGTATGGTGCCAGGTGGGTGCTGGAAATACCACGAGGAACGCTTTGTAAAATACCTGATTGTCCAAACACTATGTTGTACACCTGAAACCAACATGAAATAATGTTGAACGTAAACTGCAATTGAAAAATAAAATAAAAAATAATTTCTTCTCTAGCTCCTTTGAGCTAATGCTCATTTTCTTTGTCTCTTCGCTCTGTCTTTTCTCTCTCTCTCAGTAGCTTTTCCCTTAACTAGATTATCCTCTATCCTGCCCCTGAAACCAAGTTAGCATGCTTTACTCTTAATTACCATGTTACTGTAGTTTTAGCTTCATGTCTTCCCTAACCGCCCCCAGTGCAGGGCTGCCCACCCTCCCATTTACTCAGAAAGTGGTCTCCACTCCGACGACAATGCGTTCAAGTTGCCTTTGTGTGTGTTTCCCTCCCGGGACTGCCAATACCTGGGCGACATCATTTCCCCCAGCATCCAATAAAATCCTGCTCATTGAGTAGGTGCTCCATGATATTTCTTAAGTAAGTGAAGAAACACGTGATACTAAATAAATAGAATGGAATAGATGAATAGGAAAGGAAATCTCCCCTCACTGGGATGTTGCCGTTGTAAGGACAGCATGCACTTTTGCCAGTTCTTTTCTGTGTGATAACCTAGGACGTTATACTTCACGTGAGCAGGCGAGTTCCACTTGGTTAGCTATAATCGTTTAAACCTCACCTGCCGTCGAACACACTGGCCAGTCTCTGTGTGTTATATAAGAGAACTAAGGCCCTTGGCTTACTGCATTTCTTTTGGCTAAATGATCATTAAGGGTTAATGACCTAATGCTTTGCTTCAGACCAAAAACTATTTCTAATCGGTCATTAGTCTGCCTCTACATGGCCTGAAACGCCATGATTATTGCTTAATTTAAGCACAAACTACTCTGCAGGCAGAACATGGCCTATCTCTGTCCTTCAAGCATAATGAACAGATTTCAGGGAATTTAATCACTTGTTTATGTATGAGTTAATTCTTGGCAATAACAGAAATTGTTTCCTTGGTTTTTAGAAAAATGCAAACAGTATTCTAAGTCAAATCATATTGCTTATTTCTTTGTGATCAACATCATTGTATTTGATTATTTTTTAAAGTTATAAATTACATAAAATTTTATTTCAATATTCTGCTATGTTCCTCTCTATTCACCTTTTCTCTCTCAGCATAAATCTAATTAATTGTTTGAAATATATAATAGCAACTGTCTAATGATAGTGTGACTCATGCTTCTTCAGGCAATTTGATACTGTATGATTTCAGAAATATCTGACATTTCTTATATTAGTAACAGTAAATATATCATGGATTTTTCCAAAGTTTTGCTTTACAGATATTTATGGCAGCACCAAACTTTGTTATACTGCTCCAGCCTACTTGATAATTTCCTGATTAGACCATTCCCTGCTTGGAGGAACCAAAGAAAAATTATGAAGCCTGCCAGAGGCCAATGGACTGTGTATTTCTTTCAAAATTCTATGTTTTTCAATAGCTTGTGGGTCTTTTTTTCTGATAAAATAAACAATTTAGACTAACAAGCCACTCATTGATCTTTGACCTTTTCAGCCACATCAAAAGCACCTTAAAAGCCAATTAGTGGAAATGTAGAGAAAAGGTCATTTTATTACAGCACTCAACATTGGAACCATAATATTTTACATAGATTCAAATTATCCCATGGCTTTCATTAGAAAAATAGAAAGGCATACTTCAATCCCACAGCAGGTAAATATTTTGCATGCACGAATGACTTTATTCTCCCTCCTGCTGGGCGCACTCATCTTCCCAGCACAGCCGACACACACAGCCTCCAGGAAGCCCCCCTTGATGGTCTCTTTTGAGGGACAACAGGGGTAACACTGATAAACGATGTCTATTGATAATCCCCAAGCCTCGTTTTAGCCACTGGCTTTAATTGCTTTCTCCAAACAGCCCTTTACCGGACTATTTCAAGAGTAATGCATACAGATTAAACACTGGCTTTTTCCCCTTCCTCCCTTTTCTTCTCTAATAGTGTTGGCTTGAGGCAGGATAAAACAGAGAAAAGGGAGAAAGTCAAGGACTTGGTTGGCTGCAGAACTGAAAATAAGCCCTCAGAAATGTAAACAAATATTTTATGAAAATTATTCTTCAATATACTTGCAATGACATTTCTAAAAATCAGATGTTTCAAGAAACATTCCTTCCTTCCTTCGTTTTTCTGATTTGACTTGAGGATTTCCAGTTCACAAGGCCCTGGGTAAGATATACTTTGGGATATATAACAATAGAAAAGATACGGTTACTGTCTTTAGAAAATTATAGTCTACCAAAAGATGTCACAATCTGGTAAATCCTTTGGTATACTGTGCTGGGGTATAATGTCTTTCTGCCAGTTTAATAAGAAATGATAGAAATCATTTTGATTTTGGTAGCTGACATTTTCCTGTGGTGCAGAGAACCAATTTACCTTATTTTTAAAATGAGAGTATCTGATTTTTCTCCAAGCAAGGCATTATCTTTATATGTATGGCAGAAAAGTAAACAAGTATACAAAAACCACCCTGGAGTAAAAGCCTAAATATATCCTAAAATGAAGCATAACGCTCTAAAGCTATAATCTAAAAAATATGTGGAACTGGTAGAATAAGTCTCCAAGGTCACTTGTAACATGCAAGTATCAGGTATTGAAAACTGTACTAGACTTTGATTTTTGAGCAGGAATTTCCAGTCTTTTCCTGAATGCTCTTGCTTTAAAGTACAAGCAGACCACATTCATCAAAACCAGATGCTGATGTTTCTCTGCTCAGTTTCAGTTATCAATATCAAGTTTGAAAGATACAAAACATTTTCATAAAAAATGGCCCATGCCTGTGGTCAGGTCGCATTCACCAGGGCTGACATGAACCAAGGTCCATAATGCCTCTGAAACAAAACAAAACAAAAACAAAAACAAAAGACCAGAAAGGTCATTGAGTCCATGTATTTCTCTCCAATTTTTTAAATTCAAAAATTATTTGCTCAAAAAATTTCGCATACATGCGCAGCACTCACACACACACATTTTTGTTAAGGTCTGCTACATGTTAGGCCAGAAGAGGAGAGAAGTCAAACTTCCTGACCTGGTTGCATGCCCCTGCTGACCCCGACCCTGAAGGAGCAGCCCTTCAAGCTCTTGGTTGGCTCTGTCCGCCACAGTGTGCCCGTGGGATGCAGGTACACAGCCAGCTACCAGCTGGTGTTGCCACTCCCACCGTCCTGAGTGGGTGGGGCAAACCACACATTACGGCCTCGCAGCTAGTACCAACGTGTTGGTAGAGACGGGACCATATTGTACACCTAAGTGTTCGAGAGAATAACAAAGTCTTTGAGGCCCTTTGAGGTCCTTATTTGGGGATCCAAAATTCTAATGACATACCATTTTTTTCTAGCTGCATTTAAAACTCTCTATAAAAAATCTTCCCTTTTCTCTTAGGAAACAATACTGATGGCAATGATATACAAAACTGTATAGTTTTCAAATGCATTTGCATACTCGTTTTAGTTTATAAAATAAAATTTACTTTAGCTACAGAAATTCAAAGAGACAAGCAATTTTAAAACATCACAAATCCACATATTGGCATGGAATTTATCAAAAATGCCAACTAGATGATAATATTCTGGCACAATATGTAACAGCAGGTAGCATAATTGAATATTACATCTGTATTAAATGTGAGCGCCGATATTAAACGTGATCTAAACACTACTTGGAATTTTAATCTTAGGGAGACAGCCAAGTGCTCTGTTAGGCAGTAAATGCGTAATGAAACAATCAGCAAGTCTGCCTTCATGGAGTTCACAGCACGTAAACTTACAGTGCATACCGTTCTCCAACACACTCTAAACAAACTCATAAGCAAACAAGGAAATAACTAAGGTGGTAACATGTGCAATGGAGAAAATGAAGAGGGCACACCAGTGCTTACTTAATTTTGTACGTTAATTGCAAAGTGCCAACTTGATTAGGCTACAAGGTGCTTAGATATTTGGATAAACATTACCCTGGGTGTGTCTGGGAGGGTGTTTCTGGATGAAGTTAACATTTGAATTGGTAAATTTAATGAATAAAGCAGGTTGTTTTCCCTGATGTGGGTGGACCTCATTCAATCAGTTGAAGGCTGAATCAAAAAAATAGGCCGAGTAAGAGAAAACCCCTCCTGCTTGACAAGCTTTGAAGTGAGACATCAGTTTTTTCCTGTCCTGACTCAGCCTGAAACATCACCTTTTCCGGGGTCTCGAGCCTGCTGACGCTGGCACTGAAATTGCATTCTTAGCTCTCCTGGGTGTCCAGCCTGCCGATGGCAGGTCTTGGGACTTGGCTGTCACCATGATCACATGAGCCAATTCTTTATAATAAATCTCTATCTATCCATATTTATGAAAATAAATATTTATAAATACACACATTTTATTGGTTCTGTTTTTCTGGGGAATTCTTGAGTAATACAGATGGTATGCTTCTCCTAGAAAATCTTATTGAAATGAAGACCTGAACTGTGATAGAGAAAGTAGGCCCGCATGTCTGCCCCTGCTGCAGACGGCTAGGGAACTGGAAAGAGGGTATGGAACGATTGTTCACAGACACTGAGGCAACAGGAATACGCTACTGTGATCCCTGGGAGAAAAAAGGAGGTAAACCCTAGGCTTGCCCTGGCTCTCTGCCTAGAGGCATGTTTGCATCGTGGCTTAAACGGAGGGATCTCAAGCAGAACATGGGTGTGTCGCTGATTTGAGGAGATAAAGATAGAGGTTCAAAGAGCCTGAAGCAAAAGATTTTGGGGAGCAGAGTAGTGAAAGGTGGGAGAAATCCATGGGAGAATTCAGGAACTTTTCTTAGGGGTTATCTTAAGTCTTTGGCTGAATATTAAGCCATACGGATCCAGTGTGAAAGTGGTAAGAATGGGCAAAGAATAACCAGGGGTTTGTGAGCTGAATAATTCCCAGACGTTATTCATGAGACATAAATGCACAAACACCCAAAGGGGAGAGTCTTCTTTAACACTTGAGAAATTCAGTAGAGAGCCCAGAAATGTCACGCTCAGGTAGGAAGCCTAAACTAGCGCTAGAGTAGCTTTCATTAATCTTAGTAACAGGTCTTTAAAAGACCAAAATGATCATAAAGTTAACTAAACTGCCTGCAGAACAAAATTCAACAGTCTTTAAAAGAAGGCAAAAAAACTCCATATACCCACCAATGTAATATTGACAATGCCTAGAATCCAATAAAAAGGTTTATAGATGTAGGTGTGGGGAAAAAAACACCAGGAAGATATGATCCACATTCAAGAGAAAAATTAGTGAGATGAAACAGTCTCCGAAATGACAGAGATAATGGAATCAGCAGGGAAGAACTTTAAAAATATAATATCTAAAATGAAAATTTAACTGCAGGGGATTAACAGCATATTAGACACTTAGAAGAAAATAGCAGAGAGTTTGAACACTGATATTTAAGCACAAACTAAAACACTTGGAAAGAAACTATCAGAGCCTCAGTGATCTGGGGGGAAATGTCAGGTAGTCTGGCATCTACATAACGGTGACCTTGAAAAGAACGTTATGGGAGGAGAAGAGAAAAATCCTTAGGGAGTAGCTGAAAATTGTCCAAATGAAAAGTGTAAACCCACACTCAAAATTCTTGACAAACCCTATGTAGTATGAACAAAAAGAGAACTACATCCAAGTGTAAAATAATCACATTGCTGAAAAAGAGCAATAAAAAGAAAAACAGCTAGGAAAAAAAAAAAAGACCACAGCATGTACAAAGGAAGAAAGACAAGAACGACTACGGGCATTTCAAATTGAACTGCGCAAGCCAGAAAACCTTTCAAGCACTGAAAGAATGAGGAAAACAAGTCATTCTAGAAACATCCTTCTAAAATGCAAGCAAGATGAGGCAAACAAAAGCTGCAAAACTTTGTTGCCAGCAGACCTGCTCTACAAGAAACATTAAAAAGAGTTCTGCAGGTAAAAGGAAAATGTTAACAAACTTATGTCCATACCAAGGAATAAAAAGCACCAGAAATGGTAAATGTGAGATTAAATAGTAAAGACTTTCTACCTTTCCTGAATTTTTTAAATCTGTAATTGACTGGTGAAAGAACTGCAAAAGTAGCTAGAAAACAACTAACGAGATGAGAACAAGCATATATACCTATCAATAATTACTTCAAATGTAAATGGACTAAATTCTCCAATCAAAAGTCAGATGGCTGAATGGGTAAAAACACAAGACCTATCTATATGCTGCCTACAAGAGGCACACTGCAGATGCAAGGGCACGCGCAGAATGAAAGGATGGAAAAAAGATATTCCGTGCAAATGGAAACCAAAGGAAAGCTAGAGTGGCTATACTTACACCAGACAAAATAGACTTTAAACCAAGGACTGTAATAAGAGACAAAGGGTGTTACATAATGATAAAGGATTCAATGCAACAAGAAGATAAAACATTCCGTGGGGTGAATTGCACTTTTGTTAGTGAAGCACTGACACTCATAAACTACATTGTTTTATGGATCTCCCTATTAGAAACTTACTCTTCCTCACTTATATTTTTATATACTGATTTAAGCAGAACAGAAAAGGACTGAGTTTGCAGCCCATACACACATAACCTAGATGTGCCCATGAAATGTCACACGTGTGAAATGCATCCGTCATTATTTTGCCACAGAAATAAAATCAAGCACAGCCATGGGAAAGAAGGATGCACATGCAAGCAAACTGCTGCAGAAGGATGGCAGGGCACAGCAGCTGCCGGGTGTGAAGGCCCCAGCAGCTGCCGGGTGTGAAGGCCTCAGCAGGGCATCATGTACAAGACGACTCTTGCTGTGGAGGTCGAACGGGTGTTTGCTCTTCAGACAAGACGTCAAGGAAGGAGAAGGTATCATAGGCATAGGAAGGAATGTTACCAAAGGCACAACATGAAGGAAACAGTGCTTGGCGTGGGCATCAGTGTGGGCTGGGGCACGGAGAGGTGAGGAGGAGAGGTATGAGCAGCAAAAGCATGGGAAACCAGAGAGGTTGGTGGAGGCCGGGTCCTAGAAAGTTTGTGTGCCATGTTAGGCTGAGTTTGGCCTTATTCCTGTAAATGATAGGGAGATGACTGAAGCATTCTGAGCAGGTAAATAGTGAGAAATTGATTTCTATTTTAGAAAGTATGTTCTAGAAGTATTTTGGAGAGTAAATGAAGGCATGCAGGTAAGTGAGACCCAGGTGTAAAAAATCTGTTGTAACAGGAGAGCGGGAGAAGGCAAGGGTCTCGGGCCATGGCAGTGGTAGGGGAGGATGCGGGGGATAACCTGTGGTCATTTGGACTTGGGGCTGTCGGAATGGAGCTGGTGGTAGAAGAGAAGCAAGCCAAGGTGATGCAGCTTTTGGACCTGGGGCCTTCACTGGGTGAGTAGTTTTATTAAGCACAGTAAGCAATAGGCCAGCAAGTTTCCAGTGGTTTCAGAAGACTGATGAGGCTAGCAGACAGCGACACTTGCTTCCTGTTGAAATAGAACGTGGAAGGGGTGTTTTTCTGGGATGTCCAAGGAGAGTGTTCCACAGGCATCTTGCTCTCCTGGTTCTGCTCCTTGGCTGAGCAACTGTCTCATACACAAATACATACATTACTGCTGAGGAGCCCAGCTCAGGTGAGGAGCTAAAAAACTCCTTTCTCTTGCAGATGAAAAAATATTGTCATTGTGAACTATAATTCAGTGCACAGTCTACTCAAACTACTCAAAAATTCTCTTGCACTCTCATTATTTTGGGTGTAATTACCATGTGCTCTTAAGGAATTCCCTGGACCTTACCTTTCTATGAAAAAGCTGAACTCCATGGTTTCTGCATTCTTTCTGGCTCCTTTAACCACAAATGTACTGTGCTGGACAATAAAAAGAGGCCTCACTATTGAGTAAGGCCCAAAGTGAGTGTGCATTAGAATAGGGTGAGCATTCCATTTGTTCATACAGATTATAGGGGTCTTTGTCAGGGGTCTTCTGAATGGATATCACCTCCATTCTCCAAGCATTTTGACAGTTCATACCTTTTGCCATTAGGAACTATTACCTCCAGAGTGCCAAATATAAAGTTTATCAATAAGGTAATCTAAAAACAGAAATCAAATAATCAAGGGTACCTATTCACTATTCATTTTTCATAATATAAAAGCATCTTCTCCTGTCCTAAATCTCATCTGGGGCCTGCCAGAAGGCTCAAAAACAACCTACCTTACCTCGCGCAAAGGACCAGGCGAAACCCTGAGGATGGTTTTGAACAGTTGGCAATGTTGTTCCGGACTTTTCAAAGGTTATCTTCACCGAAGCCACGTGGGTGTAAAAGAAGGTATTGTAACTGTGCGTTTTTTACTGCCAGTGCTCAGGGGAGCAACGCTCAGGGGAATGCCTTTGGCACAGCTGCTTCCGTGACTGCGAGGATATCGTTTTCTTTCCCCTGTTCATAGAGTTGTATATACAAGAAAACCAGGACCTCGTTTATGGTTTTGCTTCTTCTCCCCAGGGGACTTGCCAGTGTTCTCAATTTAAATCTAAGGCACGGTGCAATGGGTTGACTTTGGCTTAGCTATAAAGTCCCGTATTCAGGAATACATAAGGAAAATGTTGCGTTGCTTCTGATAGTCCGTGAAGTATTCCGTTTCAGTTGATAGCTCTGCTTTATTTAAAGACATTACATATTTTAAATTCTTATTATGTTTGTTTGTGAATGGAAATTGAAGAGTTTGTGGCAACATTAAACATACAGGAAATCTGTATAGCTCTGAATTAGCCCTTTCTCGTGCTATTTACTCTAACGTGGTATACTTTTCGTGAGAATGAGTTAGGTCTGCTATTGGTATAAACTTCTGAACACTGAACTTAGTGATGGGTTTGTCAGTAACAAAATTCCAACTCACTTTTGTCCTCAACTGGTGGTCTCTCTAGAAGGTGGTTAGGGACCATATTTCTGCAGGGGTTTGGCCTTCCAAATGTGCTGGAAGTTCTTGGCCTCCACTCAGACTCTGGCTGGTATGGAATTTGTTTTTCTTTGAAGGCTACTCCAAGACCTGAGTAGAATGATTTGTATCTGGGTCTGTTTTGCTTTTCAGGTGGTATCATACTCCCTTGCAGAGACTTTGCCAGGAATAATCTCTGTTGGGAGGAAAAGGGAAGGGAGGGGGGAGGGACAGAGGCATGGAAGAAACAGAGCAGATCAGACTGACTTCGTATTTCAGAGTTTCGAGAAAGAAAGCAGGACTTACTGTGGAATTCACTTAAATAAATATTCCATTGCCTAGATAATCACACTCAAGTGTTTTGGGACAAGACGGGAAAGCTCCAGCTTGATGGTTATTCATAGATGGCCGCAAGTGCGATGTTAGCTCTCGGCGTGATTTTGATGCATAAAAAGACCTTATTTAGGCTGCACTGATGGGAACACTGTGCCTGAATCATGCATAGGGCGCAGTGGTCCTTTCGGCTGTTGCTGTTTTAAGGGACTGCATTTAATCCAGCTACCCCAAGCTAAAAAGGATAGGGACAGATTAGAACACGGCTGAAGATGGCCACCGAATAGCCCTAGCACAGAAGACAGGCTATGTGAGGAAAAGTGACAGGCAACCTTTTTATCTCAGAGCCAAGAAGGGTTAAACTGCATTTCCGAAAGTGGGCTTGGCTGACACCTGAGTCAGATACCGGAGGTGTGTTTTAAAGTAAAGCCTTCTTGGCTCCATCTATAAACCAGAGAGTCAGAAATGCTTCTTAAAGAAGCTTCCAGGCGACGTCTGTGAACACAAGCATTGGCAATCTTACTGGAATCAGAAGCTGGGCTGTGTCGCAGGGTAGACAGAGAGGGTTAGCCATGTGATAGTGGCCCAAGGATGGGAGCTGAGACCATAGGCAGGCAGATTTCACTGCAACTCACCCCTGGAAATCGTGCACACTTCTTCGTCAGAGATGGGTTTTCTTTTCTTCTCTGTACCCTCATTTCTTAACAAAGTGCATTCACTCTATGGGTTCTCAGTCAATACTTCTGACACATTTGAATGAGTCACTATCTCATTTAGGATGGCTGTATATTCTGGTTTAACAGGACAGTTCTTAGTTTACACCTTTTAAGCCAGTGTTTAGCACTTGTCCTGGGCTTCTCATTTAAAAAAAAAATAGTGTTATTATTACTGGTTTCATTACAAATAAGAGAGGATGGGTCTAGCCCGCTTCCACTTTTTATTCTCAGCTCCTGTCACAGTCTCACCCGCTGCTCATGAGGTGAGTGTGAGTGAACAGAGAGGGCTCACTTTTATCACGTGGTGAAATCTGAGAGGTAGTATCAGCGCACCTCTCTGTCCCTATTCTCTTCTACCTGTAACAACGTAAGCCGTAAGAGCTCAAATTTTGTACAAAATTTCATTTCGAAATATCTTGAACTGTGAGAAGAATCATTTGATCAAACTCCTACTGTTCATTGGATACTTTTCTATTCTAAATGAGAATAGAATTAAATTGAGAAGGCTTACAATATTGGAGCTTCTAAGTTTGTTGAAACTTTTGGAGGGATTTTAAATAGAACTTCTATATATCAAAGAAAAACACTCCAAGTGGAGGTAAAAACATAACACCTGTGAAAATATTTACACATTTCAATGAAGAAAAAAATTAGAATTGAGAATTCCCTTTAGTAGAATTTGCTCTGAACTTACCAAGCACCACAGCTTGTTCATATATATATGGTTTTGAATTACAGAAATTATGATATGTACAGAAGGGTAAACTGATCATGTGCATTCAAGTGCATTCATCACAAAATATAACTGAAAAAGACTGAAGACAATTCCATTAAAAATTTTAAATATTAAACCCTGGCTGGTATGGCTCAGTGGATTGAACTTCGGCCTGTGAACTAAAGGGTTGCTGGTTCAATTCCCAGTTGAACATGCCTGGGTTGTGGGCCAGATCCCCAGTAGGGGGAGTGTGAGAGGCAACCACACATTCATGTTTCTCTCTTTCTCTCTCCCTTCCCCTCTAATAATAAATAAATAAAATCTTTTTAAAAATTTAAATATTAAGACTATCTTGAAAATAATACATTCCTCATAAAAATGCCAGTGATACGTATAGCTAAGAACTCATATGGGAACACATACAAGGAAGAATTATTCAAACTATGTGATTAAAAAAGTAATCACTATACTAACCATTTAAAATGTTGCTTTGATTTACATAGATGTTTTCTTTTTAAGAAAAGCTTTTTCAGAATCATTTTTGAATACAACAACTTTGGGGGCCTTGCCAATTTACTAAGACCTGTTGGTCAGTTAACAAACACTTCATGAATTATCTAATTTAATTAGGTTTAGTGCCTCCTTCCCCTTTCAAATGTACGCAGTTTTGATGACTGACTGAGTGGTCGCCCTACTTCTATGATGAACGAGAGCTGGGTTACACTGTCACAGAAGGTAGTGGGTGTCCTGCCCCAGGAAACTTTGAGAAGCAGGACACTGTGAGCCTGATAAGGGAGGCTGAGGACTGCACCTCTGCATCAGGAGAGAAACTGGACCAGATCACTGGGTTTCCACTTTCCTGTCTTGCCTGCACAATCACAGTTTCATTTCAGATGAGATTTGTGCTGAGGAGAGAAGCAAAATTAACCCCTTATTCGTTTCCATTCATCAACCAAGAAAAAGGAAGGACAAGGGGAAGGGAGGGAGAAAGCGAAGGTAGGAGGAAAGTATAAGGAAGAGGAAGAGAGGAGCTAGAAACCGAGATGCCCTGTTGCCATGGGCTGTAAGGCTGAAGGGTCGCTTTCTTCCAGAACCATGCCTGGCTTCGTGGGTGAGCTCCATGACAGCCTGTTTTTATGTAATGACCCTTATGCCAAGAAATGGGCCAGGGTCCAAGCACGATAATTTATAGGACAGTCAACATGTGCTGGCGGGTAAGGAGAAAGGCCCATTGGCAGTACTCATGGTCCAGGTCACTGCAGCCAAATAGGCACCGGTGGTACTCTGTGGACAGGGAGAATCAGTTGGAGTCAGCAGGCCACACAGCCGGTGACTCCACGGAGTGAAGGAGGGGCTCTCTTGGTAGTCCTTGGAAAAACTGCGCACCAAACTGTATCAGCATCTCACTGGTCACGCGAGGGCTCCTGGGTGAGAATTACTGAGCTGTGAAGGCTTCTTCTGTTCAGCTCCTGATGCTGCCATGGTGATCACTGTATGACAGATAAGAGCGAAGCCTGTGGGGTCGGACCCCGAATCCAAGTGTGGCTCTGCGCCTTCCAGCCTAGGTGACCCCGAGAAATTCTCTGCCCATGTCTAAGCCTGTGTACTCATTTGTGAAGTGGAGATACTATTTCCTACTTCTTCTGTTTGGGAAGGATTGAATAAAAGAACACATGACCAGTGCTTACTGTCTGATAACATTGAGTAGGCACTCATTCAATGGCAGCATTTTTATCATTAACATCATTATTATCATTTCTAATATTACTGTGACTAGATGACATTCTGGTTGTCCCCCCTTCCCTTCAGAACCTTAACACTATGATTTTCGCTTCATTCATTCAGTGAACTAAATTAAATCAATGATTAAATTCCTGCTGCGTGCAGAGTTCGGAGGTTACTGGGACTGAAAGATGAATGAGACAAACTGCAAGATCTCATGTCTGGGTGGAGAAGCGAGGCCCTTTGCCTGTTTGGGGACAGTGTACTCAGCAGTGATACAACGGCATCTTTACTGCTTGCACCTCAACTGGTGTATGACTGGATTCAAGAAAGAGTTGTGTTATGTTCTCTGGTGCAGTTCGCCAACTGACCACGTAGGACCCTTACTTTCAGGGATGATGTGTGCACACACGTGTGTGTTTTCTCTTTGTGGGTGAGGCGGACCTTCCTGTGGATGAGAAAGACAAGGCCGTCCTGCCAAAGCTGCCTTAGCTGGTAGTGTGGTGGCAAGGGCCGTGCGTGGTTTTAGGTGAATGGGACTTGGCTTCCAGGCTTTGCTCTGCCTCAACTATCTTTCCCACTCTGAGCTGCCTGCACGTGACAAAGGAAGGCCTGCTGTGCCCCCACAGGGGACTTCTTACAAGCTGCTCCCTTCGCTGTGAGCCCCACCCTTCCCCCATGGCCTGTGGAGCGCCACTTCTCTCAACTCAGCTCCTGTGTGACCTCCTCCGTGAAGTCCACTGATACGCCTGCCCTGGAGGAGAGTGGGCCACCCTCTCCACTGGCCTCCCTGTACCCTCTGTCACTTCTGTAATTATACAGGAAATACTGTTTTTGCCCTTCATTGACACACATCTGTATCTTTCGGCTAATCATAAGTCCCTTAAAGGGACAGAAACTAATGTCCCTTTGATCTTGTATCTCTGACACACAGCCCAATGCCTAGAATATAAATGGAAATCTAATAAAAACTTGCTGCAAGGGTCACTGAATGAATGCATGCATGAGTGAATGAATGAACTGGAGACTACAGTGCTATGGATACTCAGTATTAGTTATTGTCCCCTGACACCTTTCCCGCAGTATCAACAAAGTCTCCAGGAGTGACTTCCTCTGATGCTTTCTATTTCAGTCTTGATTCTCTCACCCTAGCTGAACTTTCAAGAGAGCTATCCCCTACCTACTTTTCCTAACCAGACTCTGAACATTCAACTAAGTGTTTCAGAAACTAAAAGCCATGCCTCTCATTACTTGTGATAACTGCTGCCAGACATTCTCACTCACCTGCAAACCACATAGATTGGCCATCACTTCAATTTCCTAAAAGCCCCAACTTTCTCTGACCATCATTTCCAGACTTGAGGACAATTCTAATTCTCTTTTCCTTCCCCCAACCTTCCAAGAGTTCCCGTCTCGACCCCATCTCTTCTCAGTTACTGATAACCCTGGTCTCAACCTCACACCTCCTCTTAGACTTTTCATTAATCTACTTTTCCCTTTGGGATCTTTCTCAGCTTTGTTCGAGCAAGTTGGCTTTTACCTTTCACCAAAGGTCATCCCTGAATTCCATCTGGCCTTTCATCCACCACCCTACACATGCTCTTTTGATATAAATCTCTTATCCCTGTCCTCCTCCCCGAGTTCTCTTCAGGCCACAGGTACACATTCACAGGTCTTCCTTATCTTCAAAGTTATCGCTGACTTCCACACACTTATCTCAAGAGTCTCAAGAGTTTCCTACTGTTCGTCACATCTTGACTCATGGGGCAGTTCCTTAATCCCTTCCAATCAGAGATTGCATTGATGTAGGCCCAAGAAATGTGTCAAGTTAGTTTTGGAGTCAAATTCAAGGTCCACTAATTCTCTGTAGACATTGATGATTGGTCCTGTCCATTCTTCTTTCTTCAGCAGTTAAGTGGTTAATACTAACCACTTTTCCATACTTTGTGTTTGTTCTCTTCCTGTCTGTAATTTTTAAAAATATTTTTAAAAGATTTATTTATTTACTTATTTTTAGACAGAGGGGAATGGAGGGAGAAAGAGAGGGAGAGAAACATCAATATGTGGTTGCCTCTTATGCACTCCTACTGGGGATCCTGCCCACAGCCCAGGCATGTGCCCTGACTGGGAATCGAACTGGCAACCCTTTGGTTCACAGGCCAGCGTTCAATCCACTGAGCAACATGGGCTCTGTTTCTAATTTAAATGATTTAACACATTTATAGTTCCATTATATCCAAATAATATTCATAACCCATACTATAAGCATTGGGAAATATTCAGTTTGAGAAAAATGGTATAAAGCACCTAGTACAATGCCTGGCATATTACAGGTCTTCAACTACCAAATCTCTACGTTTACCATTTCTCTTTGTCCACAGCAACACCATGAACTCCTTTATTTCACAGGCAGAAACTGAGCAGAGAGAGATTGATTAAATTTTCCTCGCTCTCACGGCTAACCAGTGACTGCCTCAGACCTAGGAACCAGGCTCCTCAGCTCCCAGCACAGGGCAGTGTTCTGCTCCTTGACTTCCCTGCTTCTGAACTATACACTATGAGATTTCATGTCCCCCAACCACAAAGGGACTTACTCTCAGATTTAGTAATTATCTGGAACACAGACACTATTAACCATAGAGTAAGACTGACAAGTGCGGCCCAATTTATTAAATTTTAATTTTAGTTTTCAATTACAGTTTACATTCAGTATTATTTCGTACTGGTTTCAGGTGTAGAGCACAGTGGTTGGACAATCATCTACTTTACGAAGTGGCCCCCTGGTGAAAGTGACCTTCCTCTAATCCGTCAGGTTAGCTTAGCACCCACACCACAGACTTGGAAGCTTTGCTCCAGGAGTCACGTCTCTCCTCCTTCATTTGTTTGCAGTAGGAAAGAAAGAACATTAAAGGGAACATCCTTCAATGCCCAGCCATAACGAATTAGTTAAACACATCATAATACCTCTACTTAATGTGATACTGTCCATCCTACACAACATTAATGTGCCTTTGTATTTGTTCATATGAAGAGCAATTCATAATATTTCATTAACTGAAAGTGACAAGTTCAAAACAGTACATATAGTTTTATAGCATTTACAGAAGTCTTAGCATTCAGGCACATAGGTACTTACACATGACAACGTGTACCGTTACTCTGTTCCCTGTGGCTGGACAGTGAGGAGGTTTCTTCTAATTCTTTTCTTTTATGAACAAGCTAAAGATCACAGACTTGATTTTTAAGGAAAACCTTTAACACACTATGGAGGTTACACATTAAAATTTTAACTAACAGTTGATATCTTAGTGTAATAGAATTATAATTGACTTTTTAAAAATTTTAATTTACATTGTGTGCTTTCTCAAAAAATAAACATATATTATTTACTCAATAAAAAACAATGAAAAGGACAAAAACAATCAAAGCCCACATCCACTGCACCACCTCACATACCGTGTGGGGTCAGTACAGCCAGCACAGGTAAATTCCTTGTGCATGGCTCACGCACTGACATGCGAAAACAGTAGCTCCCCCTTTCAAAGGTGTGGGGCGGATTTCTGCTACCACTGCTCATCAGTCTATCAGACACAATTGTCTTTGTGTTTACACGAATTCTAAGCATGACCAATAGTTTAAATGCCATTCCATGCCATCATCGGCGGAGCCCATGCACAAGTATTGATGTAGCCTGGGTTCCTGGAAAAAGTGTGTACAGATTCAAACAAGCTTGGAAAATCCAAACAGAGTCTTTTATTAGTGACCCCTAGTGACCTACAATCAAGGCTAAACATCTTGGCTAAACAATTATCTTTGGGAATTGAAATGTAAACAGAAAGCAAACTCGCTGTTCACCCTTGCCCTGGGCGGCTATTCCTCTCCGGCAATGACACACCCATGTACGTCCTATCAATATTTAAAAATTCCTGTTACACTTTTAGAAGTTATTATTTTCTCGTTTGGAAAACAAAATGAATATAATTATATATCAGCGTCCCCAAATAAATTGACTTTTCCTAAACAAAAGCCAGCATGAAATTATATAGGGAACAGTAGACTTTGTTCCTACAACCAGGCATATAAAATGCCTCCTGAACGTTATTTACGACTTGGCTCCTTCACTCTTGTTTCTAAACTGGTCTGCCTCTCAAACATTATCACATGAAAAGCTTTGCAAAACTTGGGTATGCTCATCTGCATGCCAGTCCTTAGAATCATGTCCCAAGAGCTGTTTAATGTTGCAAGTTCTGGTGCTGATTAAAAGTTCTAGAAATAAACTTTAAAACGGGTGGAGGTATATGTGTGCATGTTTAGAAGAAGGGATTTCACCAAGAATCCATTTCTCCCTTTGCCCTGAGCCCTAGGGAATGGAGATGAGTACAAAGCCTGAAGAAATGTGTCGGTGCCCTTTATGAGCCTCAAGATGCTAGATCAAAGTCGGTGAGGGTGCCATGTGTGAGAAGTAAGGGCGCTGTTGCCTCATCTATTTTGCTCCCCATAGCCATTATGCTTGGACCG
Organism: Anoura caudifer; assembly: GCA_004027475.1. NCBI lineage: Eukaryota > Metazoa > Chordata > Mammalia > Chiroptera > Phyllostomidae > Anoura > Anoura caudifer. The sequence goes on along the minus strand of PVKU01000341.1, from coordinate 370,632 downwards.
ATGGCCTCTAAATCTTGCTACTCTCGTCATGAATAAGGACCCATCAGGAACTTCCCTTTCAGAGTCAAATGTTTTAGCCACACAAACCACTTACGGAGATACAACTAAAATAAATTTCTTTCACTTTGTTTCTCTATAATCATAAACCTGTGCAAATACAGAGATAAACAGCACTGCCAGAGGCAAATATCACTTCCAGCTGATGGTATTAAAACAATATCAGCTCGTCCTTGTCCTGCCTCATAACTCCTATTGCTTAATTTCTAAAGAAATGACCCTGTTTTTTTAAAGTATAAATGTCCTGACATGGTGTTCATAATAAATGGAGAGAAAAGCACAATAAAAGAGGAAACAGTAAATGACTGTATTAAACTCTAGCCCTTTACTTGGCCATCTGTCTTCAATTTCAGGCATGTTGTTCTTGAGTGGTGTCCCATTGTAACCAAATATAATAGGATAGGCAAGTTAATGAACTACGACACAGCCCATCATAAATGTGATGTATCACCAAAGCAAAGCCACCCAAGATGCAAGGCAGCTACTGTTTTTCTGTGAAGCTCCTAGCTTTTAGTTCAGTGCTCTGGGGAAACAGTAGCTCATTTATCTCAGTGTTTGTTGTAAAATCTCACACTGCTGCCCTATGCTTTTTCTCCCTTCCTGGCATTGACCTCCAAAGAAAAATGAAAGAGGTGGAGAAGCCACAGAGAGATGTAGGTAAAGAAGAAAGAGGTAAGATTTGGATTCATCTGAAGAAAAAAATACATGTTCATCATTTTCATCACCAGTTAGGATTCCTCAGCAAATTACAAAATCAGCTTTGCCAACATGAAGGTGGTTCCTGGCCAATTCCATTACTGCCCAACTGTGCCCTTGTATATTCCTCTCCAGAGACTAAACCCTCTCTTCAGAAAACACCTACTTGGTTTACATTCTTCAAATATATTTAAAATATTTGCATGGCATTAGGTTGTGAACCACTGGATTTAATTCTTGCTTATGAAAAAATATTTAAAATGCTATTCAAAATGCAATACACAGTGTTAGAAATTAGGAGGCTTAAGAGATTACGTTGGAGGAGACTGAGTGTCCCTTAATCCACTTTTATTTTTGTACACAATAGATTGAGTGATTTTGACTTAACAGAATAGTTGGTTATAAAGCACTTTAATGTGAGCCTTTAAGAATCTCTTCCTGAACTGATCTCCTTCTCTAACTGGTTTACCTTTTCCATCTATTCCACTTCAACCAGCTCAGGTGAAAAACTGTGCTCCCTATTTGTGGAGCTTTTAGGACAGCGAGTTGATTCCTCGTTGACAAGTGCTGAAGAGCAGCATGTTCCATTTCTGGTTGAATTCTCTGTTTTCTGTGGGGTACCATTTCTTCTCGGAGCGTGGGAGAAAGCATGCTGAGATTCCCACCCCTGGGTGTACACACACTGTACACTTCCTGCCCCTTGAGTGTGAAGAAGACTGTGAGTGTGGTATGTTCCCGCTCCCATAGTTAGGCTACTGTACATAGCAAAGGTAAAAAAGATTTTTGCCGATGTAATTAAGATCCCAAATCAGGTGATGTTCAGTAAACAAAGGGAGACCCTGGGCCAGCTAGACCTAACCTTGTGAGTCCTGAACAGAGACTGGGCCTTTTCTTAAAGAAGAGACTCCGAGGGCAAAGGCTTCGCCTGCTGGCTCTGCAGGAGCAAACGGCCACGTCACCAGGACCACGCGCAGGAATGGCAGATGGCCACTGGGGCTGACAGGCACCCCGTCTGACCACCTGCAGGAACACAGGGACTTGAGTCCGACAGCTGCAGGGAACTGACACCTCCCAAAGCCTGAACGAGCTCGGAAGTGGCTGCTGAGCCCCCGATGAAACCACAGCTCAGGACAGCACCTTCATTTCAACCTGGTGGGACCCTGAGCGGAGGACCCGACTCACTTGTGCCTGGGCTCCTGACCTATGGAGACTGTGAGAGAATAAATCTGTGTTGTTTTCAGTGATTAAATCTATGGTGATTTGTTATATAGCAGTAGAAAACTAATACACACAGCATATGACTCCACTTAGAGGCATTGTCCAGTGTTTGATGACTAATTTCCCACCAATCCTCAGCCTTACACGCATTTCCCTGAACTGTTGTTACGTAGCACTACTCATGATTCATAACTGCAAAGACAAACTTCCTTGATCTTTGGGATGTTTGAGCTAAAATCTAGATGTGCCCTCCCTTTCCATGTCATAGATGAGAAAACTGAGGTTCAAAATAATTGAGTAGTTCGAGGTTTCACCACTGATAAATAGGAAAAATAATTGAGATCTATTCCAGAGTCCTCTCCACAATGATAGAAAAAAAACTAGATTAAAATTTGCTTTTGGTTTAATTGTAGCAGAATGAATCCATCCCACTTCTGAGTTACGTTTGCACTGCCATTTGTTTATGTTTCCTGTGACACCCAATACAATCATATACAGCTGTGCCAGGATATTTTCCCCATAGTATCATCCATAGTGTATCTTCCAACTGATAAGTATTTAATAGATATTTTGTGAACTGATGAATGACTTTAATGAGAGAGAGAATTAGAAATATTAATAGGTCTACAAATTTTAACGGGGTGAAGGTGTGGGGGCAGGCAATTAAGAAAGCAGAGGGCTTTAAAACCATATGCCTAAGGAAAAAAAATTAAGGTTCTAAGAAAATACTTGCAATATATATTGTGATGTACCTACACCAAATCACCAAATAAAACACAGCATTAATGAAAGGAAATCAATTACAGGGCTACAAAACTTAGGTTTCCACCTAAAACTTTGGCGATGTAACCATCTGTCACTTTTCCCCTTATACAGCATGGCCACTGTAAAGACCAATGTGGAAAAAAATGCCTTCTCCAATCTGAGTGACTCTAACATCTATTCCAAGGGAACTTCAACAGTATCTTAGATTGCAGAGACCTAGAACCCCAGGCTAACCTCTGAAATACTCAGCTCTAGCTTTAATAACGGATGCTCCTTGAACCGTACAGTTTCCTAAAGGCTCTCATTATGTAATTGTGACAATAAGCAGGAAATGGGGTTCCTTGAAGGAAATGACTGCTCTTCCGATTCTGTATCCTCTGAGTGTAGACTAACGTATCTATATGAAATGGGGGCGAATTATGTATTTTGCTCTCTCCACGACTCTCCAGGTGTCCCAAGCTCCGAACTGAGTATGTTGCGCGGGACAGCTCCTGAGCAACTCGAGCGTGCTGGGGGCAGCGGCAGCCAGGACAGAGGAGCCAGTGGGTCACGGCTGCATGGATCAGACACATTCAAGGGGTAGATGTTTCCTGGTGCAAAATTTAAAGTGTTTGTGTATTTCTTCAGTCTGATCTCCTATGGAATAAGCAATACAAAACAACATACAATTCTTGGAGCGCTTTTCCTCTTGTTCCACAAAAAGTTTACGTGAAAGAAACATGCTGACATTTGCAGTTGATTTATTCTTCATTTCAGAAAAACATGACCAACAAGAATAGTATTGAAGTATGAGCACAGTAACTGAAGGGACAAAATAAAGAAAAGGACCGAATGTCATCCAAAACAACCTCCCCTGGAATGTTATTTACTCCAGTTTTGGAATTCAGTGTAGGTGAGCCCACAAGCTGAAGTCCCAAACTGGACTAAATGGCTCACCCCGGGCCTGAGGTCTCTAGAGGAGTAGCTGTCCAGAAAAGAATGCCAAAAAAAAAAAAAAAAGATATATCCATCAATGGAGACACATGTCCCCTGTTTGCTAACTTTGTTAGCTCTTTTGGGGAGTCTAGAAGTCTTAGAAGGGACAGTTATTCGTTGATGTCACATGGATACTCTTTATCCCTAAAGCAATCACTTGTCTAGCGTGGGGTCAGCTAACTCCACAGTGGTAATCATAGTGCAATAGATACTGTGAATATATCAATATATTGGTTGTATGCCTTACACTTAGACAATGTTTTATGTCAATTATACTTCAATGTTTAAAACAGCACATTAGTGGCCTGAAAGAGTTAATACTAACCCCAAACATGTCTAAACTATCACTATTGTGTAGGTGACGCCTGGCAAGGGTCTGGCAAATCTATCAAAAGCTTCAAAATAGGGTTGCCAGGTAAATTACAGGAGGCCCCGACTTAAGTTTCAGGTAAGTAACAAATAACTTTTAGTGTAAGTACACCCCAAATATCGCATGTATGTCCTTATGTTAAAAATTATTCATCACTTACCTGAAATTCAGTTTTAACTGGGCACGCTGAATGTTCATTGGCCAGCTCTGACAGCCCTACAGAAGACAGCAGGATGAAAGTCCTTTTAGCTTACTAGAGTGCACATTTTATTTTCTAAGTCGCAAGCTTGAATAGTACCCAGAAAGGAAAGAACAGGGGAGGAAACAGTCATTTCCTCATCGGCTTCTCTATTGTTCTATGTACACCATCTGGTCAGAAGTTAAACTCCAATAATAACTGTCCTCACAGGTGCAACCAAAATAGTAGAGAGGCAGAGAATGGATACCTCAAATACCTAACTTTTAGTCACATTTAATCAAACCATTTGTATTGAATTTATTGGGGTGACATTGGTTAATAAAATTATATAGATTTGAGGTGTACAATTCTACAATGTATCATCTGTATATTATATTGTATGTTCACTATCCAAAGTCAAGTCTCTTCCCATCACTTTTTACCCCCCTTTACCATCTCCTGACTCCCCCTACCCCTGTTTCCCTCTGGGAATGTCCATACTGTTGCTGGTCTATGAGTAATCAAATCACTTTTAAGGAGACATCGAGGATGCATTTCTGAAGCACTTAGTACCAGCTAATATTGTTACATGCTGTGTAGATAAAAGACCAGTGTGCAGGCTCCTGGGTGAGGTGCTTGCACTCATGTTAAGGAAACAGTAAACATTCATGGGACTCAGCTGGAAAGTGATGAAGACCTGAAACTTATTTGCACTCAGGTGTGTGCTCTACAGACCCCCCCCATTCATCTATGTATCAGTGAGAGCCCCGGTCAGGCCCCGATCCGGTACGGATGAAATAACTTGGAACAAATCAAAGTCCCTTTTCTTACAGATCTTCCACCCTAGGTGAGGGTAGATAGATAAGAAACAGATGAATTCATATGAAAATGTCTGGTAGTAACAGTTTCTATGATGACTATTCAAAAGGGAGATAGGGAGTGAATTTAGGTTTGAGCAGGAAAGGCTGCGTCTAAGGAGGAGACACATCAGGACACAGCTTACAGGAAAATTGAGGACAAGCAGCGTTATGACAGGGGGTAGAGTCGGAGCAAAGAGCCCAAGGTAGAAGTGGCCACGGCAGGAACAAGATGGCTCTGACCGAGGGTCAAGAGAGAAGCTTGGAGGGGGAGGATTTTGTTCTAAGTGTCATGGAGAAACACTGAAAGGTTTTAAGTAAGAGGATGACAGGATCTGAAATAAATTTTAAAAGAAATCATCTGGCTGCTGCAAAGATACAGAATTGTCTTCCCAATGACCAAATAAGAGTGAACACGGAAGCGGTGATGGAGAGACTGTGACCCTGAGCGGAGTTGGCACTGGCGGTGTGTCTCACGGTAGAATGAAGACAGAGAGAGAGGTTAGGTTTGAGATATCTTTTGGAAGCCAAGCTGATAGCACTTGCTGATGGAAAGGTAGGCGTCAAGGGCATTTGCCAGGCTTCTGGCTTAAGCACCTGGATGGATGAGATTCCCTTTACTGGGAAGGCAAATCAGACGGTAGAAAGTTGTAATGTGGGACTTCCTTAGTTTGAGATGCCCTTGAGTCCGTCAAGCCAATATGTTAAATAGGAGAGAGAGATTAAATATGAGTTGGCATGGTCCACAAAGAACTTCTGGGAGAATAAGGACTGGCTCTTGAAAGGTAGGTTGGATTCAGATGGGTTTGGGAGGAATTTTCTGTGTTTCCAGCAGAGGAAATACAATTAGAAAAGATGTAAAAGAATAAGCATGAAATGTGTTTGGAGGTGAAAAAATGGGGAATATAAATTGGGGGAAAGTAGGAGGTGAAATTAGAAATACAAGGTAGGGTTGGATTATAGTGACCTTCAATAGAAAGAGTTCAAATTCTTCCTCTGAAGAAACATGGAGCCATTGTCAAGTTTGGAGTAGGAGACAAGGTAAATTTCAATTCTCTCTTGTTCTCCGTTATATCCCCCATTCTTAACGTGGAGCAAATGGTCATTTTATGAAATGAATGAGCAGAAAATGAATGCATGATTGTATAGTTAAAAAGATTAATGAAAGTGCTCTCTATCACAAACATCTAGGTTTGCAGATGAGGGAATAAAACCTTTGTATAATATAGTAAGAAAGAGCAGGAAATAAAGGTGGTTTATTATATCACCCAACACAGTAAGATGACAAAGGAAGAGAGAAAATATAAGTTTAGTCCATCCAGAACATACAAAAGATTTAAAATATTACAAGAGATGTCTACTAAAACAATGAATTTAACCAAGAGTTTAGCTGGTTAATGAAATTAGGGAAAACTTGGATGAGGTTTTTTTAAAGGTTCTAAGACTAGAGGCCCCAATTTCCCTCTCAGCTATCTGTGCATCATGCATTCAATTCTCAAATAGTTTTCTCAAAGCTGAAACTTTATGTAGTTTTTTTCAGTGTGTCTGTAATGTTTGTGCTGGAACTGACATTTGATTAATTTTTAGGACAGAACACTGATATCCAGTGGAACAATGACTCAAGACCTCCCTTTTCTCTGGAAACTGCTATTGTTTTAGGAAAGATCCATTTTCTGCAGAAATTTGCAATTGTCAGACATTTGCATCTGTGTGCAGACGTACACGCACATTGGAGTTTTGCGATATGGAGATGGTTGTGTTGCACCACTTACAGAAGAAGCAAAGTTAAGTCGCTGCTCAGCACACAAAGAGGGAAACATAAGATGAAAAGCTTCAGGAAAGTCAGTGAGTTCTGTTGGCACTCACTTGCAATTGGCCTCAAAGCTCTCAGATTATACTCCCCTTTTATTGGATTATTACTTTAATGGGACTTTTTAAAGGGCATTTTAATAGCCTCCTTGTTTCAGCAGATATACATTGAAAGGCACTTGGAATACCTCCCAGTTGCAACATTTTTGATCTTCACATTTCTTAGAATTCTGACAACCTACCAGGTAACAGTTAGTACGATATTATGCCGACACATTCCAGAGCTGGCAGTTGTTAGATTCGCCAGTGCAGTTTGTTATCCAGATCCCATGGGCCTGAGATTTATTATTGCCTTTTCCTTCTACCCACTTCTCCATAGACCCTTCCCCTGCCCTTTTTTTATTTTTATTTTTTAACTCTTTAATATGTTTTTAGGTGCATCATGACCATCCACAGTCAATGCATAACCTAGTAGGAAACAAGAATTAGCCACAGAAGTTCATATATTACGAATTTGCACTATTCTGTGGAATTTGAAGAATCAGAGATAGCTTGTTTTGGACAAAGATCTTTGTTCCCTTCACCCAGAATCACACCATTCTACGAACTCTCGAGAGTGACAGATTATAGGTGGCATCTGTAAAACCCCCGAAAAGCTAAACCCTGCTGAGTGACAGTACAGAGTTCTTCCTTCCCAAATAAGAACTTCAGGTATGGGAAGGAACGCAGCGGAAAGACATCATACAATGATAATAAAAGTGCTTCAAAAGCTGCCTTTTTAGCAGCTAATGCTAACAAAGGCCAGACAAGTGTAAAACTCTGCAGGCACAGAGCTGGCTCCAATCCTATCTGTGTTTCGCATTCAGCCTTCTCAGGCAGACCAGACAGGATCCCGGGAAGCTCCTGTTCCCACAGAGGCTTATCAGAGATTGCTGACTTTGTACCTCAGAGGATGCCCTCACCTTGGGAAAAGTACGCTCTGCCAACCTTTCCTGAGAAACGCATCCTTTTTCTCTGGTTGGCTTCACATCTTTGCCTTGGGTGTTCTGTAGGTTTCCCACACTATGTCTAAGAAGATGTATATTATCTTCCACCAGGGCTAGAACTTACTGTATCTCCTCAGTCTGAGATTGTCATATATTTAACCAAATCTGGAAACTTTTTACCTTTTTCTATTTGTTCCCACCTTACCCTCTATAATTTTTTCTATTCTGACTTTATATAAAAATTCAGCTTCCCAGATCCATAATCTCTCTTTCTTACTTTTCGTTTTTTTCTCTCTCTGTACTGCATTCTTAGGAATTTCCTTACAACTGTTGTTCAATTTATAAATTTTCTCCCCAGTTACATTTCATATGTCTTTAACCCAAATGTTTAGTATTGTATTTTATAACAATTCTTATGTTTTTCATCTCTAGTACATTCTTTTTGGTTCTTCACTACAGGTTCCTTTTCTTTTCTTTAAATAGTGCCTTGTTCTTTTCCTTTGTTTCTGCTTCCTATTTGCATGACTTTATTTAAAACATACTTATTTTAAAAAACATTATTGGCCAACTGTATTTTCTGAAGCTTTTGAGGACCTAATCCAACAGTTTGATGAGTTAGTCTTCAATTATATTTCATAATTTTGGATTGCGAGCTCATCTTCAGTGGAGTTCTACCCAGCATGAGCATCTGTGCCTGGGGTTGAGGGCATGTGCCTCCAGAATTATTCTGCATTTGCTTCTTCTAAACACCCCAAGGACATATCCAGCTTGGAACTAATTTTAATGTTAATTCTTTTGTTTTAGGGCCACAAATAATGCAAGTAATGTGATTTGAACATCAAACTCAAATGTGATGTAAGTCCATGGGAATAAATTCTTAGGAGACTCTTTTCCTTAGCAATAATCCAATTAGACACAAACAAGTTTTGTTAGATCCTTCTGCTAATGGAATAAGGTTCCCTGCTCACTTTTTCTCTGAGGATTCAGATTTGAGCAGCAGCTTTTTACATGGGAAAGTCCAAGTTCCAAGTCATTGCCTTACCAGGGCTTAAGGCACATGAACTCACATTATCAAGACTGATGACTCCCCTGGGGTGCCCAACCTTTTGGCGTCTCTGAGCCACACTGGAAGAATTGTCTTGGGCTGCACATTAAATACACAAACACTAGTGAAAACTAATGAGCAAAAAAAGGTTTTAAGTAAATTTATGATTTTGTGTTGGGCTTCATTCATAGCCATCCTGGGCCGCATGGGGCTTGTGGGTTGGATACTCTAACTGGGGGAGCTATCTGATTATCCCTCTGGTTTTCAATTCCCTCTTTGTTCTAATACATAAACTTGATTGGTGTATATTACTCCAGAAAATCTGGTAAGTATTCTTTTTTAATATAACCACCTAGTACTTGACTAGACACTCTCACACACTCACATGCTAGTGCGAGTCACCATTCACTGAGCCCTCAGAATGTGACAGGAACTATACCACTCTACGTGCATTATCTCAGTCTGTCGTAGGTATGTACTTTATTATCCCCATTTTAAAGACAAGAAAACAGAGAATTTGAGAGTTTGGTAATCTGCCTTAGAGTTACAGAACTACTATGAAAACCCCAAGTTATCCTGAATCAGTAGCAAATGTTCTTAACCATTGTACCATAGGGCTTCCATATGTAAGCTGTACTTTTCTTGTGTGGGGAGATTATTTTCTGGAGGGTAGGTCCCTTGTAGTATAGGCTTCCCCCACTAGGTGAATGTTCTAGAAACCTGTCTGTATCAGTGGACCAGCTGGGGTTGGTGTGAGAGGCTGTGTTCAGCTTCTTCGAAATTTTTTTTGAAGACTCTTTCAACATGTTTGCCCATTCCATGATGGGTGATTTATGAGTGCACCTGCCCACACTGTGCTGAGTGCTCAGCAGCTTTTGGCCAAAAATGGCTTGACCTCTGTGCCCCACCATCCCTATTCACCAGATCTCACCCCCAGTGACTTTTTTTGTTTCCCTAGATGAAAACAGTCTTCGAAGGGAAATATTTTGCCAATGTGGAAGAGGTGAAACTAAAAAAAAGGCAGAAACACTAAAAGGCATTAAAATTGATGAGTTCAAAAACTGTTTTGAGCAGTGGAAAAAATGTCTCAATAGTTGTATTGCATCAAATGGAGAGTACCTTGAAAATGACTGAAGTTTAAAAATGTAAGACTGAATACACAATTTTTTATAAATAAATTCCAGGAGGGTTTTTGGGTCCCCCTTCATATATGAACTTCCCTGTATGAAAGAAAAGTCTCAATATATGCACGTCTTTTCTCTGTTTTAAAAACTTTTAGTTTAACAAAATATTTATAGTTTTTATAAATTGTTAAAGATTGTATAAATGTATTTATATTTTGTCAACCAAATGTCACTTCTGTATTTAAAGTCAAGTGGGAAATTTATCATGGTAAATATATAAGTTAATTTGCTGTGTCAAAGTGCATTTTGAAAGAAGTAAAAATAACCTTTTATTTTTTCTTCATGCTGGGGAATTATCTGTCTGTCTAAACAAATTTTGCACATTAGCAGATTAACCTTTCACCTACTAAATTTAATAATTTTAGTAGAAACATTGTTTCCTTCTATTTTATTACTATCATAGTTTAATGAGTTCAGTCAGCAATCCAGACTCCTTTATTACCCTTGAGGTTCCCCAAAATGTGTGGCTTTTTTGGACATTTCTTAAAAGCACACAACCTCAATAGAACCACTCTGGTTCTGTAAACACTTTTATATCTCTGAACCAGAATAGGGAGTCATCAGGGTCTCATTTTCTTTTCTTCTAGAAGACTCCTCTGCTTGGCTAAATTTCCAGTAAAAATAGATTTATAAAGGAGGGCTACTGTCTAGTGGCATCAAGAATCAAGGAAAATAGACATATTACCTTAAGAATATTACCAAATTCCTCAATTTTAACATATCTTTGCTATTGCAAATAGCAAAGCAATAAATATGAAACCACAGGATATGAGCACTCCCTAAATTAACTCATATTACCTTTCTAGAAGTTGGAATATTTTACCAACCCTTATATGCACTGAATGTATTTTTATTACTAATATTAGAAAATACTATTTTAATCTCTAAAATTATAATATTTAGTGAGGTTGAACATCTTTTAAAATATCCAGTGGTACTGATATTTTTTTCTATTGTAAAATAAGTGTCTACATTATTATCTATATAATAATTTGAGTCTGGGTATGTTTCCCACTGGATGTTTTGTATGCTGATATTTAATAGTTTCTAACATTTCCCATTCATTGATCATTTTCTGATTTTTGGCCTCTTTTCTATACACAAGGGCTTCTAATTTTTAGATATTCAAACATATGTGTTTTATTTTTATTATGTTTTGAATGCTTTTATTTCCTTTCTTAACGATTAGAGAAACAGATTGGTTTCTCCTCTCTTGTGGTTTTCATGGTTCTATTTGTTTACATCACCACTCATTGATTTGGAATTTATTTTACATCTAGAAGCAGTAAGAATCTAATTTTTTTTCTAAATAGATAACCAGTCTTTTGCAGTGCTAATATTTTTGCATAATGCATTCATTCCCAATGGATCTGACATGCCTCTTTAAAAATAAGCATTCACTTTGTATATATTATAGAGTGTATCTAGCTTTCCCCTGTTATTTTAAACAATTCTTGAGCCAGTTCTACACAGATTATTAATGCTTTATATTATATTTACATATTCAATAGGTATATTTGCCAACCATAGATCCAAATGCCCTGTCTTATTATTACTCTTCAAACAAATCATTTTGAGTTACTTTTAGCAGTGTAGTTCACCATCATAAAACTTATTTTATGGACAAAACAGAATCTTTTCTATATATTCAGACCTCTCATCGTGCACATCAAATAGTTTGTTATGTGATACCACGGAACCCTGCAGACATGTGCACTTAAATAAACTCTGTGGATGTTTCACCTAAAAAAGTATTTCATGACCAAGAACATGTGGGAAATACTGCCTATTTTACTACTTTCTTGGACAGTCACAACAAATAAGAACATGTAAAGGTCAGAGAAAGGAAAAAACTGTGTGGTGAAGTAAGCTGTGAGATACTGTTTAACCTGGTATTTACCAAATTACCACGAACTTTTAATTTTTGCTTAACAATTACTAGCAAACCACAAAAATGGCTTTCTTGCCCCTGTATGTTCTAAGAACAGTATTTCCTTTTGGTGACCCCCAATTCTTTTTTTTTAAGTCACTTTTGTTTGAAATGTCGACTGATCCCCCAGATCAGCAGGGCATCACCGTGTGGGTGTGCGCCTCTAGTTCCGAAAGACAGAGTGGCGAGAGCGGGCGGAGACGGGGATTGTGCGTCACGTCAGAGACCCATCAGCATGGTTTCCATTCCTTCACAGGGCAGGAGCTGACGGCACTGACTTCAGAGAAGGAAATAGAGAAGCCCATGTCCGCTGAGCGGTGGCGGTCTCCCAGACGGCCTGCAGTCCTGCCGAAAGTGGGTCATTTCACCACTGAGGAATTGCTCTGGGTGGCACTTCAGAGACACTGTGGTAAGGGAACAGACCCCTTATTCATCGGTGGGGAGATAGTGTTTTTCCTCTCCTGTGATAGATTCACACTGGCCCAGCGTCTTTATGGTTAGGCGTGACTTCCTGAGGGATTTTCTCTGGATTCACAGAAGGTTCCCTGAATCCCACGGAAAGCCTGACTCACCCACAGGCCTGTCGGGGTGGGGCTGGCGTGACTTGGATGCAGCTTCTCCTTGGCTGAACTTTCATGATGATAATTTACAGCCTCAACTCGGCTGCCTCTTGGAGAAATGGAAGAACACGACGTGGAAAGGGCTCCGTGGAGGTGCTGCAGGGGCAGTAAAACCGCCTTCCACGGGCTTCCCACCGGTGCCCCAGACTATGACATGTTAGGGAGCTTGGAAAGTATTTTTTCTCTACGACTTCCTTTTCCCCCACAGCAGCTTCTCCAACAAGTTCCTGTCCCCAGAGATCCTCATACCTATTCTAATAACTGATACGGTATTTGGACCATTGGATCCAAGCCCAGAGCTGACTTCCCAGCTTGGCACCTTCTGCCTTCCCTTCTATACAAAAATGCTAATGCTTCCTTTTAATAGCGTATCTTGTGTTCTTTTCACTGAAGTTACAAGAGCAATCTTGTTCCACTGAATGCCACCCTGGAAGAGGAGCTTAAATTCTCACACGCTGTCACTCACATGCCAACACAAACGCATCTCTGATTTCTGTAAGCAGGCAGGCCTGGGAGGCTGTCTGGCCGATAACTACCTCCAAGGAAGCAGCATCATTTACCATCGTAGAACAAAGAGTAGCCAGACGCCAGATAAGGAGACTGTCACAAGCTTGCCCTGAGGTTGGTTAAGAGAGTAAGCTGGCAAGTCACACAAGGAAGGAAAGCGGATGCATGGAAGGGACGGCTTCCCAAGGTGTTTGGATCCCGGGTCTCACTGTCAGTAGTTGAGTGACTTCCGGCAATCTACGTGATTTAGTCTTAAGTTCCTATGAGACAGGGACGGCAATGGTATTTGCCTCCCTAGAAAGTCATGATGCTTAAATGATACTATACACACACACACACACACACACACACACACACACACACACACACACACAAATAGTGCATCTGGCCCATAGTCCTGCCCAGGAAAATTTAAGAATTGTGTGAACACAATAGCCTTTGAGGGGTCACTGAAACTTTGGAAATTCAGTGCCCATGAGCAACCTTCTAAGAAAGAGGTCCATAACTTTCATCAAGAATTCTCCAGCAATTAAAAACTCCTGGGACAATGGAAGGCGGTTTGAAAACATCAACACAGGGTGACAGAAGAAGATCTGACTTTGGGCGGTGGGGACACAATGCCATATATGGAGGATATGTCACAGGACTGTACACTTGAAATCCATATACTTCTATTAACCAATGTCACCTCAACAATTTTAATTTAAAAAGAAAACACCAAGAGTGTCACTGCAGCAAAACGCAATAGTCCCAGTCAAAGTGACCTTCCCAAAGTTACAAATATAATTATCTCCACCTCCTTATCCTTAACTAAAGGTAGGTGTTGCTATTCTTCACTTACGTAAGTATTACCCACCGCTCAGGTGGCACTTGCTCCGTTCCCTCTTTACAAGGTGGTCCTGCTTCTCTAGCTTCATCCCAGCTCTTAGAAAGCAGGGCTCCAATCCCATGACTTCCCCCATGCCTTCCCCCATGCCCAGCATAATCCTTTGCACCTGGTTATTAATTTACAAATGTTCATTCCTGCTTATGATATTTCAGGTGTATTTCTATGTAAAATATAATGAACTTCTGGGTAAATCCACATAATAGACTATGTTTTCTGTAGAGTATAGCATCCAACATATCAGTGCTTCCTGAATGGGGAGTAAAGATTTTAAAAAATGGATCACTATGAGTATGTTATATGAGGTGGGGCCCCAAAAGTCCAAATTTATTTACAAAAAATGTGTGTTTATTCTCACATGTTTAAACTTCAGCCACCTTCCAAGTACCCTTCATTTGATGCAATATACCTATCAAGATGTTTTTTCCACTGCTCAAAATAGTTTTTTAATTCATCAATTCTGATGCTTTTTAGTGCTTCTATCATTTTTTGTCTCACCTCTTCCATGTCAGCAAAATGTTTCCCTTTGGGGACATTTTTCATCTGGGGAAACAAAAAAGTCACTGGGGGTGATACTGGGTGAATAGGGAGGGTGGCCCAGAAACTGCTGAACATTCAATGTGGTATGGGCAGGTGTGCTCATAAATCACCCATCACGAAATGGGCAAACATGTTGAAAGAGTCTTCAAAGAAAATTCACTGAAGCTGAACGCAGCCTCTCACAACAACGCCAGGTGGTCCACTGATACAGATGGGTTTCTAGAACACTCACCTAGTGGGGGAAGCCTGTACTACAAGAGGCCCACCCTCCAGAAGATAATTCTGGTTTTGAGTGGGGGGGGGGTTCCCCCCTTGTAAACCAATAAATTAATAAACTAGGCAGGTAAGGGGGGCACAAGGGAGTATTTTTTAAAAATTACCATCTAGAAGATGTAACCAACCCTCATAGAATTCATTTCACATTTATTGTATTTTAGTTTTTCAATTGCATACCCAAAATTCATTGGCCCAATATAGTTTCATCAGGAGGCCACAGTTTAAGTTTAAAGGATCAGCCACCCTTACACTCTGCTGAGAAAAAGTCCAAACCATATAGTTTCATTAGTTTTTCCCTTAAGGCCCTAACACAAAGGGCATCACCATTGCTGACTGGTACATTTCTAGAAGGTTTCCAGCACTACCTGTGATAAACAGAACAGGAAAGGGAAGATTCCTAAAATCAAAAGGAAAACAGCCAACCTGGCAAGCAAATGCTTGAGTGTGGTGGTAGGGCTGGGAGAGAAAGGGGATGTATCTGCACAGTAACCGCCAAGTGCCGCTGGAGCTGTTCATGGATAAGCTGCTTCTGAAACTTCTTCTTTTTAAAGAAACTCTACCTGTAGCACCAAGCGGTTCATTTGCTCCAGATTTGTCTTCAAACTGGTTTTTTTTTTTTTTGTTTTTTCCAAAATGCTCAAGATAAGCACAACTTAACTTGAGAGAGAAATTATACACATTTTTCATTTAAACACAGAGCAATGGGAAACCACACAACATACACCACTGTGGGAGCAGGAGACAAATGTGCTTCTGAGAAGGCAAACGGAGATGCTGCCCTGGGGGGAGCAGACTCCCTGGCGGGGCGCAAAGTCCAAGAAAAAATGGGCCACTGTGCGCAGCGGAGAATCTTTGCTAGAACGCAGACTACGGCTATTTTTTTCCCCCATAAGGAGCATGTCTGCTTAATTTCATAAGACATTCTAAATTGAAATTTTACAGAGTACCGATTCGCAGCTTCCTTCTGACCAATGTGTTTTTATGAAACTCAAAAGCAAAATTGGAAAAATGAGTTAACTGATGTGGATCATATAGTGTCTTCAATAAAGCGAACAATGATGCCATATACTGAGCACACAGTTAAGTGCAGATGACCGGCATCACCTCTTGGGATGAAGGAGGAACGTGCTGTCCCAAGTCATCATTTGTAACATCAGGGACAAGGCAGCGTCACATTCCTTCAATTACATTGCACACAGCATTAGTGATGTTGAATCTTAGCAGGCGATATGCCAAATTAATGGTTCTATTATCAAATCTCTCTCACTGTCTTGCTAACAAAGAACCTTGTATTGAGATATATATCATATATATGATATGCAGATATATATCATATATATGATATGCATATATATCATATATATGATATGCATATATATATGCATAAGAAACTAGCTCAATGCAGGCACCTTCATAACATGTTTTAGTAAATGATGTACGAAGACTGGTCCTACTTTTACATGTAACTTCTTTATTCCCAGGGTGTGTTTAAGAAAACACTTATTCTAAACAAAACAAACAGACTCACAGACAGAGAACAGACTGACGGTTGTCAGAGAAGAGGGAGGTTGCGGCACTGGGTGAAAAAGGGGAAGGGATTGAGGAGTACAGGTTGGCAGTTACAGAGCAGTCACGGGGGTGTGAAGGACAGCACAGGGAATGCGGTTAGTAACACTGTGATAACTGTGTATGGTGCCAGGTGGGTACTAGGAATATCGGGGGAGCACTTTGTAAAGGGTCTGATTGTCCAACCATTATGCTGTATGCCTGAAACTAAACAAAGTAAAATTGAATGTAAACTATAATTGAAAAAAGGTAAAGAAAGTACTTGTTCTATAAAAATCACACAATGTGTACATATACGCATGTGTAATACATCAATAATGTCCATGGCAGCATAATGTAGAGAAATTCTATACTATGTCCCTTATTCTTAAGCACCATGATGCACATTAGTTTGTTAAAGGCTTTTTAAAAAATTCTACAGCAGAAAACTCTATTTAACTCAACATTGCTAAAATTTATCTCTTCATGAAAGTCTTTTATTTCTGAAATATGTAATATTTATTAATAACTCATGGAACACAGACCTCCCTTTTGAATATATTGGCATAGAAAGATATTTAATAACAAACTGGATGAAAAAGTACAAGAGAACAGAATCACAGAGGGTGTGTACTGTGTGATCCATTTTTGCAAGATAACTACATATTGGTTTTCCCTACTTTTCCATAACGCATTTTTGTTAGGAAAAAATGTGTTATTGATATCATTAAAAAATGCTTCATATTGTTTTATTTGGCATGGAGAAAGGGTGCATGGAGTATGGCCCATTTTCTAAAGTTTCCAAGTGTTCAAATCTCCCTTACAGTTGTAACAGGAGCCAGCCCCCTCAGTGAGCGGCGGCCCTGTCTTGCTATGCTGGCTGTTGAATGTTGAATTTTTAATGTCATGGGAAGTGCCCCAGGCTCTTATTTCTACTTCTAATTGGTGCACCTGAAAAATATCCATTGAACTGAGCTTTGAATCGCCTGCATAATTAGTATAGTGTATACCAAAAAGACCAAATGTAAGGACAAACACAGTATTCCCATGCTTCACCCCCCACCCCCAAACACCACCTTTAGGCACCTGACCAAACACTATACAGTTTCATCTGAATGTCTCTTTCCTCATCAGAGGATCATAAGCACTGGGTCTCTCCCCCTGCCCCTTGGGCAGATGGGGTGTGAGGGCTTACTCACAAGCCCTCAGACCCCAGCTAAGAGCAGACAGACTAGAGGGAGGCAGGAAAGGTGCATGGTCTCCGTTCCCTAGACAGAAAGGTTGCTATGGCAGCAGAGTCTACTATACAGAGAAGGCACTGCATGGAAATTTTGCTACAGCAGAGAAACAGCTGTGGGAATGGACAAAGATGGCAGGGGATGCAGCTTCCACCTCAAAGGAGCTTACCACCAAATGCTTAGAGCAGGATACATGTAAGTAATATGATTTGTACATGTCAGCTCTCCTGGGTGGTGGCGGGGGGGGGGATGGGGGGCTGTGGGAGGCTCTAAATTCTGTGCAGTCAGGGAGGTAGGAAGGATTAGAGAGCTGGAGAATTGTGTAGCACACTTACCGATCTGGAAAGGCTGTAGCTGGGTCAACCGAGAAGTGAGTGTGCACACCGGTGCAGAGCATGCATGGGTCCCCCCCAAGAGGTGTGTGACCAGGCTCATGCCCTCAGGGAGTGGGCTTTCTTCCTGGCGGACTTGATGGCATGCCTAGAGGAAACATTAAAAAAGTAAATGTATAAATAAAAACAGTATGTCATTCGGTTCTAAATGAGGGGATAGAGCCTGGCATAGAGCCTGGAAAGTGGGCACTTAATACGTGTTTATTGGATTTAATTAGATCTCTAAGCCGTTGGAGGGCTAGACAGGAGACCTCTGCAGAGTGATGCAGGAAATGAGGACAGAAACAATGGCATCGGTGGTAAAGTAGACCTTTGGGGCAAGTTGGGGAGAGGGCAATTAGGAGAGCTTTTTAACATAACACACAGTTTAAATTTGATAAGAAGGGTACATTGGAACCAGTGGTTTTGCTTAAAGAAGGTAAGTGCCAGTCAACGCACACCCTAAGGACCACAGCTTCTGGTAAGAACGACTGCAGAGAGCGGAGACCTGAACGAGGCAAACCAACAGCAGCTGCCGCTTGTCTGGCTGGGGCTTGGATGCATTATTAGCCTGTTGCTTGAACGTGGATGTTCTATTCTGCTTTCTCGGCTGCCAGTGGCCAAGGCCATCCTGCACTCATATCCGAGATGAGTAGAAGAGGTCGTTTGTTTCATAAGTAACTCACATGTCTCCCCTCATCTCAGGCAGCATCTCAAATATTTGCAAACCACAGAACAAAGCTCACCTGTATCACTGTGTACACAGGCTATAAACACTTGAATCGTATGCATTTGTACAATGTCAGGCATGGCTGGGTGTGCTTGTTCCTTGACACCTCTGTCCTCCCTGCTTATCTGGGGAGCAGACCCCTAGGAGGATGACCCTAGACAGTTCAGCTAGTGCCAGCACAAGGTCCGAGGTCTCTGGTCACGGTTTTCTGCTGCAGGTTATTGTGTCCAGTGGGGCTCTCACCTAGTGCTAAAACCTCAAAAAAATAAAATAAAATAAAATAAAAAATGGGCAGGTTGGAGTGGCAGAAGAAGAAGAATTTGCTTCTATTTTATGTTATATTTTCTTAATTAGATTAAGAAGCTCCCCATCTTCTTTGGCAACCTGGAAATTTCGAAAAAGCAGCAGCATCCAGGACCTTCTACCTCCAGGAAGATTTCAATGCATTAAGTTTCACCCTTCCTTTAACGTCATAAAGGCATTTTGCTCCTGAAATAATTATTCCAGATAAGAAACTTCCCATCACCACTCTGGAAAAGCAGACCCAGAGAGCACGTTGTGCAGGGGTCTCCAGACAAAAGAGTGAGTCTCAGTATCAGGACTTGTTTTTCTCCCAAAGACAGATACCACCCATGTCAGACTACACTTGCAATGGAAATCATCGCTTGGGCACTGAATCCAGCCACAGAGCTTTTGGCAAAAAGGCTGTAACCTCTTCTCTGTCCTCCCCAGTGAGAATCCCACCACAGTTTTCCATCCGTTGGTGACCTCCATCCCGGATTACCTCAATGCCCTCTGCTCAGAGCTATGGTTAAAGACCTCCCAGAAGCTCCAGCTGTGGGGACAGAATGCATCAGTCTTCTAGTTGTTAATGGTCATAGGCAGACGGGGCAGGAGCGTTTCTGAGTCTCCAAGGCCCCTCTGGCTTAGGATGATGGTCCCAAGCCCTTGCATAAGCTTGAGTCACTGAGTTTTTCAAGAAGTATATTGGTCCCATTGATACTTAACAACTTTTGAATCTCCATGGAAGTTCACCATAGCTAGGCAAGGAGGTGGACTGGATATAAGTAAAAGAAAGAAAACACTCTTGAGAATGAATAGATGCAAAAGGAAGTTTGGGTGAGTTCCTTCAGCTGGGCACAACAAACTACGTAAGAAGGAAGCAGTAAAGAAAGTATAATTTTCACTGGAAATACTGGGGGGTCCACTTTGTAAAGTATATGATTGTTTAACTATTATGCTGTACTCCTGGAATTAATGTAAAATAATACTGAATGTAAACTGTAAGTGAAAAAGAAAATTAAAAACTGTAGTTCTCTTTGAAAAGATGTCATGGAACGCAAATGCTTGCTGGCTGGAGGCTAGAGATGATACAGCAAGAAGGTCTCCCTGTCCACGCCCCACCATCGCATTGGCTAACTAAGACTTTGAAGGAAATCAGTATGAAGTAGCAATTTTCAACAGAGAATTATATACCTAGATGCTGCTTCTTCTGGTCCTCATTGATATTCAAAATTATTAGCTTGTATCCCAGGTTTGTTGACTATGAATATATGGTTTTAAAAAATAGCAAGACAAAAAGGTCATTATCTTTTAATGCTTTGCTTCCAAAAGTTTGCTTTGTAAAATACTTGCTTGGAAATCAGAAATCTAATGAGTAGGTAGAATGAGCTACTCAGGTATTAGGGTGAAATCATCCATTATCCAAAAAGAAAGATGGTTCATAATCAAGTATTTTATGTTCGTGAAGACTAATTAAGAAAGTTATATGACCAAAAATATGGAATTAGCTAGATTCATTAACTGATTCCCAGAATTAATCTTTTTTTTCTGATACGAAGTGTATTAAAGTAACTCTGTAGAAATCACAGCTGTTCATATTTCATACATTCCCAGGACTGTTAGAAAAGAGGAGCTTATGACAAATCAGCATATTCAATGAAAATAATTATATAAGGACATACATGCTAAACCATATTGACACATACTATAGGTTACAGGGGTGGGGCTCACATGTATCTCCATAAAGAGCTGAGGTTTTAGTCCTGATAATAAATGAGTAAAAATAACTAGATCAACGGAAAATAAAGAGTAATGGGGAGCTGCATGCAGTTCTCATTGTTGAAATACTTACAGAGGTGCAATAATTAAAAGTATCTACCTAAGACTGTACCTATAATGAATGGTACATGAAAGTACAGTCAAAGACAGACCCTGTTACTTGTAGGAATGTTGTATCCCAAAGGCCACATTACAAATCAGTGGAGCGAAATGAAATAACAAGATTTAGATGCAGCTGGTTAATCAAAAATTAATAATAAAATTAGAGCTTTATCACAAGTCTTTCACCAAAATTCTTTCCATTTTTATTAAAGAGTTAACTATCTATGTGAAACTGTGAAATAACAAGAAATACAGACTAGTATCTATCTGATCTCTGGATAAGGAAGGTGTTTCACGTGATTAAAAAAAAATCAATGGAAGAAACATAGAAAGTAAGGACAAATTCAAATACATACAATTTTTAAATAACTGTTGGTCAAAGCTTATAAATTAAAGAGAAAAAAGAAGGAAATTTAAGGAAATAGTTAACCTGAAAGTTGATACTAATAATTAAGAAAATAGAAAGCAAACAAAAGTAATATTTGCAACAAACATTTATGTCCTGATTATGAAGCAGGCTCTGACTTGATAAATCCAAAAGCTGTGATCTGACCACTGGTACGGTCTGAATGTTCATATCCTCCAAAGTTTGTATATTTATCTCCCAACTCCCAATGGTGTTATTAGGAGGCGGAGCCTTTGGGAGGCATTTACATAACGAGGGTGGAGCCACCAGGACAGGAATTAGTGCCCCTATAAAAGATGCCCCGCAGACATTCCTCATGTCAGAACCCAGTGAGAAGGCCCCAGCTGTGAACCAGGAAGAAGGGCCTCACTCTAGAACATGACCAAGTCATTGCCTTGATCTTGGACTTGCCAGCCTCCAGAACTGTGAGCAATAAATTTCTGTTGTTCATGACACACAACTATGACTGCATACTCTGAGAGAAGCACTGGATTTCTATCATTTGTTTAATTTTTCAATTTAAAAAAGAGTCTATTAAAATTACCAAATGTAATATCAAAACTTCTGTATTTGAAAGATAAGTTATATTTAGTAAAGACTTAAAAAACAGCTAGACTCAATTTGGTCTCATTCTGTCCCAACTGTTTGGTACAACTTTCAATTCCTTTGTTGATCTTGTTCCACCCCCTTCTCTTAATTTTAAGTTAAATTGGCTTCCTGGGATGCCTGACCCTGGAACACCAGAGCTGCTGCTTACACCAAATCCTCTTTCCTTCTACTCTAATTAGTAATGCTGACGCTCTTATAAAAAAAGTTCTCTATGTATGCTTTCTCGCATAATTGGGTCAGAGATGGCTTTTGTCTGACTCCTTCCCGGCAGTACAATGCAATCTACCGGGAACTGAGGCGAAACGGCCAGGGTCACGGTGCAGATTTCTCAGCAGCTTCCTCCCCTCTCATGATCTGTCTCAATTTGCCCACCGCCCTTCATTTTTGGGCTTCAAACTAATTATGTTTTATTCCCTGAATTTTAATTGAATTTGCCAAAGTTTCCTTATGACCTTCTACTCATGATCTTTATTGGAATGCAGTTGTTCTCTTGATAAAGACAATAGGTTATATAGTTAAGTTGAAAACTTATAAAATATAAAGCACCATTTGATTGAAAAAAAAAAAAAACCACTATTTTCTCAAAGCATGAATCTCTCCCCTACAAAAAACATAGAAACAGCATTATTTAAAAATCTTAGTAAGATGTTAAATTTCTTTCATTATTTAGATTTTAAACAACCCTTCTAGATTTTTGGAGGATGTATATTACAAAAATTTTCCCCTGGCAGTTGCAGAAGATCTGGAGAAGCATCGAGCCACTCAGAAGTTGGGAGGAACATTCTTTTGCAAGGAGACACCTGCTTGGTTGAAACAACTGGGCTGCTGTTCAGCTGGGTGCCCTTAGGCGGCAAAAATGACTAGGTCCCTTTTTATTGTTGCTGCACCTGTTATTAAAAGCTTCGCACGGCACCCAGTTGTGTGTTGGTGGATGTTTAACAACTGGCTCTCTGGGGGAAATGAGGGGAGGGGAGAGGAAGTCTGGATGCGTGGCATTTGCCAAACCCCCTGGTTTCCCACCACAGCCAGTTTCAACCTACCACACAGTCGAACTGACGTGCTGGAAAGGAAGCTTGACCAGCATGGCTGACTGAAGAGAGCTGCAGGCTGGTACCCAGACTTCTTGAAGGAGGAGAAGTAGGGAAGCAAGAACAGAAATTTGGGTGGAAAGGGAGAACTGCCTGGGCCAGCGGTTAAACAGATTTTATTGGGCGGGGGGAATCACCCAGTTGTGGCTGATTAGGTTATTTATTGTGTATAGATGGGGAGGGGAGACTATGTAAACAACCTCACCTGTGAAATCTATGCTATCTTTGATAAATTCTACATTGCTCACTAATGCTTTGGATGCGTTCTGTGGGGTGGGGGTGGGGGTGGAGGATTGTGCATCGCAAAAACGTGCTGAGTCCTGCTTCGGACGACGGCTGAAGTGACTGTGGGGGCAGCCAGCTTGCATGTTCAAAGCGATGTAACAGGGAAAAAATAGAAGTCAGAGTGGATAGAAGTTTTCAAAAAAAGGGGCAGAGAGGTTTTGTGTGCGTGTGTGTGTTTGTTTTATTCTTGATAGGAAGTTTCAATTTATATGGCTTCCCACAGAGGATGGTGGAGAAAAGGAAGAAGGGGCCGTATAAAATGCATGCATTTTCATTAACTTGGGGGACTATCTGGCTAAGTCAACAATGTTATGACATCAGAGGCCAAGTTTTCTATGATTTCTGGAAGCAAAAATGGATCCAATTTCAATATAGTCCAATACAGCCTAACCACAGTTGGCTCCTCAACTTTAAGTGTTTAAAATGTCTTCTAGATAAAACTTCGTAAGTTATTACATTTTCTGAATTATTGACCCAGATTTTTACTTGAGTAAGTTTCACGGTGGAGTCAGGCAGGCCTGGTGAGACAGGATGCACGCAAACACGACTTATCTCCGTTATGTATACACTGGGAACACAGGAGACAAAGACATTGAAGAGACTGGTCCACAGGCATCTCCTTTGTCCAAAGGCAGCTCTAAAGACAGAGCCATGTCTCTGGACTTCGGATTCCACGCTCTTTCTTCCCGACAGTATGTAACTGGCTATGAAGCCAGCTCTGGGATGCACAGAGGCCACCGGAAACAGAGAGAAAGGGTTTGGTTATGGTTTGGGTACATCGTGCCCATTGCTTGAGAAACAGTTTTTGCATTGGTCGTCTCCTAAACATAGGAGACAAATGAGGAGGAGGGCGGGATGGGGCTATTCCCTGTGTGGTCCAGAGGCCTTTACTGCAGGAAGTGAGCCCTTCCGGCCACAGTTATACCAGGAATCTTTTTCCCCCTTATAGTAAAACCCTGTTTATAAATATACATTCACCCATACACAAACATATACATCCCTCAGAATCCAGAGCAGTTCTGCATCCACAGAGATAAATACAGAAAGAAGCATGACAGAGACAGATGGACAGAAAAGTATTTTTAATTTTTTAAGAAAACATTTGCCTGCTTTGGGAAGAAACAGTTGGTTCTAAAAGAAAGGAAACCTGTACTTAGGCTAAACTTCCTCCGGATTAATTATTACTGTATTTGAAATCCAAATGACTTGACCCATCATTAGTGGATAAGTGTAGGCCAGGGAATAAATATCCACTCTGTCCACAATAAGACAGGTATCCACACCAAGTTCAAAGGCCCCGGACCTTACCACACACACATTGGGCCATCTTTAGAGCCGTGATGATGACGAAAGGTTAGATGTATTCTGAAAGCCCAGGGAGGCCGCCAGCACGACCTCAGGCTAATTAGCAGAAACCACAGGCATAACCAGCTGCTGGGCCATTCACGTAACCAATCCTGGAGCCAGATGCCACTTTTGGAAAAACATACCTCAGCGCTCCTCATTGAAATTCCGTCTCCGGGCTTATAAAGAGTGTACTGTCTGAGCAACACAGGCAAGGCTTGGGGCAACTGGGGCCATTCTGGGAGATATAGTCAGAGGCTCTGCTCTGCTTCCCAAATGGGTGCTCACTGTAAACAGCCTGCTCGGTGAGCCTGGGAACCCGGCACAGGCCCAGCCAGGGGCAGTTTGTGCGCATGCCTGGGAGTACAGCCGCGCTGCGTTCTGACTTGTGGAGGAAAAGGATCAGACGGGTATAAAATCCCATATGCAGTAAATGAACGAAGAAGTGTTTTATCAATAAAGTTTCATCTACACCTCCCATGCGTATCACCGAAATGACAAAAGCACAGGGACACCTCTCATCTTCTTTAGACTGTATGTCTTTTTTTCTGTTAATAAACAGAGTGCAGATCTCAAACACTTATGGACTTAATAAGTGTTATTTGAAGATGGTGGCATTTGTTGAATTGAATTCATGCACTTGGCTTACAAAGGGTTCTCTTTACTCCGTCCTATTTAATGTGACTTCAAAATCAACTACCAATCCTTCCCATGAAGGAAACATTGCATGATTTAAATAGATTTTAAAACAATTTGGTACCATACCCCATACATGTTGGCATGAAGCGTCCTTGATATTTGCAAGGTCATATTCAATCTTAGAACACTGTTTTTTACTTTGAGCATTTCCTAGAGAACTATCTACTTTGGAGAGCAACGTTTGGCAAAAAAACCTAAACAGATCAGATCATGAAAGAGCAACTAGTTACAAATACCCTTTTGAAACTCAAGACAAAAAAAAATGTATAGAGCATATATAAATTGGTATAATATCTTCCCAGGGCTGGGGAAAGGAACTTATTTTTTTTTTTAAAGGCAAACAAAGACAAACAGGGCAGAAAGGCTAGTAGTATAATTTCGTGGTTTGTAAAAGATTGGCAAGGGATAGCAGCATGTCCCACCTGCTTTCTATTTGCCCGGATATATTACCTAATATTCTAATCTGACTAAGTTTTCTATTAATTCATATTCTTCATTCTCTATATGATTTCCCAAATTCTTTCTTCTCTATATCAGGATTTCCTATTTTTCCAAATTCTGAAAAGT
This sequence comes from Anoura caudifer, assembly GCA_004027475.1. NCBI lineage: Eukaryota > Metazoa > Chordata > Mammalia > Chiroptera > Phyllostomidae > Anoura > Anoura caudifer. Next base: position 344,688 of record PVKU01000341.1, on the reverse strand, counting down.
CCACAGTAAAAGCAATATATAGAGATATTTTTGCAATGAGCTAATATGCCCCAATTCTCTGGTGAGAAAATCATTGTTAGGGCTACTAGAATAAATCTGAGCTCATTAAGAAGCCTTCATTCTGCCCAACTCTGTCACCCACTTTGACTCCTTACTTGTAGTCCCTGCACATCCTGATGCTACCAGAATGGGGATCTGAGTGTGGACTAGTGTCCAACCAGAAACCACGTCATCAAAAGGGTCTGCACACATTGTAAAGCATGAATAGTAAAGTAGAATCAGGAAGATGGATAAAAATGAAAGGCATAGATAATAAATATGCAGAAGAAAGATAAGGAAATGTAACAAAGAAGGCAAATAAAAAAGATGGGGAAATCTCTATGAAGGTTTAAGGTAGGTCCCAAGGTCAGTTACTCAACCCTCAGAATGTTTTGAGTAATTCTAACCCAACACGTGCAACAACACATGTTGTGGAGACATCAAACTATTTATTTCTGAATGGTTTAGAAAAAAATACATCTGCAGCTTTATAAGGTAAGCAGGTTCTAGAAGGAGTCAGAAGTGAAAAAAGTATACTCTCTCCAAGAGTACAGCGACTTCTGGTCTGGACAAGGAAGTGCAGACTCGTTTTCCCTACTGCTCCTGGCCAAGCACAGCTGTAAACCCTGGAAATGGCACAAGAGACAACCAAAGGACTCTGAAGGGCAGCAGGAAGAAGGCAAGCTTGTTCGGGACCGCAGGACTGGAGGAACAATGCAGAAAGAGGACGTCTTCTATCCCCCACCCAACAAACGAAGGCCGTCCACATCATCATTTCCCAGTACTTGACCAAGCAACAGGAGGTGACTCGGGAGGTTCATTACCCGCTGGACTGATGGGACTCCTCAGACAACATTAAGTGTGTCCAACGTAACCACCAAGGGGATTTACTGGGAGCCTTGCCAACAATAAGCAGCCAAGAGAAGGCTTCGCCTCTCCCACCATGCTTGAGATTCTTCTTCCTACCTAGAGACACCAAGGCAGGAGGGAAAAATTAGTAAGAGGGACCCAGCTACAGAAAGCAGCCCAGTCCAAGCAGCTTATTTTTCCCTCTAGGCCTAAACCTTTCCTCCCTTACCCAGAGACACCAAGGTAGCTCAGAGGCGCTGGTAGGAAGACCTTCCGACACCCTTGTCTACTGATAGACATATGGGGCCAGGCCTGGCGAGAGCCCTTCTTCTCCCTCAGGCAGCACCAGCAGGGAACAACGGAAGCCCCAGTGACACCAGGCAAACCAGTCAGACCAAAATAGCACTGCAATGACCCTGAAAATTGAATTTCCAGTGGAATAAAAGCCCACAAAAGTAGGGCAAGATCCACACGCTCAACTTAAACAGGTGACTGCCAGCTAAAATAAACAATTTAAATGGGACCAAGAGTCTCCTCATGTAATAGATAAAAGTGTCCAGGATAGACTAGAAAACTATGTCATACCAAGAACCAGGAAAATCCCAACATGAATGACAAATGGCAATCAACGGACAGCAACATTGAGATGTGCCACATGTTGGAATTATGACAAGGATTTTAAAGCAGCAATGAGACAAACACTTCAAAAATTAATGAAAAATTCTCTTGAAACAATTTTTTTAAAAATAGAAAAGTCTCAGCAAAGAAGTTATAAAAAAGAACCAAATAGAAAATATAAACAGAAAAAAATACAATAATAGAAGTAAAAAAACTCCCTGGATAGACTAAATAGTAGAGTGAAGATAACAGAAGGTGAACTCAGTAAACGTGAGGACAAAATAATGAATTCACCTAATCTGACCAACAGAGAGAAAACAGAGGTGGGGGGAAGCACAGGACCTTAGGGATATACGGGACACTAACAGAACAGTGAGGCTGAAAGAATGCTGGAAGAAATAATTACTGAGAAGTCCCCTAGTTTGCCAAAAGATAGAAATCTACAGATCCAAGGAGCTGAGCAAACTCCAAGCAGAATAAACCCAAAGAAATCCATGCCAAGATTTTATAATTAAATTTTTGAAAACTAAGGGCAAATTAAAAAATTAAGAACATTTAGAGAGAAACACCATATTGCACCATACACAAAAATTAACTCAAAATGGATTAAAGATTTAAATATAAGGCATGAAACCATAAAACTCCTTGAAGAAAACATAGGTTGTCAGCTCCTTGACATAGGTATTGGCGATGATTTTTGGAAAGCAAAAGCAAAAATGAACAAGTAGGACTACATAAAACTAAAAAGCTTCTGCACAGCAAAGGAAACCATCAACAAAATGAAAGGGCAACCTATTGAATGGGAGAAAATATCTGCAAATCGTATATCTAATAAGGAGCTAATACTCAAAATATAGAAGGGATTAATACAACTCATTAGCAAAAACAGACTATTAGGCTAAAAAATGAGCAAAAGATCTGAATAGACATTTTTCCAAAGAAGGCATACAGCTGGCCAACAGGTATATAAAAAGATGCTTAACATCATTAATCATCAAAGAAATGCACATTAAAACCACAATGAGATATCCATCACCTTACACCTGTTAGAATGGCTGTCATCAAAGACTAGAAATGAGTGCTGGTGATGATGTGGAGAAAAGGGAGCCCCTGTGCACTGTTGGTAGGAATGTAAATTGGTGCAGCGACTGTGGAGAACAGTATGGGGGTTCCTCAAATCTTACAAATAGAACAACCGTATGATCCAGCAATTCCACTCTGGGTATTTATCCAAAGAAAACAAAAACACCAGCTTGAATAAATATCTACACCCTCAAGTTCATTGTAGCATTACTTGCAACAGCCAAATACGAACACAACCTATGTGTTCATTGATGCAGTGCCTGGACAGAAAGAAAGAACAGAGGAAATCAATAAGGAGAAATCATCAAAGAAATAATTTAAGAAAATTTCCCAGAATTTTAAAACATCAGATTTCCGGTTCAAACAGACCTTTGCATTCTCAGTCAGCGGACAAAAACAGACTTACAGCGAAGAACTTTTAGAACACTAGGGGTAAGTACACGTGTTAAAAGCTCCCATGCTGAGAGTTGGGGTGGAGGGATGGAACAGGTCACATACAAAGGATTAGGACTCAAAAAGACCACATCTTTCAAAGCAACACAGAAAGCAAGAAGTGAAAGGAGCAATGTTTCAAAAGTATGAGAGAACTTATCCTACATACCGATAAACTGGATTTTATTAGTGAGGTGCAGGAGAGAAATTCTCAGATATGTAATATTTCAGATTTCTTTTTATGCCCATTTTCTCAGGAAGCTGCAGCTGGAGAAGCTACACATGAGGCTACTTGTGGCTCCCCAATGAGAACAGATAAAAAGAAGGAAAGAAATCCAGAAAACAGAGCAAAGTGAAGAGAAGGTGAAGGTGGATCCCACAATGGTGTGGATCCCTGTTGGAACAGGCCAACCTATTCAGATTAGACCAGATCGAAAGCAGAAGCTGATAGAATTGCAATGTTTGAACATATTAACAGGAGGTTTAGAAAGGTGGGAAGAATTTGAAAATGAATTAATGTAAATAAGTTAAAAACCCAGCAAATAAAAAAATGCAACAACATTTATTAACTCTGAGACAAAAAGTTTTTCAAGGAAAAGGAAAAGGAGAAGGGGGAAGGAAGTGGCAGAGTACGTACAATTGCTCGGCTCTGAAAATATTTACATGATGATAATAATGTAAATACACACTGTTGATCTAAACTAAAAGCATAATTATATTTGGAGGATGGGAAGATGTGAGAATTGTGGTAAGGAGAAGAGCTGGCAAAATAAAAAAGAGCTAAATCCTAATTTTTCATGGTGGCAATACTTCAAATTGAAACTTCAAGAAATGACGATCTGAGCATGTAACTTAACAAAAGAGTTGAAAGGGATTGTCATTGGGGAGTAGAAAATGAGGAAGCAAAGTGGGCAGAATTCCGTGCTTCGATTATGAAATGTAGAACAATGGGATTATTTAAACCATGTGCATGTATAAATTTAATAAAAATTAAAATCAAATTTTAAAGCCTGAAATGCAATGAATCAAACAATCATTCAAACCAGGTGTGCTATCTACAGCTTTTGTGAGAATGAATTTGAGGTACCATCTGCCGCCTCAGTTCAACCTGACCCTGGAGTACCATCTCGACTCCTCGGCATATTGAGCTAAATTTATTTTTTAGTGTAGCACTTACCCACCCCTTACTGTGTGGCAGGTAGTTTATTATTAATTCAGGGAAGCCCCACACCAACTGTATGAAGTAAGACTTATTTTACCTCCAGTGTGTGGATGAGGAAGCTGACAAAGAGCAGCCTCCTAGGGCCACACAGCTTGTTAGCAGAGTTCCTGACATTTGTACTCATCAAACTAGCCCCAGAGTCTGTTTCTCAGTGGAAGGGGTTGAGGAATCTATCCCACCAAGATTCCCAGGCTGAATGATGCTCCTAAACTAGGAAGATACTGAGCAATCAAAACCCCAAACACACCCACTACAATGAATAAGCTGGGAGGTATATGGAAATTGATTTTTTAAAAAATATTTTGTATTGATTATGCTATTACAGTTGTCTCAGTTTTTCCCCTTTTGTCCCCCTCCACCAATCCCTCTTCCCTCCAGCAATCCCCTCCCTTAGTTCATACCCATGGAACATGCATATACATTCTTCGGCTTCACCATTTCCTACACTATTCTTAACAGCCCCTTGTCTATTCTGTTCCTACCAATTATCCTTCTCAATCCCTGCACCTTTTCACCCATTCTTCTCCCTTCCCCCTCCCAGGTGATAACCCTCCAAATGATCTCCATATGATTCTGGTTGTTTGCTTAGTTTGTTTTTTTTAGATTCAGTTGTTGATAGTTGTGAATCTGTTGCCATTTTAATATTCACAGTTTTGATCTTCTTTTTTATAAATAAGTCCCTTTAACATTTCCTATAATAATGGCTTGGTGATGATGAACTCCTTTAGCTTTACCTTGTCTGGGAAGCTCTTTATCTGCCCTTCCATTCTAAATGATAGCTTTGCTGGGCAGAGTAATCTAGCTTGCAGGTCCTTGCTTTTCATCACTTTGAATACTTCTTGCCAGCCCCTTCTTGCCTGCAAAGTTTCTTTTGAGAAATCAGCTGATAGTCTAATGGGCACTCCTTTGTAGGTAATTTTGCTTTTCTTTTGCTGCTTTTAAGATTCTCTCCTTATCTTTAACCTTTGGCATTTTAATGATAATGTGTCTTGGTGTGGTCCTCTTTAGGTCTAATTTGTTTGGGACTCTCTGTGCTTCCTGAAGTTGTATGTCTCGGGAAACCCTTATCAAACCTAATAATGTTAACATGCATTGGGGAAAAATGTTATGTTTTTCTTAATTTCTCAAGTGAAATAAGACAAAGAGAAGTGGTAATCCCACAGAAACCTGCTTGTTCCTCAGGTAAGAGAGTAGTTTTAGAGACGCTGACTGGCAAAAAAAAATAAATAAATAAAAAGTTGATAACGAATGCTTCAGAAAGGTGTGTTCTAATAAATCTTGAATTTACTCTGAAGGAATTACCTGAGCAATTAGGTACTTAGACAAGAACTAGAACTTAATTTCAGGATAAATTCAAAATAATTCTAATGGTAAGGGACTTTCAATTTTTTCCCTTTCTTTTCTTATTTTTTCCTTTAGATGATCAAAAACAAGGAGAACATGGGAATCAAAATATTTGGAAAGATCATAACATATCTTTAAATTTGAGTGGAATTTCTGTTCCTTTTAGCCAAGTTTGTGTCATTACTTGTAAATAATGCAACATCCAGAGATAACCATGATAATTTCCCCCATTTTTTTCCTGAGTTTATTTAATGATTCAAGTATACGTATTTTTTGCAAAATAAAATTATGCTATACATATTGGGCTGCAACTTGCTTGTGCTCTTCTATGTACATATTCAACACCTTCCCAGTTCAAGATACACAGTCTCGCTTTGTTGTTCAGCACCTTGGGTTCTGTGGTATGGAAATGTTACAATTCCGTATCGTACAATTCGTTATTGGTAAGTACTTAAACTGTGTCCGTTTCTTTTTGGCTGTTACTATCAATGTCACAATGATCATCCTTTAGCAAATGTATTTATAGATTCATGTTTTTAAATTCGGGAAGATATGGTCTAGCAGTGGTGTTTTAAAACATAAATTAGACCGTATTTCTTTCTTCAAATCTCCCAGTGTCTTCCCAGGTGCTTAGAATGAAATTCAAACTCCTTCCATGGCACAGCCCACCATCCACCCCCCTGGGGCCACGCTCTCTCTTCTTCCCTGAGCTCCAGCCTCACTGGCCTTCTCCCCCCAATAGAGGCCACCCTCAACCTCCCTGAGGGATTTTGCATGTCCTGTTCTGGCTGCTGGGAAACTGCTCAAGGCCAGCTCTTTCTCAATATCAGCTTTCATCAGGAAAGGCCCCTCCTCAGAGGCCACCCATCTACAAAAACTTCCCTCTCACCCTAATTTTTTTTTTTTTTTTTTTTTTTTTTTTACAAATAGCACTTTCAACTTGTGCTATTCTCATGAAGGGACATCACGTCCCTAGGCCTTGCTCGGCCTGTGAAGTCTCATCCTTAAATGTTCAGCTTATGAATCTCAGGGCCTGACCTTGGCTTTTATGAACTATGCCAGCCATGGCCTAGGAGCATGGATACAGTCAGTTCTGGGCCATTTGGAAAACAAGAGCCTTTCCCATGTCTCCAGATGGTGTAATATCTTAGTTTCCCCACCAAGATACTTCTGAGGGACCCACTAAAATATTGAGAGTAGATTTTCTTCTGGCCCTAGGAGAACAGTATTATTCCAGATTCAATTTGATTTAGAAAAAATGTGTTCTTTCTCTTACAAATATAATAAAGATGTGGTTCCTAAAAGAGAACTTGAGAAAAACACTATAAATACTGTGTATCTTATAGGATTAAATGTCAAGAAAAAGCCAGTGTGCCCTACCTTCTTGTCCTTCTAGTTTTGATGTACTAGTTGTACATGTAAGATTCATGAACAACAATTTTGAGAATCTAAAATTATTATATCAGCCCTGGCTGGCGTAGCTCAGTGGTTTGAGCACAGGCCTGCAAACCAAAGGGTTGCAGGTTTGATTCCCAGTCAGGGCACATGCCTGGGTTGCAGGCCAGGTCTCCAGTGTGGGGCACGCAGGAGGCAACCACACATTGATATTTCTCTCCCACTCTTTCTCTTTCCCCTTTCTCTAAAAATAAATAAATAGAAATCTTTAAAATTATTATATCAAAGTTTAAGATAAAAAGCCTCATTAGACAGAAAGAACGCTGGCTTTATGGTCAGCAGGAACAACGAAACGGCCCACAGAGTTCACCTGCACACTGATGCTGACAATGATAGATTGCAGTAACAAGTATTAGACACAGACATTGTTTTTTCCATTTGAGGGAACCCAGAGGAAAGCATGTTTCTCTGCCTAGAATTCTGTGAATGAGGCTTTGGCAGAATCATTAACAATATTTGACATACAGGACTCCTAACACTAAGAGGGTCAAAGTAAGTAACATTGAGGGGGTGGTCAGAGAGTTCCTGACACCAGAGATGTTGGTCGTGGCAGCTAAATTGGTATGTTGGATTAGGAGAAATATATTTTCATTATAGAGGCCATGTGGTTTCTGACAGTAACTAAATTAAAGAGGCCCTTAAAACATTGAACAAGGAGAAATTTGCCTCCTAAAATCAAGGTAGATTTGTTTTTGTAAACTGGTAATAACACCAGAAAAAAAGCTAATAAGCCATATTTTTTTTAGTATTCCCTCCATCAAGGCATATTTAAAGAAAGCATGTTCATGAATATAAGGCATATGGCAAAACATATTAAGGATGGAAAAATAATGCAAACTTCACTTTGAGATTTTGAGTTACGTGGTTTTACAATCGTTGACTTACCAGCCTGAGTGGGATTAGAGCCTATCAACTCTTGGAGTCTAAGGGGTGGCCACATTGACAGTTTTCCATGAAACAAGAAACACTTTACAAGTTTCACCCAATCTGTTGAGAGTAAACAAGTATCTGATATGGAAGTAGAAAAAACAACACTATATACAAAGTGGAAAATATACTTGCAATATTTCATGCTGGAAATAGTTTAAAATTCTTAATGTAGTAAGAGTTCTTACACATCAAAAAGGCAGACAACTCAATAGAAAAAGGAGCTAAGGAAGGACAAGGATAGAAAATTCACAAAAAAAGAATAGTGAATCATCGATAAATAGGTATTTGAAAAGGCATGCAACCCTAGCACATGAAAATAATGAGGTATTACTTTTCTCCTTCCCATTTGATGTGAACAAGTTTTGGGGGTTCTTAATACTTAGAAGGTAATCCTTAATTTTGTTGCCACTCTTGATTATGGTGCCAGAAAATAGTTGGACATTTCAGAGCAAAAGCTGGAAAACTTTGCATTCATTTCAAGCTATTGTGTGTCACACACTGTGCTAAGCACTGGGTTAAAAAAAAAAAAAGTCAAAAAAGACCCAGCCAGCCCCTAGGCAACATGTAGAATTTGCTTGGATGCAAGGAGTTCAAATGCTGTTACAAAGGGAAAGGTTGCTGCTCTGGTAATTCAGCCTGATTTTTTTTTTTTTTTTTTTAAGGGGTAAGAGCAAGCTGATTGGAGGTGGTAAAGGGCAGGGAAAGTTTTTACAAAGTTAATCACTAAAAGCTGCCATGGCCTTTTACCAGAAGGAACGTAACTCAAATTACTGACCAACTCCCAGTGCAACAGAGGATAATAGAAAGAAATATCTTTTAGGGTGCTGAGAGGCTACACAAACGTGATCCCCAAAGGAGCTTCTAAACATGAAGTCAGGGCACAAGCTACAGTATAGAAGGGCACATTTTTCAGACTCTCCAAGTTAAGGGTAATATTTGCAAAACCCAAAGTAAATAGCATGTCTGCTCTCCCTGCCCCCACATTCCAGTTCCTATTCACATTAAGCCCTTTAGTGTGTGATTTACAAAATGCAGATTTTTCCCCAAGCTTTAATTATTATAATTAAAAGTATGGCCACAGCATAATTACAGAAATTGATGACATATTCCAGTGTCAGTCTACACAGACCTCAATTGCAGATCCAAACCATTAAGCTTTTGTTCATTTAACACTAGTTTATAGAAATTGTACTTTAAGACTAATGTACAGCAAGAGACTTCTGGTCAAGATGGCGGCATAGGCAAACATGGCTCGCCTCTTTGTACAACCACATCAAAATTACAACTAAAATATAGAACAACCATTACTCAGAACCACCAGAAATCGAGTTGAATGGAAGTCTGACAAGCATGGAATTAAAGAAACCGCATCCATCCAGACTGGTAGGAAGGGTGCAGACATGGGATGGGCTGGTCCCTCATTCATGTGTGGTGGATAAAAACTTAGGAGGAACACCTCAGGAGAGAGGAGCCCTAGTCACATACCAGAAGTACAGTCCAGGGTTCCAGTGCCAGGAAGATAAGTCCCCACAACTTCTGGATGCAAAAACCAGTGGGGACTGAGTCGGTGAATGAAAGTAGTTCCTCTTAAAGAACCCACACACAGACTCACCTACTCAGACCAACCCCCTCTGAGCTCCAGCAGCAGGGTAGCAGCTTGAAAGGCATCAGTGGCATACTGGGAGAAACTGGAGTGTTTGGCATTGAGGCAAGCAGGGGTCATAGTCCCTTTTCTAAACCCTCTCCCAACAGAGTCACAGAGCTGGCAAGCTAGTGCTATATATGAGACTCCATCAACCTGGTTAACACTGTTTGATCTGCCTTGGAGATCCCCTGAGACTCTGCCCTGCCCAACATATGGGTCTACCCAAGGTGCTTTTCCATATGAATGGCTGGTCTTGGCCCACACTGTACAACTTCCTAAATCCTCTCAAAAAAACAAAAACTGGCCTCAGTGAGTCCCAGGTCTGGCACTAGCAGCAGTCAGCTTAGATTCATAGCATGGCTTCCCCTAGGAATCTCCAAGCCCAGCAGAAGTAGCAGCTGTCTCAGATTGCTTTAATAGCTCAGGCAGGGAGGTGCTGAGTAGAACACAGGTGGGGCCTGGCCTTGGCCTGTACCACTCAGGAAAACCCAGGGTCAGCACACCCAGAGGACAGCTACAGACCATGTCAGAGCGCCACCTCACTGCCCCTGCATAGCTGATCCTCCACAGAAGGGGGAGGTTGGTGATAAGTGGTCACAGCCAGTCCTTGTAACTGACTGGCCTGGGTAAATCCCTCCCATTGATTTGCCAACAGCAGCCAAAGCTCAACTGTAAGAGGAGTGTGTAGCCCATGTGAAGGGCACACCTTGAGTACCCAGCTTGGGTGATAAGGGAAGATGTGCCACTGGACCCTACAAGACATCTACTACATTAGGCCCCACTACAAAGACACAGAGTCAAAGCAGCTCTACCTAATACATAGGAACAAACACAGGGAGGCTGCCCAAATGAGGAGACAAAGAAATATGAGCCAAATGAAAGGACAGATCAAACCTACAGAAAAAGAACTAAACAAAAGGGAGATAAGCAATCTGTAGGATGCAGAGATCAAAACATTGATTATAAGGATGCTCAAGCAACTTAGTGAGGATCTCAGCAGCACAAAAAAACCCAGTCAGAAATGAAGGATAAGCTAATTGAAATAAAGAACAACTTACAGGGAAACAACAGTAGAGTGGATGAAGCCAAGAATCAAATCAATGATTTGGAACACAAGAAAAAAAAACAACCAATTAGAACAACAAGAAGAAAAAGAATCCAAAAAAATGAGGATAATATAAGGAGCTTCTGGGACAACTTCAAGAGGTCCAACATTCACATCATATGGGTGCCAGAAGGAGAAGAGAAAGAGCAAGAAATTGGAAATCAATTTGAAAAAACAGTGAAAGAAAGCTTCCCTAAGTTGGTGAAGGAAATATACATGCAAGTCCAGGAAGCACAGAGTCCCAACAAAATGGATGCAAAGAGGCCCACTCCAAGACACATCATAATTAAAATGCTAAAGGCTAAAGATAAAAAGAGAATCTTAAAAGTAGCAAGAAAAAAGCAGTTAGTTACTTATAGGGGAGTTCCCATAAGACTGTCAGCTGTTTTCTCAGAAGAAACTTTGCAGGCTAGAAGGGACTAGCAAGAAATCATTAAAATCATAAAAAGCAGGGACCTACAGCCAAGACTGCTCTATCCATCAACGATATCATTTAGAATGGAAGAGCAACAGAGCTTCCCAGACAAGAAAAAAAACTAAAGGAGTTCATCATCACCAAACCACTATTATATGAAAAGTTAAAGGGACCTATTTAAGAAGAAGAAGATGATCGAAACTATGAGCAATAAAATGGCAAAAATATATATCCATCACAATTGAATCTAAAAATCAAACTAAGCAAACAGTAACAGAGAATCATGGACACAGAGAGTGTTTTAATAGTTGTGAGATGGGAGGTAGGTGTGGGGGAATGGGTGAAGAAGTGAGGGGATTAAGAAGTAGAAAGAGGTAGTTACAGAATAGCCATGGGGATGTAGAGTGCAGTATAAGAAGTGGAGCAGCCAAAGAACTTACACACATGACCATGGACATGAACAATGGTGTGAGGATTGCCTGAGGGAGTGGGGGTGCTGGGCGGAGGGGGCAGAGGGGGAAAATCAGGACAATTTTAATAGCATAATCAACAAAATATAATAAATTTTTTAAAAAAAGACTTGTACTACCAGTTCTTCTGTAGATTTATTATCCAATTTTAAGAACTCTTTTCCTTCCTGCCTTCTTTCTTTTTATATTTGGAGCTGATCTGAATTCTATTGACTGTAATTGTGAGATATGTGTGTGTGTTTTGTACACACTGAGATGTTTTAAATCAAGCCATAAAGAGTGTGCAAGTGCATGCAATTCTCTTAGAGCACAGCTGTGAAAAGTTCCAAGAAAGATTTTTGCTAAATGAAAGAAAAATACAAATATATTAGACTGGGTCTTGAACTGGTAGGTGATGGGTTTTGTGTGGAGATGAAGACTGTCCATCTGAGACCCACACTTTTCCTTGGGTCTAATTGAAAATTTGGTTCATCGTACCAATCCCTACGGTGGGGGAGCATCTATCCACGGTATTCTTTTAAGTGTTAAAATGGAGACTAAGGAAGGTTTGACCTTCTTGGAAAATGCCACAAAGTGTCAAAGAGGCAATTTTCAACCAGTGCGCTGTGAAGACTTTAAAAGCATGTGATACCTGACTGTTCAGTCAGGGGCACCGACCTCCTTTCCCTTAGGCTGTCCAATAAAATAATGACAACGGACAACGCATCAATGGCCACCCAGTATGGACAAATCAAAATTATACCTAATTTTTTTGTCAGATTGGCAAAAATTAGAACATATTTTTGGTGATCCTCAGACTTTTAGTAATTCATTTATGTGCTCCAAGAGATGAGAAAGGTTTAAAATCACTGTGTTAAAGCCAACTTCAGTTGTTACTATCCCAGTACCTTCCCCTTATCCTTCCACCGAGGAGCTGGGAGGAGCTGGTTCACTGTGGTCTTGTTTGGGATACTCCATGAAGAGCACTGACAATGTATCAGATTGGTCACGGTACGGACAATTTTCATGGATGGAAATACAAAGGCCAGCGTTAAATGAGAGCCTTCACACAGGCTTTGAACAGTAATAAATTCTGATGAGAAGGCTCCCCACCCTGCAGACCCGCTGAGTCCTCTGCAGGCACACACTGGGGAGCTTGCTCACAGAGGACGCGCAGCCCTCTGTGGGGCAGAAGGGAAGGACAAAAGTGGCGGCCTTACACTCAAGCTGAGAGACAAAATTCGCCCCAATTTTACAAAACGGTTTCTGGAGATAAACCAAATGAAAAATTCTTGTCATAGTTGGCCCAGTGGCCTGCCCCCTAAAATGGGCAAGTTCGCTGTCCGTGTTGTCTCCGTGGGTGCCTGGGTGTGAGCTAGAACAAGAAACTGCTGCATCTTGTGGTTTATGTTATATTGTGACCCAGTGCAGAATGAGACAGGACTCTACGACTTCTCTGAAGCGGAAAGAAAACGGGGAAGGAGTTAAGTACCAATACGTTCAGGCAACGTTCTGATAAAGAGCAAATAAGTCATCACCCTAAGGGTCTCTGAGCATCGCAGCCCCAAAAGCCTGAACTGGGCTTGGAATGTGATAAGGTGACCAGCCTGTTGTGAAATACTTCTTTCGTGGGAGCTCTGAGCTGACAAGCCATATAAAGAAGTGTTGCAGATTAGAAGCTTATTTCTTGTCAACATATCAGGGGTGGTCCTTTCACAGCCTAACAATCTGAGGGACATTGAGCCTTGACAGAAAGGGCTGGCTTCTAAATAGGAGGGGGGAATGGGCTTAACTAACCGAATCTGGACTTCAACTCACGTGAACCAGTCTTCCCAAGTGGCTGAGCAGGGACTCGAGGTGAGGCAAGCACCCAAAGGAGATGGAGCTTTGGAGTCAGACAGACCCCAAGTTTGAATGCCTTCTTCATTACCTAGCAACTGTGTGACCCTGGGCAACTGTCTTAGCCTCTCTGGGTCTCAGCCTGCTCTCTGTTGAATGGATATAACGCTACATGCCTCTCAGCCTTGTTTCAAGCACTGAATGAGGTAACACATACCACCTCTCAGGCTGTTGTGAGGATTCAGTGGGTTATCACAGAGGCAGGTCAGCACAGCGCCTGCCTCATCCGGCTCCTTCTTCATCCCTTGCCTTGAAATAAGAACATTGCAAAAATCAGTGAACTCTACCACTTTTTCTTGTACCTGTGATACAGAGAAATTTTCTTACTGGGTACCACTTTTCTATGATTTCTGACCTACGTATTGACAACGGCATAGTAGATTTAAAAATTTTCTACTTTATTCTACACTATCGCCCGATGTGGGAGGGCGTCTTGGGATCATTATTTTTTAATTCCAGTGGACAGACAGGCCTCCGGGAAAGTCCCGTGACTCGGAGTTTCTCCTCATACTGTACACCCTGAGCCAGTGCGCACCGCTCAGAGCATGGCATGAAGGTCACGTAGGGAAGGGTGGACACGACACGTGAATTACAGCGAGACTGCGTGCCCAAAGTCAAGAAGGCCCGAGTTCCTTCTAACCAAGCAGTGGCAGGGAATGCCGCCCCAAATTACCATCATGACGCTGACGCACGTTTTATCGCTGGGTCCAGGCTAAGGGGAGCTATAGCTTGTCCAGCAGTGATCGGTGGAGATCCAATCAAAGAGAGCACAGAATTTTTTAACACTCAAATTGCACACTTCTAGTCCGACCCTTACCTTTTGCAGAAGGAAGTGAGGCTCTCTGGAAGGTGTGTGACCTGCGCAGTGACCGGTGTCGGAGCGGAACGCAAGCCCCGCCTCTTCCTGAGTGACCGTTTCCGGTCTCCTCACACAGACGCTCCTGCTACAAGGACAGCTGGAAACAACCGAAACGCTTCCTGGAGTTCTGGAAATGTCACACACTACCGTGCTTCCTGACATGGCTTCCACGGACACGTTTAGTGACACTAAAAAAACCCCAAAATGCTTTTTGCCAAAGTGAAGCCGGCAGATGGCCACTGTGCCATAGCCACCCCAATGCTCAGTCCCAGGAGGTATAAATAAGTACAGAGAAATATCTGCCCTTTTCAATGATCACCCAGCCCTCCTGAGGTTTCCACCAGCACCAGCCATAAACATCACTTAGCTTTTCCATTCCTTTGTGGTCTGGTCACATACCCCACCAGGAAAGAGGAATTCCTCATTGCTAAAGCTGGCTTGGCCACCCACTCACTGTGTGGCCTTGGACAAGTCATTTAGCAACTTTTTCAACTTTAATCATGGAGTAAGAATTGCATTATGAAGATGACCTTACTCAGTCTTTCTAAGGATTCCCAGGTTCAAAGCTGATTATTAAAAAAAAAAGAAAAAGTGGTGCCATCATATCACATGTATTGAAAGACCATGTGGCCCTTCCACCAAACACAGCGAGTCCGGAAGGAAGAACAAAGAACAACCTGTCCGGTGTGCTGCAGCGGACAAAGAGACTCAGGCATGAGCATTCTCACAAATCATGTTATCAAGAGCAAGGCTCTAATGAGGATTCAGTGTCCACAGAAATTTACCACTTCCCCATAAAACAGCTCTGGCATGATGCTTCTTGAGGAAGTTTCAGAGACGTGGCTTTCATTCCGAGGCTGGCCAGGAATGGTTTCTCTGTGATCTCATAATCCCCTGATTATGCTGATGTGCTTCATTTATCCCATCGTGTTAGCTATTCCCTCATGGACCTGCGGCCCCCAGGAGACTTCAGTTCTTAGCTCTCGTAAGCAGGAGCCACGTCTTGTTCATCTTTCTATACCCACCGCCTGACACGGAATGGCTATTATAGATGCCACTTCTTGGGCTTCACCACACTGGGACAGCTGGTTGCATGAAGGAAAAACAGTACAATTCTCACAGCCAGTGGAGAAACTAAATGATGTTTTGCCAGTAGAGTTCCATTTCTTCAACTTATAAAAAGGTACCTACAACAACCTGAACTTTTACAAACATATTTCAGCATCTTCCAGCTATCTTTGTTGGAAGTCCTTGACACGTTGGTTTAAGGATGGCTATATTCTGTTGACTGTGGCTGAGACCCCCACACACAGACATCCTCACATACATACATGCTCACGCATACATTTGTACACACACTTGGATACTCACATTCATGTATATTCTCTCTTTTTCATACACACCCTCAAGCTAAAAGTCATGTAAAAGAAAAAAAATTGAGAATTCTTGCAGGGCTACAGGTAAATGGTAGTCATGGAAAGACTATAGATTTGCCCTCCTCGATCAGAACTGCAGGTGTCAGTCCAGCAAACACGCTCCCTGCATAACAGTGAGTGACATGGGGCATACAGAAGAGCAAAGATATCACAAAAAGTGGCACAGAGAGAGGTGATGGCCTGAAACCACAAAGGGGTCTTTGTGTGTAAACTTTACCTGTGTCCACAATCTATGCCATGGCTTAAATCCAGCCAGTACCTGTGCAGCAGCAGAGGGTGTGCCTAGGACTCTG
Source organism: Anoura caudifer (assembly GCA_004027475.1). Classification (NCBI taxonomy): domain Eukaryota; kingdom Metazoa; phylum Chordata; class Mammalia; order Chiroptera; family Phyllostomidae; genus Anoura; species Anoura caudifer. Next base: position 328,615 of record PVKU01000341.1, on the reverse strand, counting down.
GGGTCTGTCACTGTAGTGGGGTGGAGGGATTGATCGAAAGAGAAAAACAAAACAGAAAAAACTCATGGACATGGACAACAGTGTGGTGATTGCCAGGGGAGGGAAGTGGGGGAGGGCGTTTGGGGGGGGGTAAACAGTGATGGACGAACACTTGACTTGGGGTGGTGAACACACCATACAGCTTACAGACAAAGTGTTTAGAATTGTGACCCTGAAACCCGTATAATTTGGTTAACCAGTGTCACCTGAATAATTAATATGTTACTTTGTTTTAACTGCTAGATTTATATCATAAATACCTGTAGTCTCATACACTACTAAAAAGCTTTTTGCATGTTTCTTTTCCAGTAAAAATATCAAAACATAATTGAAAAAATATTAGCTAAATGATTCATCCTTATTAGGAAGTACTGAAAACTTAATGTGAAATTGGGATAGAGATGTGACTAGGACATGCTTTAGTCAATCATGGAGCACTTGAATGTTTCTGCTACACTTAATGTTAGAAAGAAAACAAAAATTTGCAGGCGTGGGAGTGAAACCCAAGATTTCCAAAGCTAATGTATATGCCACATTTCTCAGGCTTCCCCAGCCTAGAAAACCCAGTGGGTCATACAGACATCAGAGTCAAACGTCCCTTCACCTCAGCGTGGCATCTGCCTTTTCCTTCCACTGCTGCTCTGCCTGCTCCATGAAGTCCGCTGCTCCAGTCTGCAGCAAACCAAACTACTGATGTGGGTGCCTTCGTCCACCCTTTCCTCTCTCCAAGTTCATGTAACTGGGTCTCGGCGATCTCACGGAGCTCATTCAAGTATGTCAAAATGCTAGGACTTTGCCCCTCCTGGTGTGGCTCAGTAGACTGAGCATTGACCTGAGAACCAAAGGGTCACTGGTTGGATTCCCAGTCAGGGCACATGCCCGGGTTGCAGGCCAGGTCCCCAGTAGGGGGCACATGAGAGGCAACCACACATTGATGTTTCTCTCTATCTCTTTCTCCCTCCCTTCCCCTCTCTCTAAAAATAAATGAATAAAATCTTTTAAAAAATGCCAGACCTTTTTATGTTGTTTCCATTCCCCTTGTTCTACATCTTCTGCCCAGAGCAGAAGTCTGCAGAGTAACGCTCTCAGCCAGGCAGTCCAAGCCTTTCTTTGTGCAGGCCATAAGCTAAGAATTTTTTAAACTTTTAAAGGGTTAGAGGAAGAGGAGGAAGGGGAGGGGAAGCATAGGCCATGCTGAGGTGGCAAAGACCCTACGTGGCTTGCAAAGCTTAAATTGCCTCAGCGGGAAGTGCCGCAGGTCCCTGGCCAAGGGAGATAGCTGGGCCCGCTCACAGAATGTGATTTCTTTTTAGAACATTTAGGACAAGGACATAAGAAAGTGTAAGAAGAAAAATATGGCCAAACCTGACCCTGATACAAAGGAACTCTTGATTAAATCTCTTTCCAAATAGTTTCCCCGTGTGTGGCAAACACTGGTGGTTGCCTCCCCAGAGGACATTCTCTCTCAGTTTTAATTTAAAAAATCAGGCAGCTGTACACTTCAGGGGAGGCTGGGGTCCTGCTCATCCTCAGGGGGATAGCTCTGGGTAAATCCAGTTAAAGTAATTCTATCCTTGCCAGTGATTGGTTTGGGACTGGGCACAAGCTGTAAATCTGGCCAATAAAACAGAAGGGGAAGTCGGCTGTGGGAGCCATGAAAACAGTTTACTTTCTTTTAAGAGGAAAGCTGAAGAAAGAGCGTGTCTTCTTCCCCGGGCCTCCCTGGACATTGCTGGGTGACGACATAATCCCAGAACTGCTGTGCCCACCCTGGGACCTACAGGCTGAGGCAGGCAGGCAGGGTGGAAAGTTGGCGAAAAAGAGTCAGCTCTCAAGCCACCTACCAAGGACTGTGGTATGTGAGGTAGTGTGATTTCTCTGTCTAACCCACTTCCGGTTGTGTCTTTTCCTGCCTGACCTGCCTTCAATGCAGACGCATCTTGAAGTACCCTGTATAAGCACCAGCGTGTCAGAAGAACTTGGCTGCTGCCTTCCTTGCACAATAGAGGATTTAAAAAAAAAATGAAATCCTGAACTTGTCCTAATTGGAACGAGCAATCTGATTATGGGTCTACCCCTTCAGACATACCACTTTTGAGTCTGGGGTGCCTGCAGCTTTTAGGACTAATCCTTGATGTAGGAGCGCTGTCATCCGGAAAGTAGATGCATCTTCCTAACCATTAGTAAGCAAACGGCTTTTGCTGTGCTCAGAAGGGGAAGTGAATTTTGACATAGTTTATCGAAGTGTCTGAATGTGCTATTCAGGGGTGTGTGTACCCTTTCACCCACAGATGTTTCTGAATAACACAGCGGGCAGATCACAATAAATGCCAAATTACTGAGCAAGATGAATTTTAAGAGTCAGAAGTGAAATTCCCACCAGGACCAAGCAAATCTTAAAACCCATGCAGCCCCTCCCCCACTGCACCCGGCCGCCTCGGGCCCTCCCCACCCATGTTGACATACTCCGCATCCCCCCCACCCCGCTCCAGCACGCTTTGGCCATGTGTGTTACCGCACTTGCAAGAAGTTACAATAGTTTATTCTAAATGTCTTGGCTTTTACAGCCTAAATTGAGGCCTTTAGTGGCACTTGGAAATTATTTTTGTGGTTTACTTTTATAGATAACACATTTCCCACCCCTACCCCTTTCTGCTGGCTCCCTCAGAAATTTGGTTGAGGGAAACCACACAGAATTCTGAAATCTGTAGGCCAGGTGCCCACATCACAGTAACTAGGATCGCCATACTGGTGGCTTTTGGCAAGACATCAAAGTCCGTTCTTTCTCCTATTATCATTCCTAACAGGAAATTTGACTCCCGTGAATATATATAATATTTTCAGTAGCTTTAACTCATAACCCATTAATTACTTTTGGTTTTATTTATTGTGCTTCTGGTATTTCTCTTAAATTTAAAACTCTCCAAGAGTCTTTTAATATTATACTATTATTTATGGGAAATTGTAGCAGGGAATTTGGTAGTAGTAAGAAGGAAGAAACTGATGAAGAATTTCTGTCACTCTTCGCTTCCCAGATCAGCGAATTCACCAACCTCCTCCATACCGCCTGTTGTCATCTTGATTTTGTCCAGAATAGTTCCTCTGTCTTGGCACACCAACAGGGAGGGAGGGTCCTCCATCCATTTTCCCACCTGTTCATTATTCCACAGATATTTATTCATAAGGTGAGGTGGGCCAGAGGTTTACAAAGGCCCCAGGGATTGGCTGATGAACATGATGGAGCCCACAGTCTCATTGACAGGACAGAATCCAAACAAGGGAAGAAAAAACTACTCCAGGTAGTGGTAATTCTCATAAAGGGAACAAATGAGGAGCTATGGGGAAGCAGGACATTTTTTCCTTCGGAAAGGTCATTTGGGATAGGCACCATGGAGGAGGTGACTTGGGAAGAGATGAGAAGGAGCTGGCCATCAGAACTGTAGTTAAGATTGTCCCTGAAAATACTGACCCTCTCCTCTGGTTTTGCAGAAGGTCCAGTCAGTGTGTCTCATCCGTGTGAGCAGATTCTGTCTTCCTCTCCAGCAGCTGCCACTCGGGAGAGTCTTCATTATCTCTATGTTTCCCTGTGACAACTGATCGGAACCTCAGGGGAGAAAGCTTTTTCTCATGGAATTTTGGAACGAGTACAGTTGGCCTGAGACCTAAAATTCTGTGAAGTGACCTTTCTGTTGGAACAGAATATCCAAAAAAACCCCAAGGAGTAAAGAGTCCTTCTTGCCACTCAGGAATGTGGAGGCAGAACTCTGAACTCTTCCAGGGCCACATGTACCTGAGTATGTTGGTCTGCCCCCCAGCCACCCCCCTTCCCTTACTTCCTTCACATCCTCATCTTTATCTGCATAGACTGTAGAAGGTCAGATTATTTTCCTTGAGAGGAATTTTATCATGCAAAACATCAGTGCAATCTGAACTGACTAATCTTCCCATAATCCACTAGCTGCATCTAATTATGCTGACTCAACACTTTTCACTGCCATGCCATAGAACTACAAAACATTTTTCTTAATCATTTATTGTGAGTTGAATGGTGAACCCCAAAATGTCCTGTGCGTACCCTAACTCACAAAACCTGTACCTGTGACATTATTAGGAAAGAAGCCTTTGCAGGTGAAAAGAAGGATCTCAGGATGAAACCGTACTGGATGAGGGTGGGCCTGAAATCCAATGCCAAGTCTATCTAGGAGAAGAGACGGCAGAACAGACACAGACATGCAGCGAAGAAGCCACGTGATGTTGGAAGCGGAGGTTGGAGTTATGCGGCCGTAAGCCAAGGGAAGCCGGGGGCCTTGGGAAGCTAGAAGAGGAAAGGAAGGACTCTCCCCTCAAGCCTTCAGAGGGGCCCTGGCCCTGCTGACACCTTGGTTCATATTTCTGGCCTCCAGAGCTGGGAGAGAATCAATTCCTGTGATTTTAAGTTACCACATTCGTCCTCCTTTGTTGTAGCAGCCATAGGAAATGAATACCTCATCTGAAAATTCTGACTGATTTTTAAGATTAAAAAATTATAGTTTGCTGTATTTGAGTTGATTTTACTTTATTTTAGTGGGAAAAAACTGATAAGAGATGAAACCTGAAGAGGCCTCAGAGCTGGACGCTCCCAGGCTCCGTTCCTTGGAGGGCAGTGTAAGGTAATGGAGGGGCAGAGACCTGGAACCAGGTGCTTCTCTGAATGGCCCTAACTGTAGACTGTGGGTCTGGGGTTTTCTGTGATACCTCTACGCACTTCATGGTGGAGGGGTGTTGAGACGGTGAAAATGAAATAATAAAATAATAGCTGTGAAAATGAGCTGCAGGTTATAACACTGCCTGAAAGGAAGGTCGTACTATTAGAGAAGAGAGGAAAAGAAGGAGGATTTGTGTGAATTCCAGTCCCGCAGACATCATTGCACCCAAATAATGGAAAGGAATCCTCACCCCAAGCGGGGCTGGGTGACCTTCACATAGCCCCCAATTTCCAATGCTGCTGAGTCACTCTGATGAGCATCCAAGAGTTACAGGTCCACCACTATTGCTTCTTCCATCTGGATGATGGATGTGAAAAGTAGAAGCCACGCTTGGCTACCTTTGGGGGCAGGTTAATGTTCAGAGAGGTCAGAGCCGAGGACTCGTTACCAGTGCCGGGCACAGACGCCAGTCCCATGGCTGGCCAGCTGCTCCCTAGGCTGTGTTCTCTGGGAGTCCTCGGAAGACATTTGAGCACCTTGGTCCACTCAGTCTTACCTTCTGCACCAAGCCTGTGGATGTTCCAAAAGAAATCCGAGCAGCCAAGGTGGCAGCATTGAGGAAAGTCTCAGAGGCCCCCCTGGCCAAGCGAAACCAGCTGAGTAAATTCACTAGCAGGCCCGCAGCTCAGTCGGTTAGGCCCGCCAGCCTTGACGAGAGAGGGCCCTGGCTCCTCTCCTGGCAGAAGATAGCCACAGACTGGGTCCCATGAACTTGGTCAAAGATGCGACAATTCTTGTGCTGCCTCCAGGCCCAGAAGGAACTGAAAAGGAGTTAGGAAGGTTGCACTAGAGGCAGGAGAACATAGGCTGCAGGGACCACGGTTTTGAAAAAATAAAAGCTTTAATACTAGCCTGAGATGTGTGAGGGAGGAAATGATTCCTCTTCTTCTGGGCTCCTATTAAAATTAAATGATATTTAAAATGAAATTACCTTCTTTGCATCCATGATTTATGCAACCTGTCAAGCTAGCGGCATGATGCAATCATGGCCAACGATGGTGGCGTGGAGCGAACACTGAACTTGCCCAGGGCCGGGTCCCAGCCCGGACAGGGCCCTTGAACCAGCTGGTTTGGAGGCACATTGACCTGCCTAATGCTCCCTTTCCTCATTTGTAAAATGTGAAAGCACAGTTGGAGAGGACACAGGGCCCTTCTTAAAAACATATTCGGACAAAACTCAAAATATCAAAAGAACGATGATTATTTAAATACATTCATATGTTAACAGGTTTTAGTAACTTTCAAAGCCATCTCGGCCAGTCATGCAGACTGCCTTAGAAATCAGTCCTGGGGGGGGTGGTTCACACGTCTCACAGGGCTCTTCTGAGGGAGACTTGTGTCTTCTCCTGTGGGAAAGTTTTATGGAAATAACTTAAGGTGTGAATTTCTTAGTTTTAAAAGTATAAAGATGCAAATAATTGAACATGACTCAGGAAAGCGAGCAAATAAATATAAAGCACGAAGGATAAGAGTTTAAAAAACTCCAAGAAATGATTTTTAGTGGGCAATCTAAAATTTAGGGGTAATAAAAAGGAGGAAGTAATAAAATCAAAATAGCATTATATGTTGACAATTGCGAGTAAAAGCTAAAGTGTAAGAATCACGGGATAAACCCTTATGTGTGAAATACTGGGTTTGGTGGCTTTTGCTGTTTGGATAGATTGTGCTAGCTCTATTTTAATTTTCACCTTCATACATTTGCAAATATCACCCATACGGACACATTGTCATGGTGAAAGGGACCTGCATTTTCAGAGTCCTGAGATCCTGAAAGAAGTGATCAATGTCCTCAGCGGCAGAACAAGCCGAGGGCCCCCTTCTCTATGGAGGGGTAGTTGGCATCTCTAAAAGACCCTGCAGCCCTGGCTGTGTAGTTCAGCTGGTTGGAGCATCGTCCTGTATTCCAAAAGTCTGTGGGTTTGATTCCCTGTCAAAGCACAGACCTAAGTTGTGGGTTTGATCCCTGGTCAGGGCATGTGTGGGAGGCAAGAGATTGACGTTTCTTTCTCATAATGATGCCTTTCTCTCTCTCTCTCTCTCTCACATCAATAAAAACATATCCTTGGGTAAGGATTTAAAAAAATAATAATAAATTAAAAATAAACTTAAAGACCCTGCAGTTAAAAAAAATGACAGAGAACCAGGGGTAGGGTGGACTAGATCAACGTCAGACTTCTAAAGCAACTCTCCTGCTTAAGGAGAAATTTTCAGGGGCCCAGAGTGGGAATGGGGTGGGGGTGGGGGGCAACAACATAGCAGCCCCCTCTGTCACCTGCTTCCCCCTTCTGTGGTCATTTTCACAAGTCAGCAGGGGGTAGAGGCAGGAGGCAAACCCAGCACGTCGTCAAAATAACCAAGTGTTCTCTGCCAAAAGGAAATGTGGGCTGAGAACTATAATGAGAGGGTAAGCAAAGAGCCACCAGTTCCAAGCAGCAAGATGTGTCAGCGAGAGAGAACAGCAGCCCTGCTGGCCCCGGGACAGGCCAGAGCCTTAATCTGTAAATCACTCTGAAGCCCCATACGTCAAAAAAAGGCGGCCACCCCTGGAGCAAAGGCATGAGGCAACAAACTAACCTCCTGCGGATGATCCACGTGACAAAGCAAAAAAGCTCCAGCGTCCAAGAGAGAGGGGCAGGGTGGCTTGCCAGAACCTAATTACATTTAATCAAGATGGCAAAAAATGATGAGCACGTGTCCCGTAATCCCAAATGAAAAACACACGCCTGTGCACACACATGGACACACACATGGACACACACACACACACACACACACCACTCTTAAGCCCATACATTCTCTCATCTCCCTTTATAAGCCTACTCTAAAATTGTTGGCACAGGCCTGAAAGTCATTAGTAATTTAGCTGAAACGTAAAATTTTACTGCAGCGCATTGGTAGCTATTATGAGGTATAAATCTGTGTGGCTCTGGCAGGTTGAATTCCCTCCTAGTCCCCTTCATCATACTGCAGAAAGCATTTAACTGTGCTGGGGGTACAGGACTCACATTTTGGAATTAAATTAGAGACATGAGAATACTTAAAATACCCTTTCTTTTCTTGATCCGCACTAACCATTTTGAACTGCTTTCTTGGGCCACGTCCCACTAGAGAAAATGTGATCTTCTTTAGGAAATTTGGATTCAGCAAACTGCCTTGCAAAAACCATAGTATGCAAAAGCATGAGGCCCAGCAAAATCTGCGCTGGCTTTGCCCACATTTATCCTATCTACACGGGCCCATCGTTTTCAGAGGTCACTGGAAAACACACTATCTTACTCATAAATTCCAATAGCTTCCCTATAAAACAATAAAAAAAAAAAAAAAAACCCACACTCCATATCTACTGCTGTTTTGTTTCGTTTTTAGGAGATTTTCCCTATATTCCTGTAGTGTGTTTCACAGTGTTCTTCGAAATCCTTCCTGGGACCTTTAGGCCTTGGGTGAAGCATATTTTTGTAGCCAAAGTATTATGGTTTTGAACAAAGGACCATTAGCGTTTGAGATTTGGACCTTTATCATTGGAAAGGCTTTGTAAAAGGTACGAGGGCCTGGAACTGCTGCCTAAATTCTGTGCCCTTGGCCAGCATAGCAAGTAGAAGAGCCTATTCCACCACTTGCCATTCTTGTGTGCACAGCAGATACTGTTCGTGGGTTACAGAAGTAGGACAAGCTTCAGGTGAGGCGAGGCTTGCTCCAGCAGCCCCTTCTGATGGAAGCAAACCACAGTTTGAGCCTTTTCTCAACACAAGTCTGCAGGTGACCATGACCAGTTGATCGAAGTTAGCACCAGGACGAGAAAACCCATTTGCCTTCTTTGGCCTGAACGGCAAGTGCTCTAACAGCAGGAACCCCATTCTGTGTCTCTAGCACTTGTCTCAGGATCTGGTACTTAGCCAGCCTCGGAAAACATTCACGGGTTGCAGCCGAACTATCCGACCCTGCTATTAATTCTAAGAGCTTCCTCCACTAAACAATGTCTTTTACTTATTTTGTTTTCCTAGGAAAATTGGCGTGATGTCGATTACCACTTACCTTATTATTGTTAACAAAAAAATTAAACATTAGATTAAATGTTACCAATACCATTAAATGTTTATTTAGAAATAATACCATGTTCAGGATTACTTAAAACAAAATGAGTAAGCATGTTCTCTACTCCCTAGGTGCCCAGAGTCTGCAATGGAGGAGCCTACAGTACAAATAAATATGGTTGATGGGGTTTCCTCCAGTCATGGGCCCTTGTAGAGGGAAGTGCCAGTCACCCTTTATCAATTCTGCCCAGTTCCATGGTATCATGCAAATTTCCCTGTCTGTCCCAGGAAGTGCTAATGTTGACGTGCTAAGAATGAAGATGTGCCCTGGCTGGTGTAGCTCAGTGGATTGAGCGCGGGCCTGTGAACCAAAGGATCGTGGTCGATTCCCAGTTAGGGCACAACCTGGGTTGCAGGCCAGATCCCCGCAAGGGACGCACAAGAGGCAACCATACATTGATATTTCTCTCCCTCTCTCCTTCCCTTCCCCTCTAAAAATAAATAAATAAAATGTTTTAAAAAAAAGAATGAAGATGTATGTTACACCTTTACTGGTGAGAACTTTCAGTAGTAAGTAGCAGAAAACTTCAGTCAATGTGTTTAAACTATGTATAAGGGAGGATTCACTGACCCACGTAATTAAAAATACCAGAGGGATACCAGAGGGAGGGTAACCACAGTTAAACCTTGAACAAACTACTCAATTGTGTATCCAACATCTTTTTTTTCCTCCTGCCTAACCTCATGGTCCTCAAATGGCTGCAACTGCACCCAGACTAACACATGTCCTCATTAATTTCTTCAACAACAGCATCAATGTTCCAACAATGTTTCAATGTTCTCATTTCCAGGGAAAGAAATGAGATTTAATCTGCTTGGATGGCTTAAATTAGGTATCTTAAAATAAATACTTAAAATATAAACCTTAACTAATTGTTATAACCTGTGAAGGGAATACACTGATGAGGTTAGCCTAGGTCCTGTGCTCCACCATAGGCCCAGGGGTAGAATTGTGCTTTTCAGAATCACAAACAGAAACTACAAGTGTTGGAAAAGGGTGAAGGGAATGATACAGAAAACTCAACTCAGCCAACAAATATCCACCATAACAGCATCTCTTTCTGATGACCCGAGGCAGAAACTCCTATGTGACCCCCGAAACCAGGAGTAGGTGACAGTCTCCTGAGTGTCTGCTACGTTTCATCTTACCAACATCATAAACTGTGTGTAACCCAGACATCTCCCGATCCAACGGCCCGTAGGTGCAAATGGGATTTTGGAGGAAACACAATCCTGACAGCCTCCGTGGCCTCTACATCCGCTCCTTCCAAAATTCGCTCTCCTCTAACGCTCTCTCACCCCCAGGTGCTTCTGAGAAGCCCCGCGGAGGTCTGAGGTGTGCTGAAAGAGAAACTTGCAGTGTCCGGATGCCCGGCCCCCCACCAGGCACACCTGCAATGTGCCCACGGGCACGGACCAGGCCCACAGGTCATCTGCCCCCCTCTAAGCCTTGCTGCTCCCGGCAGCGGCCTACCCTGCCTCGGGCGGTGCGTGCAGCGCATGCGGGCCACGAAACAACCCTGTGCGGCTCTCAGTCCTCCTGTTCTCACCCAGGGGCCCATCAGCACCCTCCTCCCTCTGCCTACCTCTGGTTGGTTGGTGTTTGGTTTAATCAACCCATGGTAAACTCCTGAGGAAAAATAAGGTGTACGTGCCACTCTCAATTCAGCTGAGATAGCCAGCGAGGCGAGGCTCCTTTCCGCCCGGTCCCAGGGACCTCACAATGGCGTGCATGGTCCTCGCCCCAAGTCTACGTGTATATTTTAAGCTTTGTTCCCAAAGCACTTTCTCTCTTTCCTTGCTGCCCCCTCCTTATCCAGAGACTCCCCTTTCCATTGTCCTGATGATTCCCTGCCCCCTGCCTGCTTCCCACCTGGGGATCCCCCGGTACACGCCCTATGCCTCGCTCCTGGTGTGCAAGGTCCCCTAAGGTGTCAGGCTGAAGGCAGTCACATCCCATGGAAACGTCTGCTGGCAGGTGAGCAGGCTCAGCCCTTTCCTCCCAACCCACCCCGTTCCTGCTCCTTGACAGCTGCAGCAGAAAGCCCTGGAAACCCAACAACGCCCCCGTTGCCAAAGGCAGGTCACACACCTAACCCAGGCAGAATTTTTCAGCGAGGCCTACTGTCACCACGAAGAGGCTGGACCCCTCGCTCTCGGACATGGCTCCTTCCCTCTCTGAACTGGGCCGCACCTGGATGGCTAATATCTCACTCGAGGTGGCATCCTTCCACACCGGCCATCCACCCCTCGCTGGCATCTCATAGCTGGGTTTAAGCAGGTCGGCTCCTCTGCCTCAGTTTCCTTCCACGTGGCAGTGAGGAACAGAGCAACGATTAAGTAAAATCGTTACAAGTTGCACTGCAAACAAATCTTTGGTTTAAGTAAGTAAGTTTTCTAGTTACACGTCGTGAAAGCAAAGTGTTCCAAGCCCTTGATGTTTCCAGTCCGGAGTAATCGCTGCGACTGTCCTTGGAGAGGGAAGGCCTCAGATGCTCTCCTGCCAGTGGAGAGAGGGTGTACGTGGTGGAGGTGCGAGGTGAAACCTGGGGAGGGCAGCTCGGGGGTCAAGGGACGAGGAAAGCACGGGCAGAACGCCCTTGAACTGGTCTCAACGGTGCGGAGCAATGGGGGAAAAATGGAGTCAGAACACATGTGGGGTGTGGCGGTGCTGGCCTTGTTCAAGGAAGAGAAGGTTCATTCCCTCTCCCCCGAGTGCTCCGAGAGAGGCAGGTGGGCCAGCAGGCCAAGGACATTTGGCAGGTGGGCCAGCGGGGGACAACCGATATCCAGTTAAATGCTCTTTTTGCTCTGGGCAAAAAAAAAATATATAAAAAATAAATAAATAAATAAATAAATAAAATAAATAAATAAAACCTGTTGACGAGTAATTCTGAGATGGTTGTGAATTCATTATCTTTAGGGGACTGTTAGCCAGTGTGAACAGTGTGCGGCTCTGTACCAAATGGGCTGAGCCTGGTCCATAGCAATGAATGTGCTGTCCTTGGCACACCTACTGCGTTCCTCAGAGTTTCCACTCTCCCCCTGACAGCACGCCTCTTCACGCAGCAGATCATGCATCTACATAGAGAGACGAGAGAGGAAAAACATGGAAGCATTAATTACCTTTTTTAAAAAAGGGAGCTAAGTCTATTTGAAGTTAGGGGATTGACCTGTGAAGTAAAATTAAAGTTGTTTTCAGCACAAAAGAAAAATACCTAGAGAGCAAAAATAAAAATCAAAATGAAATAATATGTCTTAGAAAAGAAAGGCTTATAATTACAAGTTAATTTTGTACTACTGAAAAATTAAATTGAATTGTAAACCATCAGAGAGAACAAGAGAAGGGCCTCATAGACGTCAACGTTAATGGTCTAAGAAGTCTATTTAGATTCTCCTTGATGCATAAAATGTCTCTCCGTCAACTGAAAGGAAACTGACTGACTTCACTGTCACCGTAGCCTCTTCCTATCGGATTCGCAGCCCTTCGGGCCAGAGGGCTCAACGCTCCCCCTTACTCCTGATGGGCTGGCACACCCGCTTTGCTGAGTGCACGGCGACAACTTAACTGAGGGACAGGCAAGAGACCGGGGACCTGCTGCAAGCTAAACCTAAAGTAAACAGAACAGCGGCACTAGTGGATACTTAAAAAAGGAATTTATGGCCCATTTCCTCATTTCCCCTAGGATTTTGCTAGTGAAAATAAATTTGATATTTTCAGCATTAAAAAAATATGTTTTTCAAAAAGAAAACAGGCCAAAGTTTCAGATGTCTAATCTAGCATTCCAGCAAGACACCAAAAGTGTAATAGCGTCATTGGGACCCTCCATAGGGGCACTGGCTCTGAAGTCACCCGTCTGCAAAGCCACCCACACCTGAATATACTCTGACTGCTGCCCTGGACATGCCAGGCCTGCTCACTGGTATCAAATGACTTATTTCGCAACTTCTTATTCGTTGAGATGTCAAAACGTAAGGGCGATTTATATTAGGCTAAGAATCTTTCCCTTATTGTTAGTTTATTTCTCCACAACATGTTTTCCTCCTAGGGACTAGAAATGGTGGCGTTAAACAAGATAAATCATGGTGTCATAAAATATATTCCATTTATTTAATGGCCTTCCACCCTAGGAATGTAGCAGACTTTGAGGCTCTGTGTTAAGTCATATACTTAGGATTTGTAATGCGCCTTAAAAGCCCATTCAACTCCCCCCAGCTGCTGAGGACAGGAAGTAAAGAAAATGAGTCTTTTTCCTGCTAATGCTCCTAAGAGGAATTGAAGGAGCCAGCAGGGCATTTTGGAATTTTGCTGGGAAACAAGAGTTAGCATCTGTGAAGGGCACTACCAGAACGTTTGATTAGAATGGTGTTGGCGGAGCTATTTTAGATGGGATCCAAACAACAGTAGCTTGAGCTTATACTGTGCACCTCAAAGCTTGTCTCCAAGGAGGTGTGGAATGTTCCTTGGCCATCCTTTTCTCTTATATCCATCCCCAAAACCCCTGGAGAAGGAATTCGAGACCTGGAGTGCCATTCACCTCATAGAGGTATTTATCTCAGTCTTTCAATCTCTAAAAACAGATCCTTTACTTTTCTCTGGGTCTCATTTAATTCAACAGAAGAAAGATTAACCTAGAAAACGTGAAATCACCCAGAGGTTGGAGAAATTCTGTATTGTGGGAAATACTTGTCAATGTTACAAAGTTCCTTGAGGACAATAAGCAAACCCCTTGAGGACAGACAACTGCCTGCTCCACCTCGTGTTTTCCACACCTTGCACAGCACAGGGGACGTTGCAGATGTTCACGAAGTGTGGAAGAAATGTGGGATGGAATGCGTTCATGGCACTTTCTCCAAAGGGTCCATTCTTTAAAGCATTTCTGTTGTCTACTGGAAACTAAGTGTGTATTGTATTTCATTGTTAACCTGCATGTTGCTGATGTTAGTTCTTTCATTCCTGCCATTTTTTCATTTTTGAATTAGTTCAATGGGAACTTAGTGAACAATATTCTTCCTCCAGGTCTAAATGAAATGCTATAAAATACTCCCTCATAATAAAAAGTACCAGGTATAATATAGAGTGATTTTAAAAATATGGTTAGAAAGTTGTAAATAAGTTTTCTTGCTTCAACTGTTAATTCATCCTAGAGACTTTAGTATGTGTAAAGTCAATAGAAACATAACATGAATAACATTGGCCTGTATACTTAGAAATCTTTATATATAATGGGCCTCTATACATTTGTCACACGTTGTTTTCAAGTAGTGTTTGAACCCATCAGTTACCAATAAGCTGCTACATTCATCTACTCTGGCTGAGAGAACCTGAAACTCTCCTCCTGAAGGATGAGAGCTATTAGAAACACATCTTCTTAACTTGTGATATAAACCCAACACTTAAAGTGGACTCTTTGAAAACTTCGACAACACTGGGCTTGCCGGTTGGATTTGCAGAATATGACTTCTGTAAAACACAGGAACGCATTTAAAACACGAAGCATCTACCCACCCAGCCTTAGCTCTTACCTCTAAACAGCCTTCCTATTGTATGTTATTCCTTCCCAACTGGCCCTTTAGGAATTCAAAGGTGGCTTCCTTGCACTTGGTCACTTTGCATTTTCCTGTGGAAGCAGCAGGGGTGCAGGGGAAAGTTTGGGTATGATGGGTGGAGTTCATGATGAGAGAGCCCACTGAAGAGTTCAGTTCCTTCCTAAAAATGTCTTTTTCTCCAGTTTTTTTTTCCTTAAAGTACTTAGATAATTGCATCAGCTCCTCATTTTGCTTGTGTTGACAGCCTGAAAGTGTGAAGTGATCGTCCCAGCTGGAAGTCCCTGGAACTTTCCCGAACCTCTTGTGACTGTGAAAATGGGTGGTCTTCCCTCGGCACCGCCCGGGCCATTCGGTGCAGCCGCCCTGATTGCTCCATAAGCTTTCCAAGAAATCCGACAAACCAAACAGAGCTCATTCCCAATTAGTTCCCACTCTCTCTCCATCAGCAATATTCCAGACGATGGAATATTTTCCACTAAGAAATAGATATTTTGGAAAGTTCTACACCAGCTTGTTTGCACAGGATTGACATTTGCACAATCATGAACAACCCTTTCTGTGGTACTTCGGAGTTCTTTAGAGGACCTTTATCCAAGGGCTGACCTGGCTTAACCCTACTTAACTTGTAGAAAACGAAGGGCTTACGGGAGAAGGTATATGGCTATGGGCCACTGATGGATTAGACTTTCCCTTGGTTGTGTTTTCTGAGAGCTTTTGAAGTGTGGCTTGAGTACAGTCTTCCTTAGTGCTCCCTCGTTGGTCCCTAATTGGCTACAGTAGCTGATCTTAGGGGTCGGGAGAGTGGAGAAAGGGTGTGGTGTGCTTAGTTTGCTTATCAACGGCACACCTTTGCAAGCAGAGCAGTGTCCTTCGCAGGTTCTGGGGGCCTGCACCTCTGCAGCTATATGAAGTATATGGAGTCTTATTTTGAATTTTAAAACCCAGGGCTGCCAAAGAGTGGAGAAATAGGCCCTCTCATACATTGCTTCCTGGTGGGAACTGTAAAAAATATACATATATTATATATGTGTATGTATTATGTATGCACATATTATATGTGTATACATTATATATTATACATGTATGTGTGTATTGTATATATTTTATATATTTTTTTCTTTGACCTGGCTATTCCAATTCTAGAAATTAATCCTAAGAAAATAATAGGATGTATGAAAAAGTTAATCACTGGCATAGTTATTGCAACATTGTTTATGGTATAGCAAACTAGAAAACACATCAGAATAAAATTGCATATATTCTTATGCCTACCAAGTGGAAATGTAGGCAGCCAAGGAACTACACATAGAGGGTGGGCAAAAGCAGGCTTACAGCCGTGAGTACATGGAACATAGAGTTTATTCTTGTATTATTGTTTATTAATTATTGTATTATTTATTGGTATTACAACTATAAACCTACTTGTGCCCACCCCGTATACTGTAAAAGGGTTTGTAATGTTGACATTGACAGAGTCTCTCAATATAGTGAAAAAAATTTTAAATCCCATCCTACACCAAATGATACCAATTTTGTAAAAAAAAGAAAAAACTAAACTAAATGAAAATCCTACCTCAATATATGCATTTGTGCAATATGGACAGTTTTCTTTATTATGTTATGTTATTATTATGTTAGTAGTTACTATGTGGCAGGATTATGGGTGGTATTTATTTTCTTCCTTTTTTCCTTCCTAACTTTTTTTTTAATTTTAACCACATCTATTTGTCTGGTAATAAAAAAATACTTATAGTTTGTTTTGTGGGGGTGGGGGTTGTTTTGCTTTGTTTCTCAAGTAAATGAAGTCAAGTGCAGCTTGAAGCTCAGTGGACAACAGGTAGAGGTCGCTCCCAGAGTTGGGGGAGTGGGGAAGGTCACAGAAGGCGTTTTGGACCTGGCTTCAGGCCTGAAATCCGGGCTTGACTCTGCCCACACAGTCTCAAGCAGTGCAAAGCGGTGAATCTTTTTATTTCCTGGGGTCTCAGTTTCCCCACAGCTAAATGAGGGTACCATGTTGCTCCACATGCCCACCGGACTATTATGTGCATCAGGTAAGATCATGTAAGTAAAAGGCTTGGAAAGTCAAGCATGCGAGGTGAACGGAAGAACCAGGAACCAGCAGACGATTCAAGCAGGAAACCACAGGCTAATCCGACCCGCCAGGCACTGTCCTAATCGCAACCACCCTTTACCTGCCTCAGCCCCTCTGCTGCACCCACAAGGAATCCGCCCCCCAGTTTCAGAATGCAGCCTGCTTCTCTGTTTCCATTCCCGAACTCAGCACTCACAGATGTGCGAGGACCCAAAGGCGGGCCTTGCGTTTTCCTACATTCATTTCCAACAACCCAGTGAGCCTGGTGCCCGCCGTACACCTGCAGGCCTGTTGCCACGGACAATTGCACTGCACTTTGAAGCCCTCGCATGTTGGCGTTAAATATGCCTTGGCACACACAGTGTGCTCTGTCCTCATGCTTCCACAAGAATGTCACAACAGCCACATGAAGGAGAGAGAGGTCTCACTCCACACAGGCATGATGCTCTGAGTTGTCAGTCTGGAAAATTCTGTCCCATCCCCCCAGCCTCTACTTGGCAGAGTCCCCTTATCTTTGGATTTCCCCCCCTGCTTATCCAGCTCTTGTCCCCAGACTGATAAAATAAAAGTCTAGCATGGAGTTTCTGTCTGAAGATTTATTTGCCCCAGCTGTAGGGGCTCAGACTCTGTTTTTGAGTCACATTTCTTGGTTTTCAAGGCTGCAGAATAGAACTTGGACTTCCTGGGGGAAAGCAGCTTCCTCAGGGAGTCTGAGAGGAGACTACCATTGTCCGATTGCCCCAGAAGAACCTTCTGTGCCCACTGAAAAGTGACAAGCCAAGTAACCAAGAGGGACATCTGCCTTGTTGGAACCTTCCAAGCTTCCTGCCCTTTGAGTTCAGAATGAAAAGGACAGTGTCTAATAATCTCTATCTTACACTGGATATTTTCAAAAGTGTTACAAGCATCATTATAAAGTGCTTAGTATCCAAACTTTACCCAGTGAGGACAGTCACTTTAATAAAACAGGCTCTCATCAAATCCCAGGCCTTTATCAGGGTAGGTAAGAACATGGGACCCGCTGGCAAGAGGGATGCACGTGCTCAGTCCTTCTGAGCAGGCGGAGTGTTTGGCCGACCTAAGTTCTGATAACCAGAGAGCTCTTTGCTCCTGTTGGCCCATCCTGGGGCCCACCACATAACATTTTAAATCACTCCAGCCAAGAGGATACAGCCAAAAGCACAGCCTCAGCCCAGAAGAGACAAGGGGACAGTGTCAGAGGAAGAAAAGCAGAGGTATTCTTGCTTCATTTTAAAATTAATAGAGTTAGTTATAGTTTCTAAGTACACTTGGAATTCCAGCTGCCAGAGAATGGGTTTGAACACTGAAAGGCCTCTTTAATCCGTGGACCCTGGACAGGTAGAGGTGCTCTCCAGCAAGCAGGGCACAGGTAGTGAGTGAGTGGCACTGTGAAGCCAGCAAAGAGCCTGCCAGGAAGCCTCAGCCCTGTCCTCAGGGAACTGCGTCCACGCAGCCGGCCGGCTTTGATGTCCGCTCAGGCTGCTGCGGGGGTGCCAGCGGGGCAGTGGGTGTCCACGGGCTCACTTTACAGAGACCATCAAAGCGGCTTTCAGATGGCAAAGACGAACAACCTGGCCTCTATTTGAACAGCGAGCAGTGATTCAAACGGTCTAATTCCCGGAGTCTATTAAACGGAAAGCGAGCGAAGGAATAGAGAGTATGTTGAGCAGTGGACAGAAGGAAGGGAAAACAAGCGAGTGGACGGGCGGCGCCCTCCTGCCACTGGCTGACGTCACCCAAACATCAGTCTTCCTACCTTTAAAACAGCCACTTCCAAGTGTTACCTACCCCATTGGAGCACATGGTTTGAGCAAACCATGGTTTGGCCAATGATGCGTATTCAGCTTTAAAAGAATCACCAAAATATCAAAGACTCGTCGGAAGACAGGGAGAAAGATTACCTCCAGGAGAAGAATTTAAATAAAATAACACAAACAAATGGTTTTTAAAATTGAATTTTAAGTTCGCTGGCAAGGAGCTTCAAGAAAGATAACAGCAAATAGCCAGTCATAATCTTTATAATCCTGCTCTTCTGACTTAAGAAATCAATAATCTATTTTTTAAACATTATTTTTCATCAGAGGCCCCAAAATATATTAGAACTAAAAACATTTTTCTGTGTCCCTTCTATTCTCTCCTCTCCTAAATTTCTTACTATATAAAAATCAGCATATATTTCATTAGACATTGAAACAATGGAAACTGATGAAATAAAAAATGCTTAAAAAAAGACTTATTCCATAATGGAGCTCATTATCTTTGAAGAACATGACATATTTTCCTTTGGGTCGATGGGGGTGTCTAAAGATTAAACGTCATTTAAGTGTCAATAGCCAGTAACTGGTCTCTAACTAGAAGATGCATCATCGAACAATACACCATCTGACAATGTGGAATGAGCTACCTTAGCACTGCATGTAACAAGAAATACCAATAATCAATAAACATGGAAAGAGGCTCACCAATGGCCAGGCAAACACAAATGAAAATGAGATGGCATTTTTCTCCTAGTAAATTAACAAAAAAAATTCAAAAGACTGATAGCACCTAGTGTTGGTAAGGATATACGAAATGGGCACCCTCATAAATTATTGATGGGAATACAAATGGGAATAACGTTTCTGGGGGAGAATGAAAAAAAAACTGTAGTGGCTAGAAAACATTTTAAACGCACAAATCCTATAGAATGGAAAAGAATCTTGGTAATCAAACACAGATATTTGGCAGAATCACAGAAACTCAATCTCAACCAATTCAGGGTTGAGTCCCCTCTTCCCCCTTGAGTATTTCTAAGTTTTGATGTCACGTCAGGAGGTTGGGGAGGAAGGCGAGAGGCACATGACCCTCAACATCATCAGTGCACATACCCATCCTCCAGGAAGTCATCAGCTCACCCAGCCCTCAGGTGTCATCCTGGCCAGGTCACTGATGAGACAGCCCGTGTTCCCGATGGCATGGTCTCTTTACGTCCACCAGTTTTCTCTGTCCCTTGCATGCCATGCTTGAAAGGCTGGGATTGATTCTGCTGCTCAACTGCTAAGCTAGAGCCTTGGAATTGTGGTAGAGTTATCTGTAGGAGGGTGTGCCTCAATGTAACACACAGCACCTCTTCTCTGGGCCTCCCACTGCCTTCATTTCCTGGGGCCGGCCTCCTCGCTGAGATTATAACCTGGGAAACCCAGGGCATGGCCTGCAGCTGGGACCTGCGTTTGCCTCCGCTGTCCTCACTTCCCCTCCATCCCCCCTCCCTCTCCACCACGCCAGAGAAACTTTCTCTAAACTAAAACAGAAGTTCTGCGGTCTTTTATGATGTGTCTCCCACATACTCTGTCTTTGCCAGTTTTCTTCATTTCCCTGAGGATTTGGGCTTTTGGAAACCAAAGCTGTGAAGACTTTTCTGCCTCCTCTGATTTTGGAATTGGAACATCCTTCCTCAGTGACAATAAACACAGAATACCCTATCTGCTTGAATATGGCAAGGGCAGGAGGGAGAGAGAAAAAACATGGGTAATATCTCCCAAATATCCAATGTATGGCCTAACAATCCACTACTATCATGCAAAACTATAGCATTCCACCACTATCTTATGAAATATCATCATAGAAATATGTAAGGAGAGACAACAGAGATTATTATTGTAGCATTATTTGTAATAGTGAAAAAACAGAAATAATTTAAATGTTCACTAAGTAGGAGGAATGATTAAAGAAATCACAGTAAATGGAAACAATGGGATTCTATGTAAACCTTTAAAAAGACAGGCACAGATCATTTAAGAACAGTGAACTTGGACAGTGAGCAGACATGGGTAAACGCTGCCAAAAACAAGGCGGGCCCTGCCCCCATCACTGACGTGCTGCGGTGGGGCAGCTACAGAGTTCTAGGGCAGGGAGAGCTCCCAAAGCAGCCTGTCATTGAGAAGGCAAGTTCCTCAACAGAAGAGCTAATGAGAAGATCGGGAGTGGAAGGGGGGATTTTGGTAGCTTGAAGTCACACGGAGGGAAGTTCACTAAATGCTCACAAGAGCTTTAAAAAAAAAAAAAGTAAAATACACTGCAGCCCATGGTAATTTAGCTATAGAAGGGACCTTATTCATTCTCAAAGCATATATAATTGCTTGGAGAATCAAAAGTGAAGACCCGCCATTCACTGAGATTGGTGCTCAGTCACAAAGATTGATCATTTAAGACACAATGATTATAAGAATCGTTTTGTAAAACCCTGACTTGAACATAGATTCCTGCTGTGAAATATAAAGGGACCAGCATTTAAACACCTTATCAGTCTCTTCCAGGTTCTATGAATCAAATAAGTGCAGGGAATCTTATTTCAGACAAATAATGACAGTTGACAGCAAGGTATAAACATGAGCCAAGCTCATCTATGTGCTCATTGTTCTTTGTTTTAGTCCCCAGTACGTATCCGCTGTTCTCTGGGAGACGAGCGGCTTTGTCCTGAGTCAAATCTAGGAACAGCTTCTTCTGCCATTGATACCACTGCCGTGTACAGAATGAATCGAATGAGCCTGAAATCCAGGGCCAAATGAGACACACTTGGCCCAACTAGAGGTGTCACAGAGACATAGCAGGGGATACAATTATGAGCTCAGTGGACACGGTTCGCACAGTGTGGCCACTTAATTAAACAATACTGATACCAGTACTGATACCTAGGAGCCGATGATATCTTTATAGGTAATGACCTTCAAAAGAAGGTCAATTTGACCACACAAGAGAGTTTTTTTTTTTTTTTTTGCTTCACATATAAAAACAGTAACTCATGCTATCAAATAAGAAAGGAGCCACAGTTTCAAAACATCTTCAAGTGAATCTTCTCATCCTCCTAAGTGCCAACTGATGTAAAACACTTGGAATATCTCAACAGGCAGAGTCTAATGATTATGCACTCAGCATTTGTTGAATGCTATGGACCAAGAGCAGTTAATATTTATTTAGCACTTACCATGTCCTCGGCGCTGTTCTAATTTCACAAGTGGACTCATTCCATCCTTACAACAGCCCCGTGAGTCAGATATATTGTCTTTCAAACTTGACAGAACTGGGGACTGGGTCACAGAAATGAAGGAACGCACCCAAAGCTCACAGACTGTCAGTGAAGAAACTGAGATTAGAACCCAGGTGATCTGAATTCAGAGCCCTGCTCTCCACTCTACAAACTAGCTAAAAAAAAAAAAAAAAAAAAAAGGAATTAAAAAGAATTCTGTCTATGTGGGAGGATGGCTGTTAACCACACCCGCTGTGGTAACCATGTCACCATATATGCGAGTCAAACCAGCACGCTGCCCATCTTGAACTCACACAGGGATGCATGCTGATGATGCCTCAATAAAACTGAAAAATCAAATTAAATTTAGAAAGAAACAGACTTTTCCGAGAGAGAGAGGGGGGGAGGAGGAGGAGGAGGAGGAGGAGGGGGAGGAGGGGGAAAGAGAGAGAGAGAAAGAAAGAGAAAGAAAGAAAGAAAGAAAGAAAGAAAGAAAGAAAGAAAGAAAGGAAGGAAGGAAGGAAGGAAGGAAGAAAGGAAGGAAGAAAGAAAACACTCTAGTGGGGAAACAGAAATGTATAAAATAATTAAAGTGCAATGTAATGCTTTGGCAGCATAAACATAGGCATCAGTAGAGAAAAACCGCAAGTATCAGGGTGGAGTTTAATAAAAGTTATGTAAATGTGTATGGGGTGAGGGAGCTGTTTCACTTTCTGAAACTCCATAGTAGCATATAAATAACTAAATGAAATACCCTCTTAACCTATCCAAATCAGAAGAGTATAAGCTAATGGATTCTCATCCCCCAAGTGGGTGTTTTGCAGACCCCTAATTTCAGGAGACTAGGATACTGTTTAACACCTTACTTCCCTGAGAAACACTCTGTGATCCCAAGAGGAAATATTGCAGCCTTGTATTGAATGGAATGGAGCCCTGTGCAGAGCAAGCTCTTTACCTTTAACCCCTAATATACGCAGTCCTAGAAGATGGACCGAATGACCTGCAAAACTCTGCCCTTCCCTTTTTAGAAATCCTACCAATAAATGGAATTCCCATGGCCACCTTCCTCTAACTACTCTAGGCACAAATACTCATTTTGCAAAGATGTCGGTGTGTCACTGGCAAAAATCATTTGTTGTGCTATTTCTATTTGTTATCCTCATTCCAGACCTCGTCCCAGAATAGTCCTGCTTAAGATGCCACATGCATCCTCTGCACTTCAGGAATTAAGGGCACATGGTCAATAAAAATGGAATCCCCATGGCTTCAGCCTAAGTCACCCAGGAAAGAGGTCCATCCAATGTGGCTATGAGTTCTTTCTCAGTGCCCACTTCTGTTCTAAGCTCAATGAGGAATATCAAGGTATATCTCAGATGTGCAACTCAGAACTCTCAAGAGGTCAGTACATGAACCCTGTCTTGGTCTACTTGGGCTGCTACAACAAAGTACCATGGATTGGGTGGCTTAAAATTACAGAAATTTATTTCTTACTTCTGGAAGCTGGGAAGTCCAAAGTCAAGGCCCTGGCAGACTTGTTATCTGTTCAGTGCCAGCTTCTTGGTTCATAGATAACCACCTTCTCCCTGTGTTTTCACATGGCAGAAGGGGCGAAGGACTTTTCTGGGGTCTCTTTTATAAGAGCACTGATTCCCTAATACGATCACCTTGGGGGCTAGGATTTCTACATATCAATTGGACAGAGGGAGACACCAATATTCAGTCAGCGGCAAACCCATTCCACAGTATCTAAATAATATGACTCTCCAACAAAGTCAACAGTCACAGAGGCAGGTGAAAGAACAGGATTTCGATTTCAGTTTTCCCACTATTACTTATAATGGGAACACAGAGACAATTGATAGAGGCCCTGCCCACACTGACCCAAAACCAAAGTCCAGAGCAGGTCAACAGGCCTACTTCATGTTCATCACTTTGTAGAGTATATTTTTTAACTACCTCCTTAATTCAAAAGTGAAATCTTTGTCAAAGAGATCAATAGCATCCTCTCCAAGACTGACAGCCAGATTCCTCCCTTCAGAATCCCCATTAGCAGGACTTTTTTGTGTTGCTAGATTAAACATATTTAGCCAATATGTGGGTTTCAGCCAAGGGAGGATAAAAAGAAGAAGATATTAAATATAAGCTTCAATTAGTCACTTTTAAGGTAATGGCATAATCATCTTCCAGACACCGACACTACTAGGGAACACCATCTGCTGGGGGTGGGGGAAGAAAAGGTCATCTCATTTCAACTGCAAAGCTGAATTGTAGAAATTATGGTTGGCAAAGTGATATCTCTTCAATCAAAATAAAACATAAAATGATCCTTACTAGGCCAACAGCAGCTGTCCAATTATAATAAACAAAATTCCTCAGTTGATGTCTTTTTCTGGATCCATGTTTTCTTCACCTTTTATTTTTTTTCCTCAAAAAATTAAATAGAAAGATCCATGGGTGGGGGTGAAGGAAGAAAGACATTTGGGGCTGGTTCTGATGTGTGTGTTGGATTATCTGAAATACACAGATAAAACTGGGTGTAAGCCTTAAAATAGAGCAGAGTGTCAATTTCAACATAAATAATGATAATGGTATTTTCAAGATCAGCTCTTTATTCATGCTCTGTGCCAAAGCACTTAAATACCTTGTGCTACTCATAACATAATGTGGGTGGTAAAAGAAAAAAAGCCCTCCCTACTTCACCGTGTTATTCCTTAAGAGTCCGTTTGTGTCCGTGCTGCAAAGATACGATTAATTTGTATAACCCCGCTGGCCTGACACCGAGACACGAAGCACACGAAGCAAAACATTCCCTTATTTTGAAAATGGGAGCATGAGCATAAACCCTGCTTCATGCCATTGCACAAAGCTATTTTAGATGAATAATTAAATATTTTAATTAACAAATTATTCTAGTAAGCCGTTTTTACCAGGCACAATTCTTTTTACGTTCAAAGTCTCAGCCCACACATACTCTCCCCCGTGGGACTTAACAATCGCTGTGCTGGCGTTGCAGGTTTGAGATCATCTGGGCTTCGCCCTGTGTGGTTCAGGCTGGAAGGTATTCACCAGCATACGGTTGGATGACTAGTTTCGGAGACATTTGTGAGTGCGGATCTCACCTATGTGTCTGTACTCTGTTTTGAATATAAACTTTTCATTTAAAATTGGCCTTTCAGCCCTGGTCAGGTGGCTCAATTAGTTGGAGAACATTGTCCCATACACGAAATGGTTGTGGGTTCGATTCCCAGTCAGGGCACACACCTGGGTTGAGGGCTTGATCCCCGGTCAGGGAACACGCAGGAGGTAACCAATTGATGTGATTGATGTCTGTCTGCTTGCCTGTCTCTCTCCCTTTTCCCCTCTCTCTCCAAAAATCAGTGAAAATACCCTCAGGTGAGGATTGAAAAATAAGTAAATAAATAAATAAAATAAAACTAACCTTTGGACTATTTAAATCTATTTAGCTAAAAATATCAACCAGTTACAATTTTTATTTAAAAAGTGGTTGATATACAAGTTTCACATATTTTTCTTGAAGAACCCTAAATAATAATAAATCAGAAGGTTTGTTTTTAATAGTTCTTTTCTAAGTGAAAAAGAAACAAAACAAAATCCATTAAAAAAACCAATAAGCTCCAATACAACCCAAAATTTAACTTTTCAAAGAATAGCACAAAGTTAGGTCAGGAACATTTTCCAAATTAAGTGATATTTTAATTATAACGGTAAGTAACAAGAAATGATTCTAGTCTTGGCTTATAACTGGGTTGTATTTTTAATTTTAGAATTGCCTTAAAAATTGGAGGTGATCGATTAAAAGCTGAACCTTATCAATGATTTGTGAAAGATTCCTTAAGAAAAAAAATGTAAGGTTTTGCCCAGAAAAATCGACTTCCTTTGTTCTTTCCCTTTTGAAGGAAGCCCTGTGAACTTAAGAAGCGTGTGTGTATGTGTGTGTACCCGCGTGCGTGCCTGTACTGGACAGAGAGGGAAAGAGAACACCCATGAGTGTCCAAAACATATATTTAAATATCACCAATTACAGAGGCATTCCCTGCACTTAACATCCGGGCCTAACCTTCGTGTACGCACTCAGGTGGGGTCAGCAGACTATTTACGGAATTCAGGGCAGTGCTGCTGGGAACCACTTCCCCCTGTGACAGGGCGGCGATGCTACCGGTGGACTCTCTCCAAGAGAAATAAGATAGGGCTATAGGGAGCAGCATCACACAGCGGTCGGAACTATAATTTCCTCAAGTCTCCAACCCATAGGAGGTGGAGAGGAGACAGATCTTTTTAATTCTACAAGCTACTACCATGAGTAAGGAGGTCTTATTTCCTGGATATGTTTATTTTATTCTGAAATCAATCTTTCTTTCTTGTTTCTGATCAAATGTATCTTGCTATGGACACGGACTCCAGCCAGAAATACTGGAATAGCACAGGCTATCCAATGGAGATGTTGGTGTTCATAACAGTGTGAGGGGTTGGTTCAGTTGCCACCTGTCTGGATGATTAAAATAGAAAGAATGGGCAGGCGTCTAGTGGGAGCTCCCAGCCGCGGGATGATGTCACTTTTGTGTATCCCACCCATTCACCCAGGATGCGTGTGCAGGGGATGGGGCTAGTGCACACGCTGAAATCCGCCTGCTTAGAGAGTGCTAAATACTCCGTATTAATGAAATACCGGAGGATTAAAACCTTAAAGAGCAAGAATTGGGTGAAAGAGACAGTGTGATGGAGTGGAGAAGGCAGGCATATCAGGTTTGACTTCTACCACCCAACGGATGTGAAGACTTGGGCAGGTCAATTTAGCAACACGTTTCCTCTTTCTTAATACAGAGGTGATGGGGTCTTTTTAGGTAATGGGAGGGATAGTGGCACTTAGTAGGCAATTAATGTTTGTCTTCTCTGCCACTTGCTCAACCAAGCTAATTCAGAAATCTAAAACTGATCACCTCCTAGCCCAAGAATCTTCACAGGTCCCCCCCACAGCACCCTTATCACCTCCATGAACTGAAGTTCTAACTCCTTAAGAATTTCGTTTATTCTGTTTGAAGTTTAGCAGCTCCACATGGCTGTGGTTGGTCATCCCCAAATTTGGTCCCTGATGCCAGGAACCATGCCCCTCCTGGATCAGTTTGTACCCCAGCTCCCAGCTCAGAGCTTGGCACTCATAGGCCTTTGAGAACTATTGGAATGAGTAAAACAAGTGAAATGCATTCATAACCTACACCCACCCCTAACATGGTGAAAGAAGAACAGTCAGGCCTCCAAAAATTCTGTTCATTTTTATTGCTTATTGTTTTTATCTCAAAAATAAAAGGCTGAAGCAACCTTCAGCCACCATAAAGAAAGGAAAATTCATCTTGGCTACATTTCTGGAAAGGACCATTTCCAGTTCCCAGCTGCTGTCTTGCCAGCAGTTACCTGTGCAGCCATGAACACCCCATCTTTTCAACTTTATCACATAAAATAAAGGTGTGGTGGAAAGAACACTGGAGTTAGAAAACCTGACTTCACAGTCGCATTCTCTCGACTTCAGTCTTCAGTGGTGTAATTCAGCGGTGCATTTCGCCAGTGAGCACTGACTCACAAGAGCCAGTTTTGTGCTTATCTTCTCAATGCTGCTGTCATCAATATCGGTAATTTGCAACCAGCTTTGGTGGGAGTATTTACACCACAGCAATGGGCGAGGTAACAAATCAGAGCCCTCTTTCTGCCCCCTGAGAGCCCATTGCTCAGCACGTGCCAGCACACCACTGTTCTGTGACTCTCCTCTGAGCAAGCTGCTTAACTCCTCTATGGCTGCAATTCATTTCCAGCTTCCACCGCCATTGCCAAGCCTTGTTTCCCTCTTAAAAGAACTTGAAGATTTCTATTTCATAAATTGATTGACTTCAAAAACTCGGTCTAGAAACAACCTAATTTATTTTTGTTTTCCATAAATCCTTTTTCTCCTTACTTCTCCTCCTCTATTTTCCATTTTTTCTCAACTGTCATAATTACTTACCTTTCTCTGTTCTATACCTTATTCTCCATCTGGGCTCTCCTAATCCCTAGCTTTCCCCCTAAAATGAGCATAGCAAAATTAGATACCCAAAGGAAAATGTATTTAATGTCCTTTTGGTTTTCAGGCATATAGCTACTTCCTATAAAGTATTTAAGGAATTGCGAGTGAAAGAAAGGACATCATTCTGTGTGCTTTATATTTTATATGCATCCACAGTTTGTCATCTTTCTCATCTAGGAAAACTTCTCGTGGGGAAGAGGTTTTGGATTGGCTGTGATATAGCAACAAACTTTATTAACCTTTCACATCCGAGCCCCCCTCAGGACTGATGGTAACGCTGTTTGTGAAACAGATGTCAGCTGCTGTCTCCTTGTCATAAGTATGAGCAGGCATTTCTGCCAATTGGCAAATTAGATCCAGCTTCACGAATCCTCACCTATAACTTGGACAAGTTGCCTAGGCTCTGTGGGCCTCAGTTTTCTCTAAAATGGGAAGAATAGTAAAAATAGCTCTGGCTGATGTAGCTCAGTGGATTGAGTGTGGGCTGCGAACCAAAGGGTTGCCGATTCAATTCCCAGTCAGGGCACATGCCTGGATTGTGGGCCAGGTCCCCAGTGGGGGCCACATGAGAGGCAACCACATGTTGATGTTTCTCTCCCTCTCTTTCTCCCTCCCTTCCCCTCTCTTTAAAAATAAAGTAAATAAAACCTTTTATTATTCTTTAAAAAAGAATAATAAAAACATCTGTTTTGCAGAACTACTGTGAAGGTTAGGGATAATATCACTGGGGCACCTGGCACAATGTGATATATTATTATTATTTTCACTCATCTGGAAAATGTTACATCAACACTACATTTGCTTCTAGATTCTTGAAGAACACATACAGTCTCTTCATAAGTGTCTCTCTTTTTCTTGTCTATCAGAACAACATACTCTGAAGCAATAAAAAATGATTTTATTTTATAACACTATTATATAGTATATTTAAAGACACTTTAAAATAGTAATAAGAGAAAAGGGAAGACAAAACTATTCCACAAAGATATCCCACTAATACAGTGTTATATATGCTGGCTGGCTTTCAAAACGCATATACAGTTATAAAATGAAATCAAACTTACATACACTGCTTTGTAATCTACCTTTGCCACTTAACATATCATGAGCCTCTGTGACAGCAATAGACACTGCCAAAGTTTAACACCGACAGTTGACATCACAAAGCCCAGACACACTCTGACAACCTACTGCGGCTTTCGGGCAAACGTCACACATGGCCTTCCCAGATGCCCGATGGAGGAAGGGTTGGTCACACCAGTGTTGCCACTTCAGAAAGTCAGTGGAAAGTGATGAGTGTTGGGTACTTATCAGATCTCAATAAGGCAGAGGAGAGTCAGATGAACCAATAGGCTACAGCAAGTTGGTTCCACAAGAGACAAATTTCCTGTAAGACTCCTGAAGAGGAGGACTAAGTGGGAGGCTGACTTCACCTCCCCTTCTTGCTCCCCTTGTAATGGGAAGGACTGTGTGTAGTAGCTCTGCCCTAAGACTGAGAGCATCAGCCTGGTCCAGCACACTAACGGCATAAAGACTATTGCTAGTGGCTGATAGGCCACATTCTTTGTTTTTTCTTCTGGATTTCTGAAAGAAACAAGGACCTCTGCAGGTGATTAGATGCTCAGTGCAAACCTCTGGGCTAGTGTTAGTCCAAGGCAGGTAGTAAATACCATAGGTAGCGAGAAATATAGTTTAGTCCTATCCATCCAGTTCACTAAACGATACTTCCTTAAGAGATCATGTCAAGGCACAAAAGAAACTATTTGAGAATTCAAGGTAATGGAGACGGAGTAGATAAAATTGTTCATAATTTGAAGAATTAACATTAGAATGACCAAATGTTTCCAAACTGTTGTGTTTGAGCCCCTGCGTGTTTGAACGGATCTAGTCTTTCACACGAGGAATAGCTTAGCTACTCGCAGCAAATCATGAGTTATAAAAATGGATTCTTTAAAAAAAATCAGCACATCAAAAGACAGAAAGCTATTATTACTCAGAAAAGGAAAGGAAATGGGGCAACTGGCTGATTTTGCAGTTGTTTTGCACATTCTTTCGGATGCAAGCTCGACGTTGCCAATGACGTTTCTTAACAAAATTGAGTTTGAGGCAGTTAGTCGGAAAAAGCAGTCATAATATTACTCTTTCTGAAATTCCCTAGGTCACCCATTGGCACCATCCCGGACCACTGCCTGGACTCCCACCCCCGTCTCTTCACTCACTCATTCCCCTCTGCTGTTTGGCTTGAGAGCACCCACACAATAAAGCAGAAAACGTACTTGTTACTCTGAGCATGATTCATTTCCACAGAGAGGCCCGTTTTGAATCGCTGTCCTCCTCTTGTGTGGCCATCCCTCAGGCCTTGGGATCTACAGCAGAATAACTGCTTTAGGCCCAAAGGGTTTCTATTCTTTCTTAAGACTTACCATTTCCTCCCATTTAGAGTGGTTAATGAAAAACCCTCTGATCGGTGGTATTTGTTGTGCTTCAGTGATGAGTTGCCATTTAAAGGGTTTAAAATTAGGTGGGCTGCCACTGCTGCCTTTCCTGTAGCCAGTTAATCACAGGATTCTCTGCCACACGGAGGCCAGGACGGGCATGGCACACGCAACAAGTAAGGAAACCACTGATTATAGGCCCAGGAGCTAATGTGCTTACACAACACGAATTGTTTGAAACACTCTGGACGTTATTTTGTTTTTAACCATCCTTTGCTTTAGAATTGTTTCTCTAGGACCTGGCCCGGGGCCTGGCACATTGGTTAATGAGTGAATGGGTTTCTGGCTTTTCCCTTGAAAGGCTGACCAAAGTAATAGCTGGCTTTTGCTTGGGCAAATCAAAACTGGAGTTGGAGTTGGAGAAGCACTTTAGTCATCACTGAACTTGGAAGTGCAGGGGCCCTCTGTTCTTCTCAGGCTACTGTGACCTTACTGATGAGAATGCTAACATTCAGAAGAAGCTCCACGCACATTTTAAACATCAGTGAAGTCTCTCAAAATCATTTTTCAATGAAAACCTTGCAGGCTGATTTTTGTCTTCAAGCACAGTCAGATTTAAAATCCAAGCACAAATATCATGCCAGCATCTCTCAACTTTCTGGTATTGCTTTGGTGTTGCATCAGCAAGAAAGTCCTTTTGTTTCAGGATATTAAAATATGCAGCCCCGACCAGTGCGGCTCAGTTGGCTAGGCATCGAACTACAAAGCAAAAGGTTGCCAGTTTGATTCCGGTCAGGGCACATGCCTGGGTTGCAGGTGCAGTCCCCCTTGGGGTATGTATGAGAGGCAACTGATTGATGTTCCTCTCCCACATAGATGTTTCCCTCCCTCTCTTTCTCCCTCCCTTCTCTAAAAATAAATAAATAAAGTCTTTTTTAAAAAAGCTTTAACAAATCTTTTAAAAATGTACATTAAATGGTATCACGCAGAGACTGAACATCAGAACCCATGAGCCCTGACTTGCTTCTCTATTCTGACTTGCTGCATACCTTAAGGCAAGTCTCCAAACCTCCACTGGCTTGTCTATAAAGTGAAGACAATTCAGCTGACCCATTTCATAGGGGTGTTGCATTGAATAGCTAATTAGTGATTGTATAGAGCATTGAAAGTACATTGTGCTAGACAAATGGGTGTAAATGATAATGACATGTTAGAGTAGGAAGGCCATGTTTAGCCACTTTTATGTAGAAGGAAATTAAAGTGCAATGAGATTTTCCTATCATATTTAATGTTAAAAGTGATAGAGAGCAAACCCGAGCTTCTTCTTTAACCGTCTCATTGTTCTACATTACTGACACCCAAAGTGGGTCATGTAACATTAAATAATTTGAAAGAATCATCTGAGATAGTTAATTCCTGTCTAAAGCTCCCTGCAAACTTCTGTAGACACTGGAAACTGCTTAAACATGTAGCAACAAGGCCATCTGAGAGCTGCAGCAATATTAGTCATTGATCTCCTGGCCTTTGTTTGTTTTTAATGATGGGGCAAGGTTGTCATTAAAGACATCAGGCCAATCAAGAACCTTTTATGACTATTGCAAACTTGTCACAGAACCCAAAGATAATTAGCAGAGTTCGTACAGGAAGAATATTTTCATGCTGTGTGAGTGCTGACCTCAGGTTGTTGCCTTGAAGTCTAGGCTGTACCGTGTACCCTAGTCAATCAGCTGACCCCACTGCTATTCTCTAAAATGGGGTCCAGGGTCTAGTTTCAATGTTGCTAAAGTAGGTTTACTTTTGAAAAATGGACAGAGCCACACGCCAGGCCTTTTCCTTTACAAACTCTGCTGAAGATTCCTAAAACCCTGTGTCACAGGACCCGCTATGTCGGGGGGGGGGGGCCACATCGCGGCAGATATGAGCTTAACTCTATGGCACTGCGCAACAAGAAAAACAAAAAGGAACGTCTAAGGAAGTGAGACATTTCCAAACTATGCAGGAGTTAATGAGGGAACAAAATTACTCTGACCCATGCAAACAGGAGACACAAGCAGTCAGGTGCTCTTACAGGCCTGAGGAGAAGACCGTGGCCACACTCAAAATGAAAATTAGAACCAAGAGACTTGAAATTCGAAGACCATCAGCCAACTATAACAATCAACAACATAAATTTAATATAGCAAACATGTTATTATGCTACCTAATTTCCATGAATTGGGTTCTAACAATCATCTGAGAAATCCATTCATTCATTCAAACATATTTATTTAGACTTCTGGTTCCAAGTAGGACATAGGAGGTGACAAGGGCCACTATTTTTACTACAATAACTTATAAAAACCAGTTACATTGCAAAAAAAAATCACTCTATTTTAAAAGACCTTGAAAAGTTGAGGAACAAGGAGACTTACACAATCCACAGAAGGGAAACCCTTCTGAGATGAGCAGTCTGTTACTCTTTTCTGTGGAAGATTTGCCAATTCCAGACATGGGCTAGTGACCGGGCTTGGCCCGCATGGGGGGACACCACTGGGAGAATGAGAAATCAGCGAGGCTTTTAGGGGCTATGTGGGGCTGGCGGGGTCATTGGAAACTTCAGACGTTCTAACACATGGTTAGCTTTCCCCACTGCATATTTGCAGAATTCTGGGATTAGGAAGCTTTTATAAAGCAAACCAATCTCCTGTAGTACCATGGTGTTTAGGGGACAAAATCCCACTTTAGGATGGGTTCTGCCTCAAACACAAAACTGGACTTGTCCTCAATACATTTTTCCAAAGTTGGAAACAGTGGGAAGCAGGAGACCAAAGACTAAGGTCCCAAATGTCTGGAGGGCAGACTTCAATGGCTAAGGTTACAGAGACTCACCAGGCTTAAAACAAAACAAAACAACACAACAACAACAACAACCATCACCTTAGGAGAACAGGCCCCAGAAACACAGGTGAACTGATTCAAACTAAGTCATGATACCTGCAACCAAGTCCCCACTCAGTGTAGTGCAGGTTGGAATGCGACAACCAGTCCTCAACCCACCCTCCTAACACGGGGAGTTCATTGGTAGAAAGTATCCTCCCAAAGATCATCACACGACGAAAAATGACTAGATTTGTGGAGAGGCTGGTAAATGTGGGTGATAGTCAAAGAAATAAAACATAATAGGAGATATTTCGGTGATTCAGATATTGGGATTAGCACACAGGGCTTTGAAATAACCGGTTCAAACAGATCAAAGAAATTAAAGGGAAAGAGGGCAAAATTGATGAGAAGATGGAATTTTCAACAGAAAATAGGGATTTATTACAAAGAAACTAGCTCTAGGCAGTTTGCTGAGTGTATTATCTAAGAAAGTAAACCTCTTTAGAAATATAGGGGAGGAAGGTTGCGCAATTGTGGACAAAGAAATTGAGAAGTCTCTGTGTTAGTTTTAAGGCATTTAATACAAGTAAGTGATTATATTACAACAACAATGAAAATAGGCTGCACAAAGAGGATTGCTTCACCCATTTGATAAGTCAAGATGTGATCAGTCAATGCAGAAATTTCATTTAGTTTATACCTGAATAAGAGTGATAGCAAGGTAAAACCACATTTATATTGAAGAGCATTTGTAGTTTGTTGGATGTATAATTAATCTTTATTATTTAATAAAGTGTAAATAGTTTTTATTCTATTTTATGAATTTGTCCATTGCAGATCATTTTGCCTCAATAAAGCACAAATATTAAACCTTTTAGATTAATTATAGATTTCCATTCTCTAAGTTAATTCACAAAATTTTAATGTTTCATTAATTCTAAGCATTTACACATGTGTTCTGTTCTTTGCTTTTCACTAACATTCTGTGAATCGTTCTCTCGCCATCTTACAGATCAGAAATTAGACACTATTAGAAACTGATGAAGGATTCCAATAGTAAGTAAAAGAACATTTAGTGAAAACCTTGATGAAGAGAGGAAAGGGGCTTCACAGAGACCAAGGAGATCAACTCCCTTCCTCTGGACTAAACTTCTAAGGGAAAAAGAAGGAAAGTGCAACACAGATGATCACCTTCATCTCTACCAAATGCTGGTGAGCTGCTGCCAAAATAAAGAAACCCACCCCAGTCAATGCTGCAAATCTTTCAGTTCAAACCTCTGGTTGCAAAGGAAACAGCACCAATTTGCAACATTCCAGGACTCTGAGCTGGTTTTTAGTCTTCTCTGTCTGCTCTGCAAGGAGAGTGAATCGATGCCATGGTTCTTTTGTTACTTTCAATAAACTGCCTCTGGAGTTAATAAAGGATCTAGAGAATTGGCCTAATGGTGAGAGTTTAGGAGGAGGAAGCTGTCAACCTAGAAGTTCCAATAAGTAATCAGACTCACTGTTGTCTTATATTAATTCAATACCTACGTACTAGAACTGCAAGGAAAAACGAGAAAAATGTTTTCACCAGATATGTATGCTTTTCTCCCTTTTAATCAAGAAATCGTTTTCTTTGGATGATTTGCCAAAGACCGATCATCTGTCAGGAATACTGTAATGAGCAGTTTTGAGCCATGTTTCTAAGGTGAGGCTTCTTGACGGAAGTGACACTGGGAGAAATTTTAAGCAAAGGAAGATTCCTTGATGGATAGAACACGACAGATCTGTCTGAGACCTGTGAAAAAGCACGGGGCTCCCACAAGCAGACAAAACAAGAAGAAGGCCTTTTCTGGACAAGTGAATGATATAAATCATAGACAGAGATTGAGGAAACCGACACAAATATTTGAAAGCCTATGAGGCCGCCTAAACGTTTAACGGTAGGAACTGTTTTAATAGAATCTGGCACATTTTTGTGCCATAATTCATACCCTTAAACCATGCTTTGGAGGATTATTTCATGGCATCCCAAATTCTTAGTGATATAATATCGCTTGAAAGAGAAAGCAGGACATAAACGCATACTCAGGTTAGCAGCAGTTTTGTTGCACACACCCACACAAGCACACACCACACACACTACACGCAACGCACGCTGCGTCAGGACTCTGCTACCAATATAGAAATGAAATTAAAGTCACCTGACTTGAGCAGGATAGCGAATGACTGGTAATATAAGTGAACAATTCAATATTGCTTCAAGTGAGGCTTGACCCTGGCTCAAACACTGTCAGAACCTACCTTATTTTTCAGACTATAATATACACTTTCCCCGTCTCCCCACCCCCCCAGTTTTGGGAGGAATAATGGTTGTTAACGCTGCTGCTGAGTTCTGGTTACATTTACACTGGTGAAGTATTATGTTATTTATGTTATTATTAAATATTTTTTCCTATTAAATATTTTACCACATTTTTTGCTTCAAAAATTTTTTCCTATTTTTTTCTCTAAAACCTAGGTGTGTCTTATGGTCCAAAAAATACGGTAGTTTCTCCCACTAAGTTTCGCCACTCCATTTCTGGGGTACCGCTCCCATCCTCAGGTGGGTCCTGGACTAGAGATCTTCCTGAGGCTGTGTGTACTTGCATTCAAGCGATGTGGGGAAAGACGTCTGAGCAAACACCAGTTTGGCGTGCTAGTTTGTTTGACTTCCTTTTTCTTTCCAAGCCCTGAACCAATTCCCGTGTCCAAGAAGGTATGACACCTTTTCTCCGTCCTTGGCAGCTGCACAACTAGAGGTGAGGTAAATCCCACAGGCATGGTGGCAAATGGCAGGATTTTCTTCTTTTTCAAGGCTGACTAATATTCATTTGTACGGATTTACCACTGTTTCCTTATCCATCCGTCGGTGGAGAGACACTTAGATTGTTTTCATGGCTTGGCTTTTGTGACTCATGCTGCAATGAATGGGAAAGTGCAGGTATCTTTTCCAGATACTGGTCATTTCTTTTGGATATACAGTCTGACACCAACCCCAATGTGCGGGCTTTCCCCCGACACCAAGCAATTCTCTGACGACAGCTGGGAGTCCTTCAATTCACCTTGGTTCTAATGCTTCCTATCAGGAGACGTCATCAGATTCCACAGGTGAAGGGCTCACACGAGACTGCCTCTCGCTTTAGACCTCAGCTACAAGTCCAACTGTATAGAAACACAGCCAGTATTTGTGTGTTGATTTTATGCCTTGCAACTTTAGTGAATGTTTATCAGTTCCAACAGGGTTTTTTCTGTTTTCTTTTTTTGCAGAGTCTTTAGGGTCTTCTATAGATAGGATCGTGTCATTGGCAAACAGAAATTATTTCACCTCTTCCTTTCTGATTTCGATGCCTCTATTTATTGTTCTTGTCTAATTATTCTGGCTGGGGCTTCTAGTACCATGATGAATAGACAAGGTGAGAGTGGGCCTCCTTGCCTTGTATTGGGTATTAGAGGAAATGCTTTCAGTTTTTCCCTGTTGATTATGATGTTAGCCGAAGATGCCCAAATTTTAACACTGATTATCCCTGGCATTGGATTATAGATGATCTGAAGTGACTTTACATTATTGCTTATTTGTTTAAGAATACTTCAGCCCTGGCTGGTGTAGTTTAGTGGATTGAGTGTGGGCTGTGAACCAAAGGGTCACCAGTTCAATTCCCAGTCAGGGCACATGCCTGGGTGGTGGGCCAGGTCCCCAGTGGGGGCCACATGAGAGGCAACCACACATTGATGTTTCTCTCCCTCTCTTTCTCCCTCCCTTCCTCTCTCTCTAAAAATAAATAAAGTCTTTAAAAGAAAGATTACTTCAATAAGTATATATAATCTGAGAAAGAAATTACAAAGTTTTATGAGGACAAATAGTTAGATTCCCCAACTCTATCACTAAAGCCAAGTTATTTGTAGATTAATAGCTTTATATAGTTAAATATAATTGTATATAGTTCTGTATTGTTTTATACATATAGTTTTATAACACTATATAGTTTTATAGTTATATGTAGATATAGTACACACACGGTTTAGGTATTCATAAATTAATATACATTTAAAACTTGGAGATTGAGTGCTAAATGACTCTGAAAAGTGTTCAAAACCCTGAAAAAGTTAGTAAAAATGGAGTGACCCCATCAAGCAATAGTTGAGAAAAAATTTTTGCAATATTTTTCACTAAAATTAATGGGTCTCATCAATTATAATTAATTTTATAATACCAAATGTTCAGAGAACCATAGCAGTGTACTTCAAAAACCTTATTTCTTTAAAAAAAAAATGACTCAAAATGTCCCGTGACTGACCCGTGTCTGGGCTTTCCCAGGCCATTTCTCCTCAGTCCCACCTATGCCTGTGTGAGTCTGAGCCCACTGCCAGTGGTCTCTGCACAAAAGCAAGCCACCCCCCCACCCCCCACCCCCCCACACACACCATTCAAGGAGTCGTACTGACAGTCTTGTGGACAGAAGGAGAAGGGGGGTATATCATGTAATGCAACTTAATAAACAGCACATTTACCCTTCTTCGCACATTCCCCAAATGCCCATTCACATGGCGGCTGCCTCAGACCTCCTCGCTCACTCATCCGAGTAGTCTGCATCTATTTTATCTGATTTTCATCTGCTCTTCCTCCCTCCTTTCTGCAGCCACAGTGCCTTCAGCCCCTATTACCTCAGGTTGCTTCCTCTAAGTCAAGTGTCAAAATGCAAATGTCTGGAGCCAGCCTGACAAGCAACATGAAGGAAAGAATAAAAGTCCAAGCACAAAGGACTAATGGGGACTATGAAAAACTAGACAACAAATGCTCCATATAGTACTTGCTACCCTGTGGGAAGAAGGACCCAGTATTCCCTGAATTTCCAGCTGTCAAAAGATCCTGGAAACGTAATTTTTTTTTCACATTTTGTCAGCTAATTGACATTTAAAAAAATAGCATATTGGCCAAACAAAACATAGTTGCCAGCCAGATGAAAACCATGGGCTACCAGTTTGCAATCTCTTCTCTAGGTCTCTCCTGAAAGAAGCTGTAGGAAGCTGGAGGCTGGGGCCAGGGCAGCTGTGGAGACATCCTACAGGAAACAGAAAAGCAGAAAGGAAACCTCCTGTCTGCTCCTCCCACCTTCCGTCTCCTTCTAGCGCCTCTTGCCTGCAGAACCTAACAGAGAGCCAGCCGGGAAGGAGAATCCCAACACCAACACCCAGGGCAGTGTTGAGAGGATGGATTTGGAACTGAGACGCAGAAGGTAAATATCTGGCACAGACACAACCACAGCAAGAAATATATCTCACATTGGGACTCACAACACAACACTTAAGTCGTGCAAGTCCAGCCGAAGCAAGTTTCAGCTGTCAACGCGAAGCACTCTATTTTCTTTTCTATTCTATTCTATTGCATTTTAATTTTAATGCTGGTTACACGCCCCCTCCCCTAAATGATTTCACGACTCATTCACATCCTGGAAGAGTCTCGAATCTAAAAAAGGAGTGGGCAATTCCTGGGTCTCCATGGGAGCCAAGCGGGAGCTATTGAGACGAGGGCTCCCATCAAATTCAAACCGAGGTCTATGAGCCATTTAGAGAAGGTGGGGACTGTGTGGGGAGAGTTGTTTTTCCGATTTCAGAGCAGTCCTTGCACAGAAACCGAGAATATCGCTGCGGTGGGGTCAGCAAGTCTCACATTTCCATTTGGCCCTGCCTTCTCCATCAACATTGCAGATTAAGTTAGGAAGCAGCACATGACATAGGTGTTTATAAGTGGGTGGCACTGAGCTACTTAACGCTCTTTCAGAGTCAACACTTAGTGACACGGTGGCACATGGAAATGAGGTTTGCTTTCTTCAGTGACCAAATGTTAAGACAATCGCAGTGTTGTCTGCTGGATGGTATAAAAGTCACTAATAACAGATTGTTTTTTCGATTTCCGGGGTAATTAATTGCGAAAAGTAAACTTTTTTTATGACTTAAAAGAACACAATGGGACTACACTATTCATTCTTGACTATCAGTTATTATCCAGAATTAAGTCAAACTTTTATATACATTTAAGTTCATTAGTAATTTAAGTATTAAATTTGGTCCTTAGGAAGCCAGTTAGACACTAGTACTACTAAACACACAACCTCTACCTCCCAAAAAATAGACCAGAAACTTGGGGAGAAAACCAACAGAAACCAATTGCTACAGCAATTGCAAATTAAAATCAGTAGATGGTTTTGACTCACAGCATCAACGGATTCATCCCTGTGCAGACCTGGGAGAACTTTTGGCCCAGGTCGTACAGAATTTTACCCTTTGCATTTTTCCACCTTATACCCGAATTCTTCTCCATGCGCTGGATCCTAAAGTTCATCCGGAAACTCCAGGGCCCGCGTGGAGCCTTGGTCCCTGCTTCTGCCATTACTAACACACCATTTGAACACTGGCAACTCCCTCAACTTCTGAATAGCAAATTACCTCCTCAGTTTACTTTTGTGAAGATCAAATGAGATGACAGATGGAAAAAAATTGGAAGTTTACAGGTTCTATTCAAGGGCAAAATCTTACTGCTCTTTGCCTGACGTGCTCCATAGCATCTAACAATAGCTTGGGACGCACGTTCAGTAAGCATCCTGCAATCGGTAGAGCCCTCTTCTTCAATGAGGATACCTACTAAGAACTGTAATTGCCTGACCTACTCCCACTGAAAAATAGACATAAGCGCTAGACAGGAAAGGGCGAGCTGCAAGCCGTACCAGCATAGGGTAGTGTAAGGACTGAGAGCGTGGGGCCAGTCTACCCACCTCAGTTCGAACCCAGGCTCCATGACTTCCTGTGTAACCTGGATGAGTGACTTGCCCTCTCCGTGCCTCAGTCTCCCATTCTATAGAATGGAAAGAATAACACTGTCCAACTCACGGAACTGTTGTGAGGTTTAAAAATACATGTATCTGTAAAGTGCTTCAGAACAGTGCCTGGCACATAGTAGCCCACAATAATCACCAGCTATGACTATCATTTTTATTATTATTTCTAGAGTTTGGGGAAGCTTGTGGAGAGGTAAATGCAGGATGGAAAGGAAGAGACTACAGAAGAGGCATGAATTTGGGAGAGGCTTCAAAATTCTGAGCATATTGCAGAAATACCTAGTAATCAAAGTCCCACAGAACAATGGATTAAATCACTGAATCGCTTCCTTTTCCAATTTTACCAGCTCTCTCTTCAGAGCAGTTGTTCGTGAGAACACATCTTGGAGTTTATAATTTGAAATAACTCCCAGGTTTCCTAAATAAGA
Source organism: Anoura caudifer (assembly GCA_004027475.1). NCBI lineage: Eukaryota > Metazoa > Chordata > Mammalia > Chiroptera > Phyllostomidae > Anoura > Anoura caudifer. Next base: position 288,420 of record PVKU01000341.1, on the reverse strand, counting down.
CTACAGTGAAAGACCACTATGTATCTCAGAGAGTGGCTAACTGGGAAAGGCAGATAATGCCAAGTATTGAGGAGCGTATGGAGCAAATGGAACTTGAGTCCACAGACGGCGTCACGCAAACTGCTGAAAACCACTTTGCAAACAGGTTGGCAGCATCTACGCGAACCGAGCATATGCATTCCTTATGGTCCAGAAATTCACTCCTAGGCATTATGTGCCCAACAGCAATGAATGAGTCTGTTCAGCAAAGACTCGTACAGGAATGTTCCTAGAGACAATATTTATAACAGCCCGAGCAGGAAACAACCCCCATTTCATCCCAGGAGAATGGGTATATTCACAGAGTAGAATGCTGTATATCATAGAGAATGAACGAATCATTCTTATACAATATGGATGAATCTCACAAACATAATATTGACAAAATCAGCCAGATACAAAAGAGTACTACGCATTGAGTCCATTTATATAAAGTTTAAATGCATGCAGAAGAGTCCTTTTCTTCCTCCGGAGTGAGGCGGTGCAGGGGGAGGGGACAGAGGGGCTCCCAGAGGGCGGGCCATCACGCTCTATCTGTTGATGCGGAGGCAGATTACCTGGGTGTGCCCACAGAGAAAATTGGCCAACAGGTACACACACGTATACATATACACACGATTTGTGTATGTACATTAAACTTCAAAAATACATATAAGTGTGGGATAAACTTCAAAAAAAAAATTAAACGCAAACAGTAGTCTTGAGCATTTCAACTACTGTGATGGAAACAGGGCCTTTGCAGGAATGACTTCCCCAGGCTTTGCTGAAAGTTCCTCCTTCAGGCCACCAGTGACACCTGTAGCACGGCACCCAACGCGATGCACGGAAGCCACCTGTTTACGTGTCTGTCTCCCGCTCAGCCATAATCTGCTTAAGGCCAAGGACTCAGGCTTGCTCCTCCTGTATCTCCAGTTCCCGGCGCAGAGCCTGGCACACAGTAGGCTCCTTGAGTAGATGCAAATTACAACTAATGGGAAACGAGATACATTTCATTTTATGTTTTATAAAATACACTTCGATGCCACGTTTGCTGAAACCAATTTTGTCAAGTGGGCTACCCAGTTGTTTATGGCAACTGCCTTCTGAGTCCCCCCTCCCCCCCTCCAAATTCCATCCAAACTCTCCACCGCCTTTCCCTGGCTTTGGAATCTTCTTAATTAAGTTCTTCTCCTCAGAGGACGCAAGAGACATCATGAGCTATACTTCCCTTGTAAGGTTCCCTAATACATTCAGTGATTAAAAGGTAAAAAAAATAAAAGCTTTTGTACTCAGGTTAGCGGGCTCTATAATTCATCAGAGAAATATTATAACCTAGGGCGTGCATTGGTTATGTACTTCTGTGACCCACTACAGTTTGCAGAAACAAAGCAAGGACGGAAGAAGCTTTCTTGCTTGGCTGTACCTCAAACAATTTCCTGAGAGTCACAGTTTGTTGCCTTCATATAATATCAAGGAAAACGAAGTAAGCCCCCGAGATTCAGGATGCTGCTGATCTGCGGGTGGGCATCTGTGCTCCCTGCCCAGTGGGACGAGTGCTTTTTCTCATGAGTTGAAACTGTTTAATTCTCTTGGTCTCTGTTAATTTGTAAAAGTGTACTTACAGACAACAGCAAAGAAATACCACACCTCGGCTTTTCTCACCGTCTAGGCTTAGCTCTTTGCATTTGAGACTTGGGATACAAAGCAGAATGCGAAGTGTCAGTTTCTTGAGGTTCAGAAATTTGTTTCATGTTTGCTGTCTCAACGGTCGCCCGAAAGGACGAATTAGGAAGACATTATGTACAGCATTGTAAAAGCGGGGGAGGGGAGGATCTACGTCACCCATTAATCAGTGACCTAACCAGAAAAACATTAGTGAATGATTAAAGAAAGACAACCCTAAGGGGGAATGCAGGGGGATTCAGGCAGGCTTTGGTCAAAGCCCCCAAATCTAATGTAATTTCAAGCTGGCCTCAAAATTCAATTTGTGTGGAACCTCTAAGTCATGTATTCCGCAACGACACACAGCGTAATTGCGTTTGAACAGCTTCCAGCACAGCCCTGAGAACATGTCGTGTTCCGGGCCCTGCGCGCCCGCAAGGGAGGCGGCCCAGATGACCACACAGGAGGACGGGCTGAGTAACGCCGTCTGCCGATCCCACCTGCTGACCGTCGCCCTCCGCAGGAAGCACATGTTTCTGCTTAATTCCTGCCAGCTTTTGGCTGTCAGGTAGGGCATCCGCCACGGGCAGCTCCCCGAGGGCTGCCACCTGGTGCTGTCAGTCGGCCCCAGACCAAGGAGGAAAAGGGGAGGCATTCATCTATGTGCTTATTTTTCTGTGTTTAGGGTATTTCTTGGGACTTGGAGTTTTCACTTGGCAAGTGAACTGGTCTCTTTAGTTAGGAGGGAAAAAAGGAACGTTGCTTGCTTTCCTTTAACTCAGAGTTCCCTTCTTTGGAAAGGCTGTTGAGCAAGACCTGGTTCACCCTCATTAAGCCCATGCAGCTTCTTCACAGCGCCACAAACGGACTGGAAAATGTACTTAAAAAGTATATCCTAAAAATCACAATTTGAAACATAGACATTAAATCTCATTATTTTTAACATGCAGTTCTAAACAATTACACATAGACAAACACAAAATTATCATTTAATCCCCTTTTAAAAAAGGCAAAAATAAATAGAAATAAATGTCCCAGGAGAAAAATGGAGCATTCCTCAGAAAAGACCATTTTTTGGCTCCTGTCTCAATAGTTTATAGCAGGCAAAGGAATAGAAGATTCTCAGTGATGGTCAACAGATAATATTTCAACCTCAAACAGGCTGCTTCTTTTGATCCAAAATCAACTTATTATAGCTAACTTTAACCCATGACATGCGTTTGCATCTACAACTGCAGCATAACTTTCAAAAAAACTAATTAGCTACAATGAAGTTGACTAACGAGGAAGCGTATTTGGTGCTTTTACCGGACTGCTCTAAGTAATAGGACAGTTCTGAACAGGAGTGAGCACCTAGGAAAAAGAAAGCCATCCCCCTAATGACACAGATATTTTTATAGTGGCTTCTTGCTTGGTTTATCCTACTGATGAGTGACAGAAGTAATAATTATGATAAAATGTATAAAGATCCTGAGTTAAGGATAGTATCGGTAGCAACAGGAAATGTTTGATGTAATCAAATGCTGGATTTGCTCAGTAAACTTTAGATTATATGTCTAAGCACCTACAGGTATTTTTTTTTTTTTTGAAAGCACACACTCCAAAATTTAGTTATGTTAGCACTAAAAAAATTAATTTTGTTATCTCTCCAGCTCTGAATCACATTTTTTCCACTGAAGCAATTCTTTTCATCATGTGATTTTTTTTTTTTTTTGGATAACAGAATTTTTGAGGAGCATAACTATCACTTTATGGCAGAACAGACTGTTCTGAACTTTGAAAATATATTACTATGGAAATTGGTGTTCGGAAAGTCAAGTGCAAAATGCCATAGGTTTATTTCTGTCTTAATGGCATTTTTCACACTGGAAAGGATCCCAGTGGAAGCAGAACCGGAGAGTCCTACACTGGCACACTTACGCACGTTTTCTAGTAAGTATAAGCATTCCACCACCTGTATTTACGGGGCCATATTTTCATTCTACCTGTGTATTTTCAGGAAGTTCCATAAAATATTTGCTCAGAAAGTATTCCGGACATGTGAAGGTACAAGGTGCCAAGTCATACAAAGAACTGGATGCAAGAGAGGAATAGGAAGTTGAATGGGTGAAAAGTGGTTGGGCAAAGAAGCACAAAAGGGGTTTAAAAACGCAGAATGACCCTTCAGAACCAGAGGAATCAGACCATAACGTTCAGAGCAGAAACTGTTTTCATAACTTTTTGTTCCTACAAATGGTGTCTTGATGATCTTAAAGCCTCTGCCCGGGCTCACTCCCTGTTTGGGAGCCTGGAGTGAAGGGGATTTTAATATGTCGGGAGGTTTTGGAAACAGGCTTTTCGTGCATGTTCTGATTCCTCATGTGTGCACTCAGCCCCGTGCAAGAAGTGCACGGCACGGTTAGTTCTCCCAGGCGTCTCCCTCAGAGATGCCGACGGAGGAGAGTGGCTGGCTGGAGGGGCTGCAGGCTCCCCTGTGCCTAAGGAAGGGGCTCTAACTCCACGACTCTCATGAATGTCCAAGGAATGCTCAGCAAACTCCTTCAAGGGAATTCTGCTGCTGAACACATTCGTTAAACGGAGGTGACTTTTTCTGGCGGGCTTACAGATCAGACAACACGTCTGCCTGCCCTTTGATGCCCTCTCCTGGGTTTGCAGGCTGTGCTTCCAAGGACTGCCTGGGACATGAAGGAAAGTGGGCCACGTTTAAAAAAAAAAAAAAAAAAAAGGATATGCCTACAAAGAGTTCCTAAGTGCTTAGGCACATTCTACATTCATGTTCACAAAACAATATTCCCCATTACTTGTCTCTCTTTCAGCTGGCTCTGAAGTAGAAACACCCATCCCCTGCGTGCACTGTGAGAAATTCCTAGGTTTTGTTTCATGAATTTTTCATGGAAAGCAAAACAGTGTTTTTGTCTTTGGATTCTTTTTTCAGGGGAAGGGGGGTTGTATTTTCTTTTTTTTTTTTTAAACAGGACATCTTTCGAAATGTCCTGAACTTGCTTTGGGCATTTGGTCAGATCAGTTTTCTGTAGTCTTGCTTCCCACCCTCCTGGTCTTCTCTCATCCAAGCCGCAAGTCCTCCGGCCGCTGGCCTGCCCAGAATCCTGGTTCGATAACCCTGCAATTGGAGGGCAGAGTGGGAGGAGTGGCCTCATACCTTTGTTTTTCTGGTTCCCCCCAACACCCTGGTGGCCTACTTGGGTGTCCCACAAGCTCTTGGTGGAAAATAGTGCACCCTTTTAGCAACAACCCCACCTAGCATGAGCCCCTGAGCTATACTTAAACAAGGAGGAAAGAGAGTTGGAATGATTGAGGCCTGCGTTTTGCCATGCGAGAAGAATCATTTTCTCTCCGTGGTGGCGGGCCACAGGGTAATTTCGGCTTCTACTTTGGCAACCCATGGGGTAGAGGGAGTGAAGTCATGTTATTTTCCAGTGTGTCAAAAAAGCAATTGGTATTCAAAAGTATATTTTCAGGGGAAATTTTCAACAAAGTTGAAAGGGTTTGGGTTTTTTTTTAAACCTAATAAAAAAAATATCCAAAAGAAGATTTTTCTGTTTCCTAAGGCTCCTAAGGCTTCTCTTCATGCTGGATCTTCTCATGTAAGGAAAGGGAACTAGAATCTGCATGGCTCAGAGTATCCATGTCCTCATCACTGCCCAAAACGATCACCCTCTTTCCTGTCTCTTCTTCAAAATAGCCACGGTCTTTTGTGTTCTGTAATATTTATAGAAAAATGTGGACCAGCTTCAGAGCCCAGCTTTGGAAGCATCTCAACTATTCACAGTGTCCCCCAGGCACTACAAACATGCTGAGGGCAGGAGGCGTATGTCAGTGTCCCCCCAGAGGACCGTGAGCTGCGTCTACTTTCTTCTTCAATTATCAGCATGAAAAGCACTCAGGCAGTTTTTCCTAAGTATGCAGTGACTAAAATTTAACACTCACACCCATCCACTAGAGCACGGTGACGTAAAAGTCTACTCCTGGGGTCTGGACTCCTCTCTCAGCATTCCGGAACCACCACCTGCCTCCATTCTAATCCTGCTGACCATCTTTCCTGTGTGCCCCACGGTACCCACTGTCTTTGTCTGTCATCCAATGGTATTTCTTGTAACGTTGTACTGTATGGATCAGGATACCGATTTGATACATGTTTGTCTTCAATTAAAAAATATTAAGCCCTTAAGTTCTGCATGATGTCGCAATCATTGTGAAACTTCCAGGGTCAAGGCCACACCTAGATCGTACAGATGACTGATAACTATTTGCTGAAGGAAAGAATGAATGAATAATAGGAAGTTGGAACTGACATAAGGACTAAAATATTTATGTTTTTAAAATAAATTTATATAAACATGTGTATGTATATATATACAAGGGGGTACTCCCCAAAACCTGGAGGGCTTTTATCTTCTGGAGGGCGGGCCCCTTGTAGTACAGGCTTCCTTCACTAGGTGAGTGTCCTAGGAACCCATCTGTAACAGTGGACCAGCTGGTGTTGTTGTGAGAGGCTATGTTTGGTTTCAGTGACTTTTTTTTGAAGACTCTTTCAACACATTTGCTCATTTCATGATGGGTGATTTATGAGCACACCTGCCCACACCATGCTGAGTGTTCAGCAGTTTTTGACCAAAAATGGACATGACCCCCATGCCCCACCCTTCTTATTTACCTTATCTTGCCCCAAGCGACATTTTTTTTGTTTCCCCAGATGAAAAAAGCCCTCAAAGGGAACATTTTGCCGATGTGGAAGAGGGGAAACAAAAAATAGCAGAAGCACTAAAAGGCATCAAAATTGACAAGTTCAAAAACTGTTTTGAGCAATGGAAAAAATGTCTCAATAGGTGTATTGCATCAAATGGAGAGTACCTTGAAGATGACTAAAGTTTAAACATGTAGAATACACAATTTTTAATAAATAAATTCTAGTTTTAGGAGATAGATAGATAGATAGATAGATACACGCTTTAAAAGGCAAACAGTACACATGCTGTTAGCAAGATGCGGCGTGAGGAGTCACCGTAACGGCAGGAAGACAGCTGATCTGGGCAAAGCCAGAGTCTGTGCTCGGGGTAAGGAAGAAGCCTCTCTCCAGGCTGTGGCTGCTTCGCTTTAGACCTTGTCTTCTAGGTTCAGTTTTTCCTTTTTTAGTCATCCAGTTGATACACACACACATGCAATGTACATATGTGTTATATATGATATATAATGTACATATGTATTTTATATATATGTCCCTTAATTTTTTTATAAAGGGCTGAAAGCTAGAGTGCACCCAATTTGCCTAGTTTGAATTCTACTGGTTGAAAAGAAAAATAATTTACTTTCCCTCCTTTACATCCACTCAGAGTACTGGGCACAGAAGTGAAACAATTGGTAGTATTCACAGGCATTACAGTAAAAGCCTAATAATATAAAATACTTTTCTGGCATCAAAATTATAGACATATGAGAGCAAATTTCTTTTAAACAAAATGAAAGTAAAAGTAAAAATTAGTGTGGAATATGTATCACATAGATGATATACTATATATGGTGCATCATCATATATTAGATATTTCTTTGGGGAACATTCTTGTCTGTAATTAAAAAGATTCAAAGTTAGGCATCCAAAGCTAGAAGCCTATGAATTGCAGAAAAAAAAAAACAAAAACAAAAAACAACAACAAAAAATACTCTTATCCCAAAGAAGGATTTTTAAATAGAAGACTTTGTATATAAGCCCATTTATCTGCAGCCTAGTAAGGAGCTGAGAAAGGCCTAGAGAATGTGATCTAAGTAGGCAAACAATTCAGATAATGTAAATTGCAGTCCCAGGCCTAAGAAATACAGAAAACATGTTTAGTCTAAAAAAACAGAGAGACCTAAAATGGCATGCACATTCTGAGAAGAGCTTTTCTGGGACCGGACAATATGGAAACACTAAAATATAAATTGAAATCAAAGAGATGTTGCCATTTAAAATGTGCATCCCGGGAAGCTTCTCTAAACGGCCTGTCCCGAGCCCCCATTCGATTCCCACAGAGACATGCAAAATGAAAACAGTGGAAATTATCCAGTGCTAGAGTTAGAGACGAATTTTCGTAAATAAAGCTGATCTGAAAAAAAAAACAACAACGCAGAACCTGTCCACGCTTTACCTCTTGAAACAGGCAGGCCCATGTACCTGGAAGGAGAGGAGACCTTTCTTCTGGCATCCGGGGCGGTGACCCAGAGCCTTGACTAACAAGAAAACGGGGCCATTTCCCTTCTCTAGGACAGAAGGTGTTTTCTCAGACTCATTTTTAATATCCATCCTGAGGCTGTATGTTCCAGAAAGTAAAGGAGCAATAATTTAAAGGGGTACTGGTGGTTGAACATGACTTCCTCAGTGGACAGAGATGGGAGAACCCAATGGTAAGTATTTGCTGAAGATACAGTTTCCTGGGACGAGTCTTCTCACACTGCAAACATCTCAGCTCGGGCATCAAACTTGTAGCTCACAAACACTCCCCTATAAACTGTGTGTGTGGCTATGGTTTTCTTGTGTTTCTGACCTTTCCCATTTAAATAATGCCAATCCAACTTCAGCCCCATGGCAATGGGGTTACTGTGTGAAGTAACATCTGTGGGGGTGCAGGGACCTGGAGGTTTTCACTGGCTTCACTGCCCTTCAAGGCCTTATGCAGATTGGGGCAAAATGGATGTAAGGGGGCCCACACAAAGATGTGAGCTGATACAGTGGCAAAATAGGAGGACAACATCTAGATAGAAAATGTGGGTCAGCTACAAGGGGGCCGGAGTCAGCGGGCTTTCTTTAAACAGGAAAGACCAGGGCACCACATCGCTGCACGCCGTTGTGCAGGGAGGTGTTTGTGAGTTAAAAGTCTGGTGCCCCAGCTGAGATGTTTTCAGTGTGAGACAACTAGTGCTTGGTATGCTGGGTCTAAAAACAAGCAAACAAAAGTCACATGTCCTTCTAGAAAAAATTACAAGACATATTGGTCAAGATTTATTTCAAAAATAACAGCCTCACAGTTGGAAAGTATTCTATAAAAGCATGGTGGTAGAACTCCCTGAAATCTATTAAACACTGCTGTCTAAGTAACATATAAATAACTCAAAAAGTGGAGCACAAGTTTCCCAAGCAAATTTCAGAGATCAAACACGTAAACTAGCTCTAAGAATAATAACAATTCATATTGATTTTCAGTATGTACTAGAGGGTCACTCTGAGAACTCGTTTACTCTCACCAATAAAACTTATAGGATGGTTGCACGATTATCCCTGTTTTCCAGATAAGAAAACGGAGGCACAGAGAGCAAATTGTCCTAAGTTACATAATTAGAAACTGATGTATTGCCTGAATTTACAACTGTGAGATCTTGTTTTTAACTTATCGATTGGGAGAAGTGGGTGGTAAAATCCCTTGGAGGAATTATACATAAAAACAAAACTTTTAACTTTTTTTATTTATCTTTAGAGGGAAAGGGAAGGAGAGAGGGAGAGAAATACCAATGTGTGGTTGCTTCTTGTGTGTCCCCTGCCAGGAACTGGCCTGCAACCCAGGCCTGTGCCCTGACTGGGAATCGAACCACGATCCTTTGGTTCACAGGTCTGAGCTCAATCCACTGAGCTACACCAGCCAGGGTAAAACAAGACTTTTAATTGTTCCCTTTCCTGAATCTATAACTTCCTAATTGACCTCCGAACTTCTGTCCTAATCCTTTGTCACCGACTCTTCACCCACCAAACCCTGCTCTCCACACGGGACTCGGACTCCTCCGTGGGTCCCCGCACACTCTGGACCCTGCCGACTGCCTCCTCCTTATCCTGAATTTAGCATGGCCCTCTTCACCTTTGACATCTAATGTTTGCAAAAATACACTGCATGGAATATAGTAATCATCTAACAAACATATTTGAGTCAACATGTTTACCTTTCTGTCTTTCACTCACTGCCCCCCAGCCACACTGCGGGACAGATCTGAATAAATGTTGGATCTGATTAGATAGGAAGTTACAGGATGGTTAAGATACTATTGAAACAAGGCAATAATGATCAGCTGTCACCAAAACTCTATGTAGAGATAAGACCATAAGTGTAAACACTATTATTAAAAAACAAAAAATAAAATTAAAATTAAAAAATTTGCACGCTAATGGCTCCCAGAAGGGAGGGCAGTTGCGGGTGGAGGGTGGGTGAAAAACGAAGTGGGTAAGTAGTACGGATTGGCAGTCACGGAATGGCCACAAAGATGCAAAATACAGACTAGGGAACAGGGTCAGTAACATTGTAATAACTATGTACGGGGCCAGGTGGGTACCAGACTTACCGAGGGGCTCACTCCCTAAGTTATATAAAGGCCTGACCACCATGCTGTACACCTGAAACTAACACGAATGTGGAATATCAACTGTAATTGAAAAAAATTAAAAATAAAAATTGAGAAAGTAAAGTTATGGTATTATTTTTTAAAACTAAAAAATGCTCACGAAATGTTAGAAAAATATGCTACTCTTAAAGAGTAAATTCTTAGATCTATGTCATATCTTTTTCAGTCCTGATTATTTTTTTAAAAACTATAAAAATTAATCAAGGAAAAATTAAATTGAATAACAAATTTAATATCAGAAAGAAGATACATAGGGAGGTATAGGGATGCATTTTTTAATTTAAGTTTTAAAGTTGCAGGAAACACTAGAACAGTACCTGGGAGATGGAGATGTTCAGTAATATTTGGTGAATAAGTAAATTTTACAGAAAAATAGTACTTATCTCAAGAAGCAGAATGCCAGAAAAGAGCAGCAACCACAGGGGGAAGGATTTGTACTTTATGTTACCAGAGAATTATCTCAAATTCCGAAATCCTCGCATTGCATAAAACTGAGCACTTACCATATGCCAGGGATGACTCTAGACACCGAAACTACCCATCCACCCTCCCCCAAATGTCTTCATAAATTACATTTATTTCTTATGACCTATAGGAAAAAATAACCCCGAGCCAAACAGGTTGTGATACGCGCTATGAAGAAAACGATAGCGGAGTGAGAGGAGCAGGGGAGGGGGTCCCTCATGTTCATCCCTCTGGGGAGTCAGAAGCGGCGGACCCAGAAAACATGAGTGTAGCACGCAGGTAACGAGGACAGCTGTTTCCAGGGGAGACAGAAAGTGGGGGAGCCCACAGAGGCAGGCAGGGGGCTGTGCCAGGAGCTGAGTGAGCCAGGCCCCAGGAGGAAGTCAGACCAGGCCCCGTGCGCTCCGAGGCGCCGCACTCTGAGTAAGAAGGGGAGCCACGTGGCCTTAACCTTCGTGATCTGACCTCCATTTGAAGTCCACACTGTGATTGCAGCGGGGGGAACAGACTCTGGGGTGCAAGGGGAAGAATCTGGAAGAATAACTTCAATGCAGACCATTGCTCCAAACCCAGCAAGAGCTGACGGCGGCTGACGCCAGCGTAGTCACAGCGGAAGTGGCTAAGTGGTAGGGTTTGGGGAATATAGCGGCCGGGTTCTGGATTCATCCTGAAGAGGGAGCTGACAGCATCCACCGATGGGTGGGGGAACTTATACTTTAAGACAGTAGAGCATCTTATAAGCTGCAAAAACAAAGAAGCAAAAGAAAGTAGAACCTGGTTCAATGAGGGATCAGGAACTCATACTATATGAGTGAGGCAACCCATTGACAGATGCTAGGATTTATTTTTTAAATTGAGTATATGATAAGCACGGCTTTACAAATCAACTCTGTACAGGACAAAGAATTACTCAATAAATGTTGCGAACGTAATTCATTACCTATTTTTAAGTCATTCTTAACTATTACATGTGACGATGAAATGGTTCGTGAAGTGATAAATTTAATGTGAACAGTGTTTTAAAGGCAGCCATTATTATCAAGAAGAAACTGTTGATTAACTTTTATCTGAACGCAGTAGCCGAAGAACTTCTAAGTTATTCAGCAGTGAAAGAAATCACAAAGAGGAAAACATACTAGAGTGTTAACTTGATAAAACACAGAACTTCTCTGGGTCAGAAATGTGTAAACAAAATTAAAACCAAAGAAAGTAGAAATTTTTGCATAAATATGAAAACAGATGGTCAATGTTCTAGTTACACAGAAATTTGTTTAAAAAACAAGAACAAAAATCCTCAAGTCCTAACCACCATGTTCTAGCCCAACAACAGAAAGGGGAGCTCCGTGCAGCTCTGCTGACACATGTTTCTTCCCAGAACCGGCCCCGATTTCTATTTTCTTAAAATCTTCAGCTTTGGAAGTACCATCTATGTTTCCAGCTGGAAGGAAGATTTGCAATGTAAAACTGAAATGGCCAACTAAATGATGTTATCACAGAACATTCAAGTAGTCAGGTGAGCTGTAGCTCAGACATATGGGAAGAATTGCATTTGGGAAAAATATCCAAATAATACTTATAAGTGAAGGAATTAAAACTAAGAAAGAGTTCTAAAATTACAGTATGCTGCTCACTGAATGTAAGATTCTAATACACTGCTGTGGATAAACGGAGCCATAAAATACCAGATATCAAATGTGAACATGTCATTCCAAACCATAGTGGACTGTCCCTGGAATATTATATGCAAGGACTAATGGCCACTGACCCTTTAGAAAGGAAAATAGAATGCTCTCAAGGATCAAGAGGCTTATGAAAATAAACTTTAGAAAGCAGGAGTCTTCCTCACAGGTACGAACTTAAAATAATACTAATAAATATCCTATGAGTTTACTGTGAGCCAGGCAGTATGTTAAATTTTTTCAATATGCTATCCCATTCAGTCCTTCCAACCAGCCTAGGAGGGAGGTATTCTCACCCCCCTGTTACAAGTGAGGACGTGGGTCTCCAACCTTGAGGTCACACAGCAGGGCAGAGCTGAGCAGGGACCCCACAGGGGGCCTGACTCCAAAGCACATTCTCTCAGTCATCAGCATCCTTAGGCATGGAAAGAAACCACACAGGCTGGTCTGTCCCATATTAGACCATGGGGCACTCCTTGAAATTTCAAAGAGGGAAGCCCAAGGTCAAGTCATCCCCGGAAGCACCCGTGGAATTCCCTCCCTTGGGAGGCAGAGCAGGATGAGGCACAACAGATTCCAAAAGAGTCTTTCATCACATCTTCATCTCTCCAGCAAGTATTTATTGAGGCCCTGCTATGCACCAAGCATGGTGCTAGACACTGAGTGTGAAGTTCATAATCAATTTCTAAGGGCAGAAAGGAATGCTTAGCTAGGGTGGGCATTCTCAGCGTTTTTAGATTGAACTCACGCAGGGCAAGCAGGCTTTAAAAAGAGAAGCCCTTTCTTGCCCTGACACAGTGAGTGTGATCAACTACAAATCTGACACATGTCCTTCTGTCTAAATTTAACCCATGCATATTTTGAGAGGTGGAGCATTTGGACCATGGGTATAGTTTTCTGAACACTTGGAGAAAATAGCACTAGGTCATAATTGTGGAATGGTAACATGCAGCCTACTTTTTAAATGTGAAATCTGCTGAGATTCCTTGTACATTTTTTCCTCTATTCCCAAGGATCAACAAAACAATTTTAGATCTGGTTTATTTTCTACTATGATTTATCTTATTTTGTCAGTGCTTCCTAATCTTTATCTTCAAGTTTCTCCATCCTCTCTCTCATGATGTCAACTTTGGGAGTACTGTAATACACTTTCTATAAAGCTTTGGAAAAGAGCATAACTTTTCCTTAAAAACATGTAAAGGAGAAGTATTATACGGGGGGAAGCTGTTCATAAAAACATTATATTCTATGGGAGCAAATAAAAACATTAGGATATTTCCATAATTAAATATTCCCTTATAACCAATGGAGAAGTTAATTTCATTGATTAAATTTGATCCTACCTGATAAAATTTTCCAACTTGGGAACTTTATGTTTATGTGACCAGCTTACATGGAAAATAATGACTTTATGTTTATTGGCTGCCAAAAGCCTAGGTGTGGGACGACCAACTCCCCAAGGGACAGCTCCGGCTCAAGTTGTGACGAGGGTGAGGCTGAAGCCTGGGAGGGAGGAAACAGATTGCACTGCCCGTGAGCATGACCTAGTGGCTGGCTCACCGAGTGGCATTTACGGCAGTAAGAGAAAAGGCTACGTGTCTGTTCTCCAAGGTCAGGGTGAGTGATGTGTATGCAGCTGTTGCTCACGGAGAGGTGAAGGACAAGAAAGACCAGCGCCCTGGAAAGAAAGCCCAGGTGAGGGAAAGACATTCACGATCTCTGACCATTCAGCAGTTGGTCTCCCCACTGCCTTCAGGAACCTCAACCCATCAAAAGCACTTCATTGCATAAGTAAACAGAATGCTCTTACTGATTCTTTGCAAGAACCAAAAATGATAAACTTCGCCCCATACTGGCTCCCAAGTCATCGTGGCGAGTTTATTTAGACTGCGAAACATTCAACAGAGCTTACCGTGGTCAGCACGACTTGCCATACACATTCATCAGGGGCTCACTGGCCAGGGTGCAGGGACATTGCTAAATGATGTAAGTACGATGCATTAACCCTAGAGAAATGTACAACTACTGTTTCACAGCCAAACATGTGATATATATGCCTAAGCACCTCTGTAGTCCCTCGATAACATGGCTTTGCATGCCTGTCAGTGTCTTCATTAAAACTGACTACATGGCAAGTTGTCTGAAGCACTTTTTATAAACTCTCTATGGTAAGTGTTTCATCTTAGACATCTGACTATTGATATAACAGTTAATATTTTGTTCCTGTGAGAATTTATAGAACTAGACATTTCCTAGCCAGAACTGTAGACTTACTACAATATTCCTATAATCAGTGTCAGTAATTTTGGGGGAAAATAAGGCCAGAGATGCTCAAGTTACACTCCTGCTTAAAAATTAAATTAAATTAAATTAAAATGTCTTAAATGCCTCATTTGAAAATTATGTTGCATAAATTTGCCCATTACCTTTATGAAGCTCATCTGTATAAATTTAAATAATTGTTGGGCCATATTACCTATATACGCAAATTCACTATTGAGTAGTAAACCCATGAACAGTTAAAAGATTATTTTAAATTATCATGTCCTGATTAGAAGCAAAAGTAGCAGCATTGAAAATATGAGATTCAGTAGGATTTAATAAAAGGAGTTTAAACTAGGAGTACAAAGATCTGGGTTCTAGTTTTCACTTAGTTGCAAAGATGCTGCGTGATCCAAGCCCTTGGTTTCCTGTTCTCAGATCATTGCAGAGGGGCTAATTCATAACGGTCTGCGTTAGAATGGTTCATGTTGCAAGGACGGAAAAACCCAGCTCAAATTAGCTGGAAGGATAAGGGATTGTTCAATTCGGGGAGTGTGAGAGTCAGATGGCAGGCTCTGGGGGTGGACTCAGGCTCTCCCTCAGTGGTCTCATCAGGGACCTGCTTCTCTCTGTCTCTCCAGCCTGGTGTCAGCACCATTCTCAGCCTGTCTATCCTCAGGGTCACCAGGTAGCCGCCAACATCTGAAGATGCACTCTCAGAGACCATGTGTCTGTCTCAAATGCAAAACAATACACTTGCATTTTTACTGTGATTAGACTATTGGGGACTGCTACCCACCAAGGGCCTCAGCTGTGCGGGTGAAGTGTGCCTGCCCCCTGGAACTCTGGCATTTGTTAGAGGGAAGAGTAGGACGAAATGAATGCTATGGAGATACCCAATAAACATCCAGTGCAAGGTTTTTTAAAACCAATTTTGACCTATTGTTCTAAGTTCCTTGGGCCTCAAGAAATTTATGCATTTATTCAACAAGCACTTATTTAGGATCTAAATCATGGACCCTGGCCCACTCCCAAGGAGATTACAGCCTGGCTAGGGAGATAAGAGAAACAATTATTTCTATAACCAAAGGAGTGTATGAAAATAAATAAATCAGAAACAAATGGATGTGGGGGAGGGATGTCATAGAATAGGGGGAGAGGCATAAGGCAACAATCTGAGGAGCATGGAGAAGGAAAATGGCCAAAGAACAGGCTGAGTGGGGAAAGAGGGCAGAACATGACACAGAAGATTGCAGCGGTCAGAATGTGAAGACTCTGTGTGTCCTAGTCGGGAAGCTTCTGCCTTCTCATACATGTATGTAGATTCCACTGGGGTGTGGAACACATAATAGTAATTTTCAAAAGAATAAAAGTATAATGTAGGTGCATTAATGTAGGTGGCCCACTCAAAACTTTGTTGACTGTTTCCTTCACAGTGCGGAAAATCTTTAGTCTGACGTGGCCCCACTTGTCTGCGTTAGCTTTTGCCGCCTGTACTTTTGGTGTCATATACAAGAAATCATTGTTAGGACCAATGTCAAGGAGCTTTCCCTTATGTTTCATTCGAGGAGTTAATGGCTTCAGGTCTTACATTTAAGTCTTTTAATCCATTTTTAGTTGATTTTTGTGTGTGGCGTAAGGTAAGAGTCCAATTTCATTATTTTTCATGTGGCTATCCTGTTCTTCCAATACCATTTATTGAAGAAACTATCCTTTCCCTGTTGTATATTCTTGTCACCCTTGTCAAAGATAGGTTGACCATATGTTTCTGGGCTCTGTATTCTGTTCTGTTGGTCTAGGCATCTGTTTTTATGCCAGTACCATACTGTTCTGATTACTGTAGCTTTGTAATATGTATATATAATTATATTTAATTGATTATGCTATTACAGTTGTTCCGATTTTCCCCCTTTGCCCCTGCCTACACCCAGAACCCTTACTTCTTCAGGCAATCCCCCACCAATGTTCATGTCCATGCATCCAGTATATCAGGTCGTTGGCTACTTTATTTCCTATACTGTGCTTTACATCCCCATGACTAATCTGTAACTACTGATTTGTACTTCTTAATCCCCTCACTTCTTCACCCATTACCCCACATGATTCCCATCTGGCAACTATCAAAATGCTCTCCATATCTATGATTCTGCCTCTGTTATTGTTCACTTAGTTTGTTTTTTAGATTCAATTGTTGATAGATATGTATTTTTGCCATTTTATTGTTCATAGTTTTGATCTTCTTTTTCTTAAATAAGTCCCTTTAACATTTCATATAATAATGATTTGGTGATGATGAACTCCTTTAGTTTTTTTCTTGTCTGGGAAGCTCTTTATCTGCCCTTCAATTCTAAATGATAGCTTTGCTGGGTAGAACAATCTTGGCTGTAGGTCTCTGCATTTCATGACTTTGAATATGTCTTACCAATAC
This sequence comes from Anoura caudifer, assembly GCA_004027475.1. Taxonomy (NCBI): domain Eukaryota; kingdom Metazoa; phylum Chordata; class Mammalia; order Chiroptera; family Phyllostomidae; genus Anoura; species Anoura caudifer. The sequence continues at coordinate 271,527 of PVKU01000341.1, read as the reverse complement.
ATTCTAGCCCACAAGGTTTCTTTTGAGAAATTAGCTGACAGTCTTATGGGAACTCCCCTGTGGGCAACTTCTTTTTTCTTGCTGCTATTAAGATTTTCTCCTTATCTTTAACCTTTGGCATTTTACTTAGGGTGTGTTTTGGAGTGGGCCTCTTTGCATCTATCTTGTTTGGGACTCTTTGTGTTTCCTGGGCTTGCATGTCTATTTCCTTCACCAAATTAGAGAAGTTTTCTCTCATTACTTTTTCAAACAGATTTCCAATTTCTTCTTCTTTTTCTTCTCCTTCTGGTACCCTATGATGTGAATGTTGTACCTCTTGAAGTTGTCCCAGAGACTGCTTATTCTATCCTCATTTTTTTGGATTCTTTTTTCTTCTTCATGTTCTGATTGGTTGTTTTTTGCTTCCTTATGTTCCAAACATTGATTTGATTCTTGGCTTCATCCACTCTACTGTTGTTTCCCTGTTGTTCTTTATTTCAGTTAGTGTATCCTTTGTTTCTGACTGGATCTTTTTTATGCTGCTGAGGTCCTCATTAAGTTCCTTGAGCATCCTTATAACCAGTGTTTTGAATTCTGCATCTGATAGATTGCTTATCTCCATTTCATTTAGCTGTTTATTCTGGAGTTTTGATCTGTTTCTTCATTTGGGCCATGTTTCTTTGTCTCCTCATTTTGACAGCTTCCCTGTGTTTGTTCTTATGTATTAGGTGAAGCTGGTTTGACTCCATGTCTTGGTAGTGTGGCCTAACATATTAAGTGTCCTGTTGGGTCTAGTGGCACAGCCTCTACTATCACCCAAGCTGGGTATTTGTGGTGTGCCCTTTGTGTGAGGTGAGTACACCCTTTTCTTGTAGTTGAGCCTTTGTTGGCAGATCAATGGGAAAGAATTGCCCAGGCTAGTCAGCTGCAAGGACTGGCTGTGACCACTGACCACCACCCTCCACGGGGAATCAGCTCTGCAGGGGCAGGGTGGTGGTTCTCCAACATGTTCAGTAGCTGTCCACTGGGTGTGCTGGCCCTGGGGTTTCCCAGGTGGTACAGGCCAAGGTCAGCCCTCACCTGTGTTTGGCTTGGGCCACCCTGCATGAGCTAAAAAGCTATCTGAGATGGCTACTACTTATGCTGGGCTTGGAGACTTGCAGGCAAAGCCAAGCTGTGAATCTAGGCTGGCTGATGCTACTGCTACGCCTAGGGCTCACTGAGGCCAGCTGTTGTTTGTTTGATAGGATTTAGGAAGTTGTGAAGCATGAGCCAAGATCAGCCATTCATATGGAAAAGGAGTTTGCTGGGCCCATAAATTGGGTGGGGTGGAATCTCCAGGTATCTCTAAGATTGATATAGTCTCATATACAGCACGAGCTTGCTAGCTTTGTGGCCCTGTGTGTGTGCGCGAGGGGTGGGGAGGTTTAGAAAAGGAACAATGGCCTCTGTTTGCCTTGATGCCAGACTTCTCAGTTTCTCCCTGTATGCCACTGGCACCTTTCAAGCTGTTACCCTGACACTGAAGCTTGGAGGGAGTAAGTCTGAGTAGGTGAGTCCATGTATGGGTTCTTTAAGAGGAACTGCCTGTGGGTCCAGAAGTTTCTTCCACTGACTCAATCCCTGCTGGTTTTTGCAGCCAGCAGTTGGGACTCATCTTCCTGGCACTGGAACCCTGGGCTGGGGGCCTGTTGGGGGCCAGGACTCCTCACTCCTGAGATATCCCTCCTGAATTTTTATCCACCACATGTAGGTATGGGACAAGCCTGTTCAGTGTCTGCCAGTCTTGATAGATGTGGATTCTTTAATTCCATCGTTGTCAGACTTCCATTCAACTCTATTTCTGATGGCTCTGAGTGATGGTTGTTCTATATTTTAGTTGTAATTTTGATGTGGTTGTGTGAAGAGGTGAGCCATGTCTGTCTATGCTGCCATCTTGACCAGAAAGAAGTCTGTAATATATTTTGAAATCAAGACATATGATGCTTCCAACTTTGTTCTTCTTGCTCAAAATTGCCTTTGGCTATCTGAGATCTATTGCAGTTGCCAGTGAATTTTAAGATTGTCTATCTATTTCTGTAAAAAATACCACTGGGATTTTTATAGAGATTGCATTGAATCTGTAGGTCACTTTAGAGAAAATATTTATAAACAATACATCTGCTAAAGGCTTAATATCCAAAATATATAAGGAATTTTCTACAAATCATTAGCAGAAAATAAATGAATTGATTAAAAGGGCAAAGGAACTGAATAGAGATTTCTCGGAAGAAGATATACAAATGACCAACAGATATATATATATAAACGCAGTCAATAACACTAACTATCAGGAAAATACAAATCAGAACCACAATGAGATACTACCTCACATTTGTCAGGGTGACTATTGAAAAAAAAAGATAAGTGTTGGTGAGGGTGTGGAGAAAGGGAGCCCCAGCACACTGTTGGTGGGACTTTGAAATGGTGTGGTCACAGTGGAAAACAGTACAGTGATTCCTCAAATACTAAAAAGTAGAACTCCCATGTAATCCGGCAATCCCACTTATCAGTATATGTCCAAAAGCACTGAAATCAGCATTTCAAAGAATGTCAAACAGCAACATAAATGAACCTAGAGGACATTACACCTATAAATTATAATAGCACAACTATTTAATATACCAATTCAAAACTACATGCTAAATGTAATAGTAGCAATAATAGTATTAACATTCAATGCACATCAAAGAAGCAAGAGTTTCTCCCTTCAGACACCAGAATTCATTTCAGGTGCCTGAAGTATATCACGACTCTTAATTGAATGGATTTACGGCGTACTATCAAAGCCGATATAAGCAGTGTAGACCCACAAACACAGGATGGATTTGACTGCAAGAGCAAGATCTCTTAATTCCTTGTTAAGAAGAGAGTGAACCTAACAATCCACTGAGCTGTGCTATCTTCTGAGAGAATAAAAAGAGAGTGGTTTATTATATTCAGGAAAAGGTACTTTGGTGATACACCGTAATCTTTCTTCTCAAATATAAATCACATTTAGCTTTCTGAATCACTATGGTCTTCAAATTAATATTCTAGAGCAGGTGGAGAGACTGGAAGGTACCGAGGACCCTTGAATATGGACCAGAAGCCAGACACAGATGGAGGTGAACCAAATAAATACTCAGTTTCTTTATACCCAGGTGAGCTGAGGCTCTGGGAAATTGAGTGATCTCTGGAGGGTGTAACTTTGGATCAGAGAAGTTTCCAGGAATGTATTTGGAACCCCTGCAGAGGGAAGAATTCCGAACATCCGGGAACCCACTTGAGCAGGGTGAGCCCTTTCAGAACTGCATAAAACTGAATCTCCATCAGTATCTGTTGGGACTTTCTGAATAATTGCCATGCTCTGGACCCCTGTATTTTCTCCCGCACATTTCAGAACACCTGGAATAGATGTTCCTTTGGAAGAAAAGAAGGCCAAGGTCAAAACAAAGTCCCCAAAGCAGCTGTGCATCCCTGAACCCCCAAGGATCCAGCATGATCCCCGTATTTTCCGAAGATTCCTTGAGCATCATGGAACTGGGCAATTTGGACCCAGTAGTCCAGCCTCTGACTCTCAGACCCCAAGGCAAACCCACTGACTAACTCAGGAGCAAGATGTCCTTTCTGTATTGCCAGGTGTCCTTTTCATGACCCAGCCCGATGTACAACAAAAGGCATTAAATCAGGGCTCCATTCCAAGGAAGAGGTCTTACTCATACCTAATTGCAAGTAAGAAATGCGCAAATCCATTTCCAAATGGGAGGTGGTGTATAGCCTCGGAACCACTTCAGTGGTCCTGTAGCTGAGGGCCAACTGAGATTTTAGCTTCATTCATCTTTCGGAAAAGTACTTGGCCACATACATCAGCTGGAGTTCACAAGCAAAACAAGTAGTGAAGAAAAGGGATGAATTTTAAAGGAGAATAAAACAACCACAACAGGACAAACAGCCCTGAATCACAAATTAGAATGCTCCCATTGGCAGAGACACAAAGGTAACATTTTAATGAGAATGAATAATCCCAGAAAAATCTGTTCTCCAATATCAGACACAACCAGGCCTTTCCTTCCAGATGAGACATGAATGTCTCCTTTTTCCACTTCATCTTTTTCAGTTATCCAAACAAAATTTTAGCAGCAGAACAAATAATGAGTTTAGTCATTTTGGGTTCACTATTTCCTCATTAATGTATTAACTCCCTGGTAGTAGTCAAACAGGGCGCTCTGACTCCAGAAGGTTTCTTTCCCTTTTATCACCGTTAGAATTCCAATGCCACCTAGTCACTAATTATATTTTACTTCGTTTTCAAGGAGGAGACCTTGAAACCTTAAGGGTACATTAATTTCAGCCTAGGGGACCTTCTGCAGGCTTTGCATAATAGCACCGGGGCCGACTGCTGTTTCAATGTTCTTTCTTCAACGTTTTCATAACAGTTCCACTTCAACTGCTCTGCGAAGAGGCTGTTGCTTTAGTCCAAAGTATATGTGAAGGAGAGGATCCCTACGTATGAACTAACACTTGCTTAACTGCCTTCATTTCCCCAGTGCCATGCTGTTCAAACGCTCTGTATTCCTTTCTTCGGCTGTCATTTGTTTCTGAGTGCAGTGTATGCCAGGGTCTAGTATTCGGCTTCGTGTTTCTCATAACTATGCATTAAATGATGCTTTTACTTTCATCTGAGGCTAAGGGGCAAGTGGCAAAGGACAGAGTATGGCCCAGGGGGTTGGCTCAGGTCAGTTCTTGGACCCTGAGTTGCTGCTCTCTATTCCAGAAGCCAGAACACCTGGTTCTCCTCTCTTATGTAACCATTTTGAAAATAAATGACTGGCACCCTGGGTGGGATTTAAAACACATGTAATTACAAAATCAACACCAGTGAGAGAGAGAGAGAGAGAGAGAGAGAGAAGAGGAAGAGGAGGAAGAAAGAGGAGAAGGAAGAGAAGGAAAGGAAAAGGAAGAAGATGGGAGAGGGGAAGAGGTGAGAAGGGAAGAGGAAGAAGAGAAGGGAAGAGAAAAAAAGGTAGAAAAATTGTCCCTGTAGAAAGATCTGGACATGCACCCGGGACAGCCATTGACAGTGCTCACTGCTCTTGGCTGCGGGTGACAGCTGGGTACGATCCAACGTTGTCAATCATTCACTCCCAAAGCTATCATACGACTTGAGGTTGCAACACAGAGCCACAGTCTCAAAGCTTGAGGAGCAGTGAAGAGAGGAAGAATAACATCTCAGTTCCTTGAATGTTGCTACACCTCTGCATTTGGAAAGATTTCAAAGTGCCCTCATTACTTCTTATCTTTCCTTTACCTGACCTTCATTTTTCCCTTCCTTTGTCTCATCACTTCCTCTTGAGAACACACTACATGATGTATCTAAAGGCAGAGATACAGTCTAAGCCGTGGCGGATGGTGGAAGGCACCTCCTGCACCTGCCTCCTTTGCCCAGCTTTCCTGCCAAACGTCCCAGCCACCTCTGCTGCCGCCTGTGGCTGCCACCCACGGCTTCTGCAATGCTAGTTCTAATGGTAGGCCCCATAATTTTACACCCAAGCTTCCCAACATCACTCTGCCCTTTTGCCCCTTTCAGAAAAGATTTTTAGCCTGCCTGGAGCACCTAGAAACCCCAATGCCATATCTTTTTTAAATCCACCTCTTCATTGCCATTGCCCTCAGATCCATTCAACTCAGAGCAAAGCTATTTACCCTCCAAGGTGCTTAATAACGGCATTGGTCCCAGGCCTGCCAAAACAATATCTTTGCGGACTTGACCCTGGGGGCTCTTCGCTTTTTCTCGGTGTTATTATACAATAAAGCTCTCTTTATAAGATTGTTTTTCAACTGAGTGTTTGAAACAGAGAGGGGGATGGCAAGCCCTATTTACCTTCACAGTTTCATACCCATTCATCTTGAGAGGGAGCGTGTGTCTCTTTTGGACCACTGGGCGCTGCAGAGCAGAGCCAGGAAGGACAGAACAGTGTTCTCCTTCTGCTCCCCCATAAACCAGGCCTCGTGGCCCGGGCCAAGCAAGGCGGCAGCCTACTGCTCTGCATAGCAGCTAAGCCTGTGGTCTCCCCTCCCGGCCTCCCCAGGAAACACAGCCTAGAACTATAGTTGATCCACCTCTGAATATAAGTGTTTTACTGTCTTTCTGCAGCCAACACCCCGCCTCCCCGCCCCGAAGTCCTTTTGGATTTTTTTTCCCTTTACAGGCCCCGCTGAGACGTCTCTCTGCTCAGTCAACATGGCAGTTGTCTCTGGCTGGGCCCTCCAGGCAGTAAATAGGTCAGTTGTGACAAAAAGGTTCCAGTTGCTGTTGCTTCTTGCTGCAGGTGGCAAGCAGGTTCCTGTGTGTGGTTCTCAGGAGGCTGTACTCATTATGCCAGCATGTCTTACCTGTTCTTTCTTCCTTTTTTTCCCTCTGGCCTCTGGCCCATTTCTGCAAAGGTAAAAGTGCCGTTTCTTCAACAAATAAAGGATTTCCTCTGCGCACTCATAGGTTTGGTTAAGCTCCACTGCTTTAATATTTCTTTCCCCCCACTTAGGAGTTCCGTCCAGAAAGCACTGCACCACAAGTGCTGTTGGATGGCATGCAATGCCGGGCTGTTTTTGAAAATTTCATTTTGAGGACAAGCACTTGGAAAACCTCAGTCACCTGCCTGTGCCTGGGTTCTCACCAGGCTGTGGACTTGCTTATTCAGAGATTGAGTTCTTTTATCTACCCTTTCATTAGGAAAGGGACAGACCTGGGATCAGAACTACAGCATTGGGTTTTACTGTGGGTTGGTTAAGCCTCTTCTCCGGGGAAAGGATGCTGCAGAAATAGGAGAGATCAGTTTTTTAAAGTTTTGAAATAATCTGTTAAGTACAGAAACCATTTGTTGGTTTCTTCCTTCATGCACTGGGCTATAGGCTTATACACACTGCTTTATTCAATCGATTCAATAATCTTATGAGGGTCCCATTACTCTCTTTATTTTAAAGACGTATAAATAGGCTCAGACTAAGTAACCTGCCTACAGTCTCAGAAAAGAAAATATCAAAGCAGAAGTATCAATATAGATTTTATTGAATCTAAAACCTGTTCTACTAGGTGCCCTGCCTTAATGATAAAATGATATCATTCGAGTGGTCCTACCTAGCATAGTGGGCGTTGAGAATTCAAGGCAGCATAGCTGCCAGCATTTTTTGCTCTATCTATCTATTAATTTTTTAAAATCTGGACTACTGATCCCCAGGACACTTGAATATGCTTTTGCCCCTTCTGAATTATACAAGGCCCATGTGCCGAATTTGGGTCACCTGTAGACTCCTGTGCCTGTCACCTATCAGTGTCACACACATATACACATATATATACATTTATCATAATTTACAATGTCTGTTATTGCTGCAACTTAAAATCTTTCAAATCAGCCTTTATGAATAGCGTATTTCATGGGGATTTTATATATATATATATACTCTCCTAGGCATTTTGCATCTTGGAATAACACAGCCAGTAAGTGGCAGAATCGGGATTCAATTGCAACCTCAATTTTGTAATCTGTACAATGGGGTAATAATATCCCTCACAAAACAATCATTGTAAGAATTAAACATAATGGTGTATATAAATTTCTGGACATAATGCCTGGCATGTAAATCCCTATTAATGATACTTTTAATTATCATTTTTCTTCTCTTCATTCTTCTCCTCCTGTAATATCTTCTGTGTCTTATTTGTGTTCACATTCTTATTCTCACGCCTGGTATGTTCTGACTCCTTGCTATTGTTTGTGATGTCCTCTTCAGTGGGAATCTCCAGCCCCCCAGTTCTGCCTCTTTAATTGCATACTATGCATTGTGATAACTCTCCTGAACACTTTCCGCTGCAAAGGATGGGCAGTCTACTCCAACCCTGAGAATTCCCGGGCCTGTGCAGAGATTGGTATAGGAGAATTTATATGGCCCAGTCCTGGCCAATGAGATGTAAAGGGAATCTGCTGGTAATGACTTTATCTTTCCAATGATGGAGACTGTCCCTCACCTTCATTTGGATGTGGCTGTATCTGTATGTGATGCCTGAACTACTACCATCCAATCAAAGACGAAAGTGAGAGGGAGGATGAAGGATGGAGGAGGGGACGGAGAGAACCTGGCCGATATCATGAGTTACTCACGCTGAGCCTAGAGCTCTCTTCACCTCTGGTCTTCTTGTCCCGTGAAACAAAAATCTTTTCTTAGTGAAGCCAGTCTGAGCTGTAGGTTCCTTCTTACAATAAAAAAAGATACACAGACATTTTTTCTAACTTTGTATGGTAATGGATGTTAACTCGACTTATGGTGGTGATCATTTCACTATATATAAATATCAAATCATTACATTGTACATCTGAAACCAATATAATGTTATCTGTCAGTTCTATCTCAATTAAAAAAATAGGATATCTCTGGTTGTTGGCATTTTCCACTACATCAGTCAGGAATGCGGTCTCTCACAAACAGCAGAAAATGTGACTATTAAGACTTAAATAAATGTTTTTCTTTACAAAAAAGGTACTAAAATATTCACTGTCCTTCAAAGCTAAGTGCCGATGCCACTTTCTTGGTGAAAGTCTCTGGTTGTGATGTGTCCTCTGCCCCCCCCCCCCCCCCCCCGTAAATTTTGCAGTCTCCCTCTCTCCAATGCACCCAACACAGGCTGCAGGCACCGCTGTCTCCCTGGAGAGGTGTTCACTGCCGGCAGCCACTGCATCTCAGCCCCCTTGGTGTCCTCCCCAAGGCAGACGTTGGCACCCTGTACCTGCCATGCTGATTTGCTCAATGACACCTGTTCACAGACCTTATTTGCTATTTTTTTGGCTTTTGTGTATTGATTTTTCATAGTTTGAATGGAATTCAGTGATTTCTTTAAAAGGCTGTGGTATGAGAGTGCAGATTCCCTTCCAAATTCTCTGGTATAAGAATATTTTTTCAAAATCAGCTCATTAGAGGGGGAGCGCGAATAGGCTATGATCAGCACTCTCTGATAGAAGACAGCCTACGAGGTTAAGAGTTTAGGAGAGGAAGAGAGATGAAGTCCAGTTACTGTGCTTAATGGAACCGCCTAGCAACACCAGCGGACATCGCTGAGCAAACCTGTGGGCACTAATGTTTTCCAGACGTACAGATGCCCTTGTGTGTGATAAAGCTGAATGGTTGTCACTTTGTTGATATTGCTGCTGGGCAGAAGGAGAGAACATTCACAGAATTTTTTTCCCACAACCAAAATAGTCAATAAATTCCATTCTTTCTTTTATTGGAGCCATCTCCGTTATTTTTTCAGTCTCCAAATACTGATTACCTGGACATTCATATTCAGGAACAAAAAATATTCACAAACTTTGCCCTGGCTGGTGTGGCTCAGTGGATTGAGTGCTGGCTTGCAAACCACAGGGTTGCCGGTTCGATTCCCAGTCAGAGCACATGCCTGAGTTGCAGGCCAGGTTCCTGGTAGGGGGCAAGAGGCAACCACACATTGATATTTCTCTCCCTTTCTTTCTCCCTCCCTTCCCCTCTAAAAATAAATAAAATCTTTTTTTAAATATTCACAGATTTTGACTTTACTGCTCCTTAGCATTAGCTCCTTAATATAAGCCTCAGATAACTTTTTGATTTTATTGGATCTAAGCAAAGACCACATCACGGCCTTCATCGGGATGAGAGGGAACTAACCCACCACTGTCGATGACTTGAGTTATTATGAAAGGTCATGGAATTTCTGCCTCCAGGGCTTAAAATAATACAGGTGGTAGAGTCTCCTCTTCTATAGTTTGTTCAAATGTACCTAAAGCTTCGACTCAAATTGCCTCTCACTATCTCTTTCAGTCTCTGATTTTAGAATTGGTGTGTCTGCCCCACCACAGGGTCCGAGAAGAGACCTGAAGAAATTCTAGTAGAAGAAAGCCTGGCAGCAGACTGTGTAGGAGGAAGTAAGGAGCTCTGAGGTTCTCAAGGGAGGCGTTTACTTGTAGAGACTACTTCTCTCATGTAAGGTTTGGCACACAGAATTAGACTCTAAGTGAGCAATGCAGTATCTTCCCACTGCTGGGCAGGCTGGGTAGTTCAGGATGCTGTGGCCCAAAGGGAGAGCCCATCGGGTTGGGAGAGAGAGAAGGCTGGGGGCCTAAGCTGGGGGGAGGGCACATTTCTTGCTAACTAGGCATGGTGGCATCTCAGCACCTGCTTTGCTCTTTAGCAAACACTTCTTGCTGCCCCTCGGGCAAACATCCTAGAGCAAGAGCTTCCTTTCCTCGGTGTCTGCTGGTGGACGGGCACTGCAGGTGCTCCGTGGGCTCACCCCGTGGCTCCCAAAGTTAGTGGACAAAGCAAAATGGCTGATGTCGGAGACCACTGGGTGTCGATGTCACCAGCTTCTGTGCTTTAACAGGTAAAATGTGCCAGGGACAATACCAGCCACTGAGTGTGTGTGATTATGATATATATGTGTGTGATATGCATATGATATGGTCACTCTCCTTTATTAGTAGAGGAGGAGACAGAAAGAACAAACATTGCAAAACAGTGTGAGAAGTACTATCACAGTAAGAAAAGTAATAATACAAAGGTGAGAATCATCAAATCATGTTAATACTTTTATTTTTAAAAAGCCATACCCTTAGAAAGCAGCAAAGAGAAAGCAGCAGCAGTTCTTGGTATTTTGTGAATAAAATACTTAAAAATTCAAGCAAACAAAAATTAAACATAATTAAATAAAATGGCTTCTCTAGAATGTGACTGAAAGATTACATTTTCCCTTTGCAGAACCCAATGGAAAAGAAAACAATTAAGACTTAGCCTTGGTAAAGCACATATGCGTTAGTATTCTTTCCAAGTTAAAATGGATAGATGATTTTTTCACTCACTTAATAAAGAAGTGCCATAACACATCTTTTGAATGAGTTAAGTGTAAATTAACCAGAGATACTTGTGCTTGGTAATGTCATTTCTAAAATAATTTAGTTTGGTCAGGGTGTTGCTAATTTAAACAAGGTGGCCTCGCCTGCACATGACATGCATGCCTTGACTAGGAGATTCTTGGCTACTAGCATCGGAATTTCCAAAGGATGTTCTGGCAGACACAGACATAGCAGTGACATTATCCTAACAGGCTCCACCGCCATCACTCACCAGGACCCTCCTGGTCCCTCTACCCTTTCATTCAGAAAACAGTCTCTGGAAGGAAAAAAAAAAAATGAGGGAGTAGTTGGAAGAACTTGTGAGAAACGGAACATCTACGTTTCTCAGAAACACCACTTTTCCTGTGGAGTTTCAGCAAATGTCTTAATTTATTATATTATCTTTGCTTTTATGTTGCCTTGCATGAGACTCATTTCCACCTTTCCCTTTGAGTCATGTGGAATGGCTCCCCTGGGAACGATGACAGCGGGTGGGGGGCTGAGTCATCCCGTCCAGAGGGAGAGGAAAGCTGCCGGGGATGATCACCGTTTCTCCAAATGCCAGGGCAGAGTTCGAGTAGCAGTGGCTATAAATTACCCAGCGCAGGTCCTTTCCGCCCGGCGATGGCAGAGTCACCCAGAAAAGCAATCGATGAGGAGGTACCACACGATGTGTACTGTGTGGGGCGTCTCATGGCTGCAAAATATCTCCCTGTCTTCAAGAAACTGGCAAAGCGGTTCCAGAGACAAGCGCTAGACAGAGACAGGGGTTAGCAAACACACAGTGGGGACCTCACTCTTCCGTCCTCTGACCTTTTAACAAATGGTGTTTTTTCTACTACCACACCCAACTGAACAGGGACCAGGAACAAGGTGTAGGGACAGGACTAACTGGTCAACATTCCTCAGGAATTAGTTAACGCTCCTCAAGAGAATTTTTGATCCGTGGAGGACGGTCTGCTTGAATGTGGTCAGAGAAGTAGGAAAACAGTTGGAACGTCCTGACCCCACAGACACCAAAGAAGGCGAGTCCCAGACGACAGTCCTTAGAAGCCTGGAATGCCGAATCGACTCACGGCTTCTTTTTTCAAAGTGCTTGTCTCTTGTGTCTCTCAATCCTCTCTCCTCCACTGAAAGACCGAGTTTAAAACTCATCACCACCCCACCAGCACATCCGTGGGCCACCCAGCAAACAGTGTTGTCATAGAGACGTTCTATAATTCACCCTTATTCGCCAAGTCTTCTTACTTCCCAGCCACAGCTCTCTGCCACTGAAGGCTGCTCACCCAGACGCACTAACGCAGTCCCCTGCGTTGGCCTTAGTCGTCTGACGAAGTTTTGTAACTTCAGTCCTTGCGATGACTAACCTCTGAAGGAGTCTGGGTTTGTCTCCCTCGGCGTTTCACTGAGAATTGCATTTTAAATGTGCCAGTGTCGTAACTGCTGAGCTGCTCTTTAGCAAATGTGACAGGAACAGATACATTGCACAGATTGAAACCAATGACTAACATAAAATTATGGCATATTTATGCAAGATGTCACTTTGCATTAGCAGAAATGGTTGAAGTTGAACCTACCTGAAATACACTTATAAAAACCATAACAATTTACTCAAAGACATTTGTTTCCCACAAATGATCTACAAGTAACTCTGTTCTGCTTCTCTAGATAAAGATGACCTAATTTAAAAAAAAAAAAGAAAAAAGAACTGTTTTAAAAGAGCATTTAGATTATAAAAATCATAAGATGATTTTATTTTGTGGCTCATAAAATCACTCATAGGGCAATTCCGAGCAAATGACTTGCAGTTCTGTGAGCTAAGACTGCATCGGTGGGTATGTGTCTACTTTTCTTTCCAAAGTGACTTTTTTCAAGGGCTTGAAGCCAGTTTGTGTGTATAGGTTTTGAAGTGTCTATTTAAAAAATTGGTCTTTCAACTTAAAAATTATACATGCCCATCACTCAGATAAAATACACTCAGATTTTTCAATAATAATAGGTACCAAATTTATTGGCTTCAAAACAATACAATTTTTGAAAGTATACCAAAATATAATGTTTTTCTCTTTGGGTGGCAGATAGAAGAGATTATGATTTTTTTTCCTTTTTGATTTTCTGTATTTTCCACATTCTCTACATCAAGAGTGCATTTATTTTATAATCAGAAAAAATTAAAGCTGACTTGTAAAGTTAGCTTATTTACATTGTACTCTGGGGATGTTCAGCAGCACCATTATTCTGAGAAAACCCCAAATTTCCTTTTGAGAGGGAAAAATGAGGTTTATATAAGAATTATATAACCAGTCTCTGGTTGGCACCCTATTGAAAGAATTTTCTTTGAGTGACTTTTATGATCCAAAATATTAACTCAGCACATTTTAATTTTCTCTGCTCTGGGAGGCGCATTAATTTCCTCCCACTGACTTCCAAGGGGCCCTGTGCATGAGCAGCTGCCCAGGTATGGGGCTGAAACCTGGCCTAGCGGGTGTCCAGCATCCCTCGTCGTGGCTCTCTTCGTGGTTTGCGTACTGCTGGGTTCTTCTGGGCCAGGAAAGCAGTTGTTTATTAAGTTTTCCTTAAAAAGCCTGTGGAGCTTTAAAGAGGACTTCTTCAGAGAAACAGCATGCAGGGGGTTTTCATAACAACACGTTTGAGAAAATGGAAAAGGTTGTACACATTCGTTTGCTTCTCTCAATCAGAGTAATGTTACTCGCCCAGCTTGGGACCTGGACGAGTCTCTTTATTCTTTTTAAGGCTCTTTTTAAATGGGTAGCCATTAAAAAATTATTCTGCATGTTTGTAATGTAATTAGAAATCCCAGTGTTTTCACTGCCTTGAGGATTTTTTCCTTTATTCCTATTAACCCTGCTAGTTCAAGTAATAGTATAAAACCTCATTTAACAGTTACATATTGATGGATAAAAGTTAAAAGTTAGATTCTTCTGGTTTTCATAGTTTCCCCCCAGCTCCATAAGGAACTATTATCAGGGAATGAGAAAGTGCTGTTTCTCTAAATACATGATTCAATATTTGCCCTTCAGCATATGTTGTATCAGCAGGACACTAGACGTGAAAAATCTGATTTTGCCAGTGGATTTTAATTTAGTAATGAAGTAAAACAAAAAACTTCCTCTGTGGTTTTTGATTAATTATTTGACTATATGTTTTTTAAGGGCACCTCACCTTTGTTTTATTTTTCTTCTGTTCCTGGGCATCAGCCTCCTCTAAACAGCAGGTGTGAAATGGTATCAGTTAAGAAAGTACTAGCAGCCTGGGGCACCTTTCACACTTTTGTGAGATCCCCTTCCCTGGAGAGTGGGTGGGACCTCGGACTTGCTTCACACCAACAGGATACAGCCAAGGGGATGGGACACAACATGGTTATACCTCTGTGATCACACTACCCAAGACTGCAATGGCCACTGTGGGAGACACCCTCTCCTCCTTGCTGGCTTTAAAGAAGTGGCTGCCATGCAGTGGGATGACTCACACCGAGGGCCACGTGGTAAGTAACAGGAGGGGGCTTCTGGCCAATACACAAGAAGAAACCGTCAGTTCCACAGCCTGTAAGAAACTGACAGCTGCCAACAATCACAGGAGCTTGAAAGTGGACCCTTCCCCTTTGTGGAGGCTGCAGCCCCAGAGGCCACCTTCAGAGACGTACAGAGGGGCCCTGAAGCTGAGCCCGTGCTCCTAATTCACTGGAACTATGAGATAGAACAAGTCGGTTTTTAAGCTGCTAAGTTTGTGGTGATATTGTTATGAAGCAGATATAACCTAAAGCAGAGAGGATGTAGTCAACGAGAGCACTGACAAACCAGAGGTAGCGATGAAGCCCAGGGTGTTACTGCAGAAGGAGGTGCAAGAGGTAGGGTGAAGGACGGGGTCCGTGGAAATGAGGACAACTCAGAGGAACAGGCTGAATTGTCTGTTCCAAGAAGTTATATATACAATGAGCTTCAGGCTTAAAGACGGACGATAAAAGAAGGTCCTGGGAACTCTCAGCAGCGCACAGGCAGACAGGTGTGGTCTCAGATCGGTAACAAGAAGACGAGCACAATGCGGGGGCATCTGCTTTTGGGATGAAACAATAACCCCAGCTTTCGGAATCGCCGCAGAGAACTGACTGAGCAAGTGTTTGTACCACGGCTCTGTCATTTACAAGCTTTGTGGCCGTGAGACATTTCTTCGGCTCTCGTATGTAAAATGTGTTGTTTTTTTTTTTATTGTAGGGTTTTGCTACAATGATTAAATGAGATGACATATGCAAAACATCACTGCACCTGACATAAAGGGCTCAGATACGCTCTTTGTACTGGCTCTTCACACAAGAAACTTCATGTCACAAAAATAACTGATCAAATGAATTCAAAGACTGGAGGGAAATGTCACACAGGTGTTGAATAGAGAAAGCTCTTAGAAGAACCTATATGAAAAAACAGCCATTTGTTTACCCAAATGGAACAGCACCGATGGAAGTGGAAATGCGTTACGTACGTCCCAGAAGGCCTGAAGGAAGAGAAACATGCTCTCGTTTCTAGAGAAACGAGATAAGACTGGATTACAAACGTACGGAATGCAACACTGAATTTCAGAAACGTGATCTCATTTTCCCCCTGGATATACCAACGCAATATCCACACCTCACAAGACCAGCACATTTTAAAAAGCTCCTTTCCCTGGCTGGGAGCGCCGACTTCACCTCGGGCCTGTCCTCGTGGGTATCGCTGGCCTTGGGGTTGGCCTCACATGCGGATCCCCTTCCTTGTTCAGGGTGAAAATAAAGCCGTTCCTCCTCAGGTGCATATTAATCATGCTAAGCTACTCTTTAAAAGCAATAAACAATGCACACATGGTGATTAGGAGAGAATTATTTTTCATGGGAAAATAAAGCCTGGTTCCATATGTTTTGGATTCGTGCTCCCAAAAATAAACCCACCGTTCTCCATTCCCTTACCAAAAAGGAAAAAAAATGATCATCTGTTTTAAAGACTAAGGGATCCTGACATCTCAGTTAACTTACATTTATAACTACCCGAATATATTTCAAGAACTAGTTAATATTTGAGAATATATATTCAGATACTTTAAATAGAAAAATCACATTTTATGTAAGGTAAATAAACCAGAACACCAAAAAGGTCGAATCTTGGAGAAACTATGGTTTTATGACATACAAGGAGACTTTAAAGTCAGAAAGCTTTCTCTTACATCCAACATTTACCCTAAATTTATGCATGTAAAAATATCTGTAATGTCTACAAAATGCCCAGGTGTTTACAACATTTAATGAATGAAAATGTTTGCAGAACTTCGGGCCCTTGGGTAGGACATAAAATTCAGACATATTTCCAACCAAGAACTGAAGAACTTCTTTATAAGTAAACCGCTCATTTTGAAAATAAATTGGATACATGCTATCCGTGAATTTTAAAATGAGGCAGAATCTGTGGTCTCAAACCACACCACACAGATAATGTTTTAATTATATCACATTCTGTCAAGACAGGTATATAGTTGCCGCAGATGCAATGGTTTCTTTGGCCCTAAAATTTAATGACTGAATTTTTGTTTCAGTCTGTCAGAACATTCCTTCACAAATACATCTCTCCCCTTCCAGATCAAATAACCGCAAAACTATTGCGAATCCACACAGTTTTAACTACACAATAAAGGTTTTTATAACACACCATTTTTGCAGGGCAATTATTTATAATATAAATAATATTTTAAATATTTATTTGAAAATGTTTAAATGATGGTATGTTCAAGTTTGATCTAACTAGTTTCATGCTGAGTTAATCTTTTATATTTTAAAGAAATGTTTTGCCAGATTGTCAAATTGCCACAATCGTACACAGCTTAGTATTTCTGAGGACTATTTCTGTATCTTGATTAAGGTAGCCAGTTTTGAATAAATAAGTCTTAGCATTTTTACATTATGCTTGAATTAAATACATGTAGAAATAGAGCATGTTTTCATTCAATCATCAGTAAACATTCATTTGCATACGTTGTTTTCACTGACTGGTTGCCAAACATGTAGTTAAGTGATAAATAGATACTCATCCAGGAATTAAACTTTCCTACAGGGTGGTCTTGATATGAGTCGAAGCCAGAAAATTAATGCTTAGTTTCCAAAACACCTAATGCACACAAAAGTAATTAATTAATTCTATAGCTGTGTGGGCTTTCGATTCTGTGAATTTATAATGTCTTCCACATTTTGTTAATTGTTTACACGGTTAAGGTATTATAGTTTCTCACATCATTTACGTAGGGTCGAGATACAAATGAGTTATTTTAATTGATGTAATCATTAATTATTGAATCATCTCAGTTGTGATCGTTCTGTTTATGAGGTCATTTCAGAATGCCAACTGTTTTCCATTATTTTATAATTAAGTCCCATTTCTGCACACCCTCAGTCCATTAGCTCACCCTTCCAATTCCATCGAAGGAAAACATATTAGCAAATTACACACTGCCGCTGATTCAGGTATTATAAGAAATTGACATTTACTAAGGAAAAACTTTAGTGGGTACTATAAAAATAACATTTTAAGTCACAGCGATTAAATGAGGCTATTTTTGAAAAAATTAATAAGTGTGAATTGACCAGACAATTCCAACAGACACAACTGCCAGCCATCACAAGAAATCTACACGAGAGATTTCTGTTGCCAGGTGCCCAGGGATCTCCATCCCAATCTCTCTCCCACTGACAGCAGCTCTGGACAGTGCGCAGAGCCAGGGGTGTTCGACAGCACATCAGTATTTGGAGACTCAAACACTGTGAGATGCAGGGCAGGCTGCACAAAAGAGGTTAGGTTACTGTGGCCATCGCAGCCCCGTAACTGTGGCCAGGGGCAGGGAATGTTGCAGAGAGAATCCATCGGATTCAGACACGATTCCATCATTCCGTCGTGGTTCCAACATGATTACAGACCGATTGTAGAGATTTAGGACAGGCCAGCTATTGGTAAGGAAACTCAATAAATACCATCTGCTAATGGGCGCTGCTGCTTTTAGGGAATTTATACCTAGCAATAAAATTGTACTCAGCTGAAGAAGTAGGTACAATGTGCAAAGTATAACAAATAAGGTGTCATTAATATGTAGTCTCTCATAGTTGTTTTATAATTAGTTATATGTAGCACAATAATTACAATGAATTATGAATAAATATAAATGGAATAGAATTAAAATTAATTACAGAATTATAATTCTATTTCATATGATTCAATGAATTAAACCACGGTTATTTACATCTACATAGTAACTAAGAGTAAAGATCATGGAAGGAAGCTTGAAAAGGCAATATGGTCTAAGTAAACAATATACATGTTTTGTGAAACTTATCATCAATACATTTGGAAATATAATTTTGCTCATGACACCGCAAAAAATAAAGGTCACTATGTGAGGTGATAGATGTGTGGTTGTGGTATAATTATTTTACAATATTCATTAAGTCCTCACCATCATTGATAGGTTCTTGGAAACTATGACTTCAGGGAAACAGTATATAAAGAAATCAATTTTCCCATTGGCTAATTAGATATAAGCCAGAATTTAGTCCCTACAGCATATTTCTGGTCACAAAATATCACTAAACTTCTAAATAAAGACCCAAAACACTTTTAATATTAAACAGTGAAATAAACGTGAGGTATACCTACATTGAAGAAAGATGACTATAGACAAAGTAAGATCACTATTTTCCAGCCAGGTCGGTGTCAAGGTTACAGCCAGTTCAAGGTTACAGACTGAGCATATGAATTTATCTCCTCACTCTCCCCAGATCCCATCAAAACAGGAATACACCTGTTAAAACAGGAGGGTCAAAAACAGCAGTGAGAAGAACATGAGGGAGTTTATCAGGGGAAGAACTATTTCAACACAGTTCTAGATAGAAGGTAAAAGGCAAGTGGAGGAGTGAAGCTGACTAGGAAAAGACAAGACCCAGAATAAATACGAAGAGGCTGCAGCTCGAGAGGGAGCTGCTCTGCCTTTCAGAGCTCAGGAGGGGTTGGGTTGCAGACTCAAGGATTCCAGGTGTGAGGGGCGGCAGAGTACAGCACAGGGCTGAGAACAGCAGCATTTATTGAAGTCTTGTTGCCGATTTCCCCATCTTTATATTCAGAATACATAGCCAGGTGTTACCCTCTAGGCCAAGGAAAAAAAGTAGAAGGGTTTTTTTGTGTGTTTTCTAAATAAATTTAACACACTGTCTAGCATAAACAAAGGAAGTAACTGTTACTATTGGAGCAGGAAGAAAAACACATTCTGAGAGTCAGGGTTCCCCAGGGTAACGGAGAGCCCAGAAGAAGGCCTGGGCGTGGCTACGGGGAGCCCAGAAGAAGGCCTGGGCGTGGCTACGGGGAGCCCAGAAGAAGGCCTGGGCGTGGCTACGGGGAGCCCAGAAGAAGGCCTGGGCGTGGCTCTGGAAACAAAGAGTGGTGGGCAGAGCTCAACGGCCTCGATATAAGAGGGGGAGAGGCAGGTAGGATCGCTACTCATAATGAAGGGCAAACATGGAAAATCATTGAAATGCACTCTTGCCAGCCACTTCGTGAGGGTACAGATTACACTGACTTGGTGACTGGGCCTGTGAGATCCAACAGTTTTAAAGAAGTTGAGTTAGTTATTAAAAACCTTCTCACACGCATACACAAAAGATGTTGTTAGATTTTTGCTTCTAGCCAAGATGGAATAACAAGGACCAACTTTACCATACCACCTGAAGAAACTGAACTGTCATCATTATAATATTATAACAATGAGAACTAAAAAACTGGAAAAGGTTTTTAGGCATTGCACATCAGCTAACTAAGCAGAGGATGTTGAACCCTGAGAGATGGAAAACACACAAGGTGAACCTTCTAACTCTTTGAGCTTACAGCCCAGATTTTCCAGGCTGCGGTACAGGGCGGGGGACCCCAAATAGAACAAGGCAGTAGTAACCTTGAGCTGGGAAGAGATACATGAAGCCTAGAGAGGCCAAGAACTGAAGTTCAAAATGCAGAGTCCTGAGAGAAGGCAGCTGCACAGAATAAGAGCCATGGTGATCCACATGGGACCCCCTTTGAGTTTTCAGCTGAGTAGTCAGAAGCACATATGACTATAAAGAAATTACCCAAGGAAAGGAAAAGAACCACCTGGAAAGAGCAGAAACTCAGAGCTCAGGCAGGTGCAAGGACATTTCATGTTCTGAAAAGCCACAGGGGAAAACCTAATAATTCAAGAAAAATTGGGTAGAGCACCCGCACAATGGTATCGCCTCAGTAGTGGAGAAAATTAGCCTTAGATTAAAGGTGATTCTGGCTTCCCCGGACAAGGTTTAACAGCAGGCTTGACGAGATCAAGCTGTTACTAAGGCATTCAACTGCGCTTCAGAGCAGAGCTCAAGAATATTTACAGGAATATAACATTATGCATCTAATAAGATAAAACTCAAAATCTTTGGAATTTAATAAAAAATTATCAAGCATGCAGAGAAGTAGGACAATATAAACTACAATAAAGAGGAAAAAAATCAATGAATAAACACAGTCCCAGAACTGGCACAGATAATAGAATTGTCAGACAAGGACATTAATACAATTATTTTAACTATATTCCACATATTCAGGAATGTAGCAGAAAGATTGAGCAGGTAGATACAGACCTGAAAAGACTTTTAAAAGATCCAAATCTAACTCTTTGAGATAAAAGGAAAGCATGCTTGAAGTTAAAAATATATAGGTGGAATAGGTTAAACAGCAGTTTAGACATTGGAGAATTAAAGATTAGTGAACTTAAAGATATAGAAATGATCTAAACTAAAATACAGAGAGAATAAAGAAAAAAACATTAAGAGAGCTTCAGAGAACTGTGGAACACTGTCAAGTGGCCTATTATACATATAATTAAAGTCCCCACAGGAGGAGAGAATAATGAAGAGATAATTAAAAAAATTCCAAATTTGATGAAATCTATAAACCCACAAATTCAAGAACTCAACAAACCCCGAGCATAAGAAACAAGAAAATACAGGTAGATTAGAATTAAGGGGCTTAAATCTACCAACAAAGGAAAAATGTGACAAGCAACTGGGGTTGGGGGGAAGGCACATTATATACAAAGGAACAAAATAAAAATGAGAGCGAGTTCTTATTGGAAAAAAAATAATTAAAAGAGTGGAGCAGTATCTTTAAAGTACTGAGGGGAAAAAAATCCCTCTAAACTTATATACCCAGCAAAAATGTCTCTCAAAAACCAAAAGCAAGGAGTGGTCCTTTCCAAAGACCCCACAAGATGGTGGAAGTGGAGCAGAAAAAAGAAGCAGACCTCCTGCAAGTTCACCTACCCCAGCGTGGATCTCCACCAGCTGCTCCAGGTGCCTACGAGCAGCTGATGCAAGTGTACAGCACACGGCAGCAGTGGCAGCTGAGCCCAGGCCTAGGGAGGAAGCAGCATTCTCTGCTGAGTGCCTGTGCACCCAAGAGGAAGGCTCCCCACGCCGCCATGGTAAAGCCCAAGGTGGTGAAGACACACCTGTGGGCTGTGATCGTCCTTCGGGAGATGGCGGGCAGCATGGTGAACGTCTACGATAGATGCTTTCCAACCTCTGACCTGTTGGAAATCAAGCCTGAGATGATTGGCTGTTATTGCACAAGTTCTCCATCACCTACAAGCCAGTGAACTACAGACGGACCAGCGTTGAGGAGTATCTCTCCTCAACTCCTTGTTCTGTTTGGGTTCCCCCTCCCTATATCCATAAAAGTACAGACGTCTCTTTAAAAAAAGGCAAAATGAAAAATTTTTCACACATACCAAAGCTGAAAATAAGATCATCAGAATTAGACACTTACTATAAGAACTGATAACAAGTTCTTCAGGAAAATTCTATACTAAGGTATGAATAGCACCAGAAATGGTAAATATGTGTGTAAATATAAAAGACTTTTATTTTTATTTTTAAATCTTTCTAAAAAGTAAATATCTTTCTAAAGAAAAAATAACAATACACATTGAGGTTTATAACATATGGGAAGCATATGTCTAAGTCTGTGAGGGAGAAATGAAAGTATACTGTTAAGTTTCTTATATTATACATGAAGTGGTATCTGTTAACTGAAGATGCACTATGATAACCTAAAGATACTCAAAACGAATGTAAGCACACAAAAAAGAAAAACTCATAGCCAATAAGGCAGAGAAGAAATGGAATAAATAAAATCTAAAAGAAGAGAAAAAGAATGAAAAGGGAATAAATGATAAGTGGAACAAATAAAAAACAATAAGGTGATGGATTTTAAACCCAACTGGATCAGTAATCACATCAAATATAAAGGGCCTAAACACCTCAATTAAAAGGTATAAATTGTCATATTGACAAAAATAAGCAAAACTTGATTATATGTGGCATACAATAAATGCACTTTAAAGACAGAAAAATAAAAAATGGAAAAAAATCTGATAATACTAATCAGAAGAAAGAGTGGTTATATTAATAACAAAGTAGATTTTGAACAAAAATTATTACCAAGGATAAGGGACACTTTATGAAGACAAAGGGGACAATTAATTCATCAGGAAGATGTGACCATCCTAAATGCTCACACACCCAGTTAAGAGAGCTTGAATATGTATGGAACAAAGCCTGACGGAACTGAGAGCAGAAACAGAAAAATCTGTTCTATAGTCAGAGATGTCAATCAATATCCCTGTTTCTCAATAACTGACAGAACACGCAGACAGAACACCAACAAGGAGACGGAAGAATGAACATTGTCTACCAAACCGACCCACTCAACAATTACAGACGCTCCACCCAACAATAGCACAATGTACGTTCTTTCAATTGTATACAGAACTCAGACCAAGATTGACTATTGTCCTGACCATAAAAAAATCTTCAAAAAATTTTTAAAAAATCAATTCATACACATTATACTTACTCTACGATGGAACTGAATTAGAATCAACAACAGAAAGGTCTCCCCCCAAAACCCTAAGTATTTAGAAACTATATAAACCACTTTAAATAACCGGAGAGTCAAGGAAGAACTCCAAGGGGAAATCAGGAAATATTTTGAACGAAAGGAAACTGAACACATTTCCAACTTTGTCAGACGTGGCTACAGCAGCACTGAGCAGCAAAGGTACAGTACTAAGCACCTACATTAGAAAATGGGAGGCAGCGCCCTGGGTGGTCCCCCGGATCTGTCTCTTGCTTCAACAGTGTTTGCACGGGACAGACCTGGGGACCTTCTTGCAGCCTCCTCCCGCCCTGCAACCTCTTTTCCAGTCACTACTGGAGGAGCCACCTCAGCCATCCTCAGCCTCTGAGACCAGCCAACACCAGTTTTCGACCTTAATTCCTTATTGCCCAACAACTATGAGCTCCCAAATTCATCAAAATTATTCCATCAACGTGAAGGCCACCGTCAACCACCCGCCGCCCTGCAACTGCGGGCCTCCTACAGCTCCCTCTCTCTGGGCTTCTATTTCCACCTTGACGATGGGGCTCTCAGGGCATGGACCACTCCTTCTGTGGAGGAGAAGTGCAAGGGGCCCAGCATCTCCTGATGGTGCAAAACCAGCGTGGGGCAGCGTGGGGGCCGTGTTCCCTTCCAGGCTTCCAGAAGCCTTCTCACAATCAGTGGGGCCAAACTCAGGATGCCAGGGAAGCCGCCTTGGCCTTGGAGAAGCACTGGAACCAGGCCCTTTTGGGTCTGCAGGCCCTGGGTTCTGCCCGCACAGACCCTCAGCTGTGACTTCCTGGAGAACCACTTCCTGGGTGAGGAGGTGAAACTCATCGAGCAGGTGGGAGACCAGCTGACCCACCTCTACAGGCTGGCGGCCCCAGGCTGGGCTGGGTGATTATCTCTTCAAAAGGCTCACCCTCATGCACGACTAGGAGCCCTTGGAGCCCAGAGATTTTGGGGGGCCTCTGTCCATCCCCCCGTGTCTGGCTTTTGCCTGAGCCTCTCCTTGAAACCACTAGGAGGACTTTTAACCATCCTGGAGCCCTCTCCCATGCATTGGACCAAATGGAAACAATAAGGCTTTTTGCAGGAAAGAAGAAAGAAAGAAAGAGAGAAAGAGAGAGAGAGAGAGGGAAAATGAGAGGTCCCACATTATTTACTTTAGTTTCCATCTTCAGAAACTAGCAAAACCAGAGCAAATTATACCCAAAATAAGCAGAAGAGAGTAAATAATGAAGATCAGAAGGGAAATCAATTAAATAAAAAACAGAAACAATGGACCCAATCAATGAAATCAAGAGCTAGCTTGTTCTTTGAGAAAACTCATTAAAATGATAAACTTCTAGCCACAGTGATCAGGAAATAAAATAGAAGATACACATTAGCAATGATCATTACTACAGATTATACAAATAAAAAGGATCACAAGGAAACATGAACAACTTTATGACCACAGCTGAAATGGACAAACTCCTCAAAAATATATGATATAGCCATCCATTCTCCAGAGAACTGTTTTGGGCACCTTGGGGGTTATGTCTCCCTAGGAAGCAACACAAGTGATAACTGTTACATGGGTTAGAAAAATCGGCCCACCCCACCCCACTCTTGCCTCGGGTGGGGACAGATTCCGTGGTGCATTCAGGTTCTAGAGGTCCTGGGGAATCAGGCTGAAGCCAGGCACCAGCTCCCATTCTTAGCGTCATCCTTACTTGGCCTTCTTCTCCTGCTTCTTAGCACACTCCTTCAATAAATTACTTGCCTAAGTTTCCCTGTTTGGGGCTCTGCTTAACAACCTGACCCAAGACAGGGCACCAGAGGGAGGCTGGATCTCAAGGAGGAGAAAGGGGCCTTAATTCTTGCTTTTATCTTGCTTTCCTGCCTGCGCCACCTGGCAGTGAGCCCTTGTCTTGAGTTATGGATTAAATTGTGTTCTCCCCCACCCCCACCAAAAAAAAAGGTGGTAAAGTTCTGACCCCCAGCACCTGTGACTGTGACCTTATTTGAAAATAAGGTCTTTGCAGACAATCAAGTTAAGATGAGGTGTATCTTAATCCACTGTGACTGATGTCCTTATAACTAGGGGAAGTGCAAACAGAGACAGACACACACAGAGGGAACACGAGGGACAGCCCCGAAGAACACCATCTAGGAAACGAGGACAGGAACCCCTGAGGCTGCCGGAGCCAGCAGGGAGGCCCCAGCAGGTTCTCCCTCCCTCGAATCCCTCTGAAGAAACCAACCCTGCCGGCCCTTGGATCTCAGCCTTCTAGCTTCCAGAACTGCGAGAGAATACATTTCTGTTGCTTTAAGCCACCTGGTGTGCGGTGCTTTGTGGGGTAGCCCTAGGACACTAATACCTCCTGACGGTGGCAGGTGGTTCTCGAGTTTTCTGCCAGCGCTCCCATAATCACCTCATTTCACCAAGTGGCGGGTGTCCACACCCGTGGGGCATGAGCCTCATCTCCTCCGTCCCACGAGGGCTCGCCAGTCAGCTTCTCGCTGTCAGCCCTGACCCGCCCTGTTCCCCAGGTCCCCTGGGGTGGAGCCACTCCGGGCAGTTGCTAGTGTCCTCCAGTGCTCCCTTTTGGTTTTTCCGGTTTCCCGATCCCCATTCAGCCAATTCCTTATATATAATTCGTTGTGTGGAAATAGGAACCAACTAGCAGAGTTTCTTTATCTCTGGCAAGATCCCAGAGAGACCATCATTTCATTCACAGTAAAAGCCAAAGTCCAGAACACAGCTTACCAGAGTCTCTGCCCTCCTTTCCTGTGGTTCCCTCCGTCCCCCACTCTGCTCTAGCCACCTGGGTCCCTTTGCCAGTCCTTCAACACACCAAGCACGCTTGCTTCCTGGTTTTTGACTTGCTGTTCCCTGTGCGTGCCGGCACCCCCCAGCACGTGACCTGCTGCTTAAAGTTTCCCCTGATTTCCGTGCCCTGGTCTGTGCCCACATCTCCGTAAACCCCTTTGCTGACAACGCACAGCTGTGTGCTGCATGGTGACGACAGACCGCATGTGCAGCGATGGCCCAGCAAGAGTATCATGGAGCTGAATAATGCCTCTTGCCTAGTGACGCCGTAGCCACGGTAACGTCACAACGTCTGTCATAGCCCAAGGTATTTACTCGGGTGGTGTTGTGACGCTGGTGTAAACAAACCAACTGTGCTGCCGGTTCTACAAAAGCACAACACGTACGATCATCTACGGCCCATAATACTTGATGATGACAATAAACGACTATGTTACTGCTTTATGTATTTACTGTGATATACCATTCATTGGTAGAGTGTACTCTTTCTTCTTATACAAACGTTTTCTGCAAAGCAGTATGCCCTGTGACTCCAGCAGCCACCTTGCATGTCTGGTGTTCACCGAGGCTCTTCACCATGCCATTTCCTCTTGTGCTTGGTTCAGTCTCGTGTTGTTCTGTGCAGTGATGTGCTGTGCAGGCAGGGAGGCTCGGGGCGATGGGCTAGACTGCAGAGCCTCGGTGCGTAGCAGGCTGCAGCATCTCAGTGTGTGTATGTGCGCTCTGTCGTTCACAGGACACATTTCTCAGAACATGTCCCCAGTGTGACCGTCGCGGAAGTGTAAAACTGTGCGTAGAACTCTTATCTCAACCCCCGAGCTCTCCTTCCCATGGGCCCTCGCTTTCGCCGCACTTGTCTTCTGGCAGACTGTCATTTTTCTCCCCCGATGGCACCTGAGCTCCGTGAGACAAGTTTTGTTCACTGCTGTATCCACAGGGCCCGGGGCAGGGTCCGGCACAGAGCAGAAGCCAGCTTTTGAAAAAAAGACCGAATGAATAACTAGAAAAAACCCTACCATTGTGTCACTGTGTATTTGAATTATAACCAGTCTCTAATTTTTAAGACGTGTACTTCTTCTTTGGCTGTGTTGTTGCCCTTCCTCTGCAGAATCACGCTTGATAGCAATGTCTCCTGAAATTCCTTAGTGATAACGTGCGTTGCCTTCCTGTTTCATAATTTAAAGTTGAATAATGCAAATGTTTCCTCCATCGTCATCCTCTGAAAAGTGTCCGGCCAGACAAGATTGGCCAGTCAGCAGCATCTGCTGAGAGGTTGCCATCGAGTGGTGAGACTGAACGGGACTCTTTTCTGGGGTCACCAAAGAAGGCAATGTCATTTCTGTCCTGCTGGAGCTTACCATGTCATGGAGAGTCACCTCCCGCATGTGAAAAAAAATCTCAGGGTTATCAACAACACACAAGTAGAAACAACGAAATTGTACTGCATACGTGTTGGTTAGATGAGACGCAATGGCTGGTGGGCCATTCGAACTGGAATAATTCCTAGGAGTGGAGTGAAAAGCTGGGATTTAAAGATCTACAAGGATAAGATAGGAAAAAAGAAAGGTGCTTGCAAAAGGAAATGACAATGACGTGAGCATAACTTCATTGGTTACCTGATCTCTAAACTACCCTACAAATTTGGCCTATAGCCTTCCTCTCTTAGTTACCAACTATATTCTGTGCTTTCCCTTTAATACATCACATTCTATTTTGAATTCAAATGGCT
Source organism: Anoura caudifer (assembly GCA_004027475.1). Lineage (NCBI taxonomy): Eukaryota > Metazoa > Chordata > Mammalia > Chiroptera > Phyllostomidae > Anoura > Anoura caudifer. Next base: position 244,095 of record PVKU01000341.1, on the reverse strand, counting down.
CTGTACCTTCAATGACAGGGCAGAGTCACTTCATAAACTCCTTCCAACTCATCTTCAGGTCTCAGCTGAAATGCCATTTTCACAAAGAGGCTTTTTCCAGTGACTCAATCTGAAATGAGTGTGCCTTGTTACTCTCTTTCTTGGTATTTCTTTCATAGCGTTTACCACAGTTTTAACCATAAATCTGTGACTTGATCACCTGTCTTCCTTGCTAGATTATTAACGTCCTAGAAGCAGGATGCTTGTATTTTTTCATTACTGTATACAGATTACTTAGCATAGTGCCTGACACTTAATATATATTTGTAGAAATGGAATGAAATAGTGCATACTTCAATGAAGTCCAGAAATCCATATGCAAAACTGATTGCAATACTGAAAATAATTTTATTTTAAACATTTACCAAACTTAAGTTGGGCTAACTTCTGATACATAGAGCTGTGTATCAATATAATGTAAGTACATACCCATATAAATACATACATACATACATACATACATACATACATAATTCATATACATGGTAATATTTGGAGCTTTACCTATTCAATTTCAACGGTGTCAAATATTTCATCTTTTTCCCCCCGCCTCTTCATCATCTTTTACATCAAACCTAAATTGTTCATGAGAATCTTTTTTCTATCTGAGGTAAGGAATATAATCCTGGATAGGACTGGTGCATGGGGGTGGGATGGGCCTGGCTGCTCCTAGCTCGTTCAGGGGGCCTTGGAGCAGACCAGAAGAAGGAGCCCCGTTGTCTGCGGCAGACACGGCCATGCGCCAAACACGGCATGCGCCAATGCACCGTGCTTGGTGAGTGGAGCTTGAGCACGACTTTGCTCCCATCCACTGCCTCAGCTACACACCCTGGTTCAGGGCACTGTCCGTGTGTAGGCAGTTGTACTGCATGGGGCTGCTCTGTGCTGGTGTGAGCAGGACATGGGGACCTGCCCACCCTTGTGCAGCTCCATTCCTTGCTTTAAAAAAAGACTGATTTGTCTGGATGAGTATGAATGGGTGGGGGTCCCTTCTTCTTCTCTGAAAAGGGAGTCGTCCCTGACAAAGAAGACCACTTTTCCACGCTCAGTGCGCAGGTAGCGTGCCGCTTCCAAGGGAGCTTTCAAGGTTTAATCTTAGGAAATAACCGAATATTGATTCTTGATTCCTAGAAAGTGATGCTGTCAATCTGGCTGTAGTTGAGCTTTGTAATTTCCCACTGCAAAAAATAAAAATAAAAAAATCAGAAGTTAGTTCACATGCGTAACACTGCTTAGTGACTATTTGGAGGTTCTATCAGTGGCACTGAGAATAAGCTCAGCTGTCTGTCTCATCAGCGACCCAATTTATTGACTGCCACAATTATTTCGTTTCTGTAATCCTTTATAAACTCTCTACACCTTGAAACTCAGGGTCATAAGTTATAAAGCTGCCAGGTTTATAACCACAGTTAATTTGCCTTTAAGTGACCTTAGTCTCGAAGTATAACCATAAGGAAGGCCTGTTTTAAACCAACTAAGATGAATTCATCCCTTGGAGGGAGAGCTGAAACAACTGAGACATAATTTTGGAAAGATTTTTATTTTGGAAAAAAGACCATAAAACTGGTATTGGGGTATAGAGCCTCGGATAGCCAAATGCCAAATAGACTGGGTCCCTGGGTTCTGGTTTTTAAACAACCTGATTAGATGAGATTGTGTAAGTGATTCAGTCTTGATGAGGTTCATCTCCAGATCTGTTTATTAAATGGGAGTTTGTCCTCTTAAAATCTTTATAACTCTATGCTTTATTTTATAAGTCCTCAAAATGGAAAATGTCAGAGCATCTGTGGATCAGAAGAAACCTTTGGGATCACGTGTACACAGGACTCACGGTGTATACACAGCAGCTCCTGAGATAAACGGTAGTTTTTTTATAGGGGGCCCTTCACTGAGCTCAGTACTGGACTGAATATTCCAGGAGGTTCTTTTCACTTATTCTAAATTGGTCATCTTTTGGGGTGGGGGATGGGGACGATGTAGCTGCACTAGTAAATCTGGGCCCAGGAAGTGGAAGGGGCAGAAGCCTCATCTAGCCACCGGGCCCACTTTAACAGTAAGGAGTTCAATCAGCTACCCGTCTCCACCATCACCAACTTTCACATCAGCTTGGCAAAATTTATGCCCAGCAGTGAAGCAAATCAAAATACAGCTAACATTTCCTCCATTGCCAAAATGGGAAAGCGTCCTTATCTCCTCTTCAAAATCCATGTACCAGAAAAGTCATCTCCGCTGTTACATATCAAGCGGCACTAGGCACGCCTTGTGTTCAGTCCCTGTAATGCCAAGTTGTTCGGATCTCGAAAACATCCAGTCACCACTCTTGATAACTTGCAGATCTTTTAGAAACTCTTTCTTAAGGCAGACTATGTTTAACTGCGGGGGGTGGGTGGCGGGTAATTTATTTAGTTACATGGGATACATAGGGCATCCCGCTTCTGGACCTCAGCAAACCTGCTAGGAATTCTTCCTGCAGAACTAACGCCTCCATATTGATACCCCAGGGAACTCTCCCCAGGATTTTTTTTTTTTTCCATTGAAAATGAAGCTGATTCACAGCCAGTTTCTTCGCCTTTCCTCCAATGGGGGAGCGCCAGCGGGGCCTGGCAGTGCTCCAGGGCACAAGTGGGGCCCCCGCAAGGGGCGTCAGGGGCCAGCCCGCCCAGGTGGGCGCAGTCCCTCCCGCAGTCAGACTCCGCCGCGCACCCGGTCCGCGCCGTTTCCGTAGCGCGCAGGACCTTAGGCAAGGATGGGCACCCTTCTCCGAAGTCTTCAAACCATCTCCACCTACTCAGCGGCTCGCAGCATCTGGGTTGCACCCGCCACTAAATCAGACCCCAAGGAAGATCTTTATCGACTAGAGCTTCACACTGAAAATCACCAGGGCACAGGGGGAGTCCGCGCGGGCCGGCAGCGGGGAAGGGGCCGGAAAGCTCCCTCCTGCCACCTCCAGCGGTCTCAGCTCATCCTCCCCCGGGGTGAGGGGCGGGCCACGGCCCGGACTGGGAGGCCGAGGAGGGGGCCCCTCCCTCCTCACCTCCCGGGGCCCACTCTTACTCACTTTCTCTCGGAGCCTCAGCTCGGCCGCCTATTTAGCCCGGGGTCGTGCGGAGGGGCTGCGGGCAGGAGAAAGGAGCGGGTGGGGACTCTCGGACCGCAACCTAGCCCCAGGGCGACCAGCCGGAGGACCAGGGCGGTGGACGCCCCCATCCGGGCGCCCCGGCAAGGCGGGCGCCTTGGGTTCCGCGTCCCGGAGGCTGGCTCCGAGAGCTCGGCCGGGCCCCCACCTCCGCCCGCTGCCCTCGACCCCTCCCAGCGCATCCCGGAGGTCGCTGGACCCTGGGGACGCGCTCGCGCCCCGGCCGCCCCGTCCCCTCCCCCCAGTCCGGGCGGGGGCGCGCGAGAAGCGGTGACGTCAAGGGGCGCGCGGTGGCAGCACCTCCCCGCGCGCTAGTTAAAAAGAAGAAGAAAAGAGGGAACGAAACATGAGAGGCTGTGTGAGAAGCTGCAGCCGCCGGCAGAGGAGACCTCAGCATCATCTAGAGCCCAGCGCTGGCCCTGCATTCGCCTGCCCCGCCGCCGCCGGTTCTGTTCCTGCTACTGTCTCACCTAAACAACTCCCGTTACACGGACAAGTGAACCTCTGTGGCCGGCTTCTCTTCTTCTTCCTCCTCTTCCAACTCCTCCTCCCACTGCCCAGCTGCAGCAGAAAGCCCCTAACCCCACTGACACTGGCACAGCTGTACACGGTGTCATCCGCACAACTTTCTCTCGCTCCTCGAGCTCCCTCAAGGCATTGGACCATCGTCTTTTATTTTTGGCCCAGTTGCATCGTCCCCACCACCTCCCTCTGCCTCGCAAGTGTCCCGACGCCCTGCAGCCTCCTCCCGGCGCTGCGCCCTAGTGCCCCTGCTGGGCAGTGGCGTTCCCCCCCTCTCGCCCGCGCCCACCCCCGGCCGCTCCAGGCAGACGATGCTGAAGATGCTCTCATTTAAGCTGCTGCTGCTGGCCGTGGCTCTAGGCTTCTTCGAAGGAGATGCTAAGTTTGGGGAAAGGAACGAAGGGAGCGGAGTGAGGAGGAGAAGGTGCCTGAATGGGAACCCCCCGAAGCGCCTGAAAAGGAGAGACAGGCGGATGATGTCCCAGCTGGAGCTGCTCAGTGGGGGAGAGATGCTGTGCGGTGGCTTCTACCCTCGGCTGTCCTGCTGCCTGCGGAGTGACAGCGCTGGGCTGGGGCGCCTGGATCACAAGGTAGGCACGCACCCGCCTCGCCGCTGCGAGACTGGCGTACTGGCCGGGTGGGGTTCCCTGCGGCTCCGGCAACGCTGGTGGCCGAGAGAAGGGCGACACTTGTTTGGGAAGTTCTTTCTGATAACTTTTTTATAGTGTGGTTCGGTTGTGCGTTCCTCCGGGGTGCGCAGACGCCTCGCCCGCCCCCAAGAGTCCGCGGTCGGGATGCTGTGCAACACTGTCTGAGAAAAGCTTCTGTGGTACCCGCGTTCGGGGCTGGGTAAATATTTTAAAAGAATCGCGATTAACAGTGTGTTTTGGATCGAATCGGGCATAGGCTGCAGGGAAACTGTAAATTAAGGTGGTTGTGGTTTCCAGTTTATTTTTCTAGAGTGAAAAGGTTCGTGCATCTTTCTCCACGTGCTCGGTTAGGGAGAGGGTTGAATCGTAAAGGATGTTGAAGCATGGTTGGTTTATGATCCCCAGCCCTGTCAGAGGGGGTTGTCTAACGTTACAATCGTTAAACAGCGAAAAGGGAACTCCTGGGACTCCAATTGAGAACCCAAAACACTGGCGAAAGATTTTGCTGGGGCGTATTTACCACATAAAACCAAGACAATCCTCCGTCTCTGGAATGTTTGGTAATATCATCAATTCCGGCTTTCAGTGGTATTTCGTTGTCTGGGAAGATCTCCCCTCTGGAAACGTGTTTCAGGAGTAAGAACATTGACATTTTCCTCGTGTTGATAAGTTTAAACAAATATGAAAATAGTGTTGACTGAGTGAAAAGACAGGCTTGTTTTTGAGTTTGCAACATCTTCCATGCCATGATGGGATGCGACAGTGTGTGCTGTCTACTGTACTCCAAAGAAAGACTGGGGCGCACGTCATTAACAATCGCTGCACGTGAAATAAACAATCAGGTGTCTTTGCTCCCCCTCCCTTTCCCCATTTTAGGTTTCATCAAGAATGCCTCTGTTACAACCCTGCAGTTGTGAAGGTCTGAGAGACTCTTGGAAAACCTGTGCTTCAGTCTTGCTGGCCCAGGAATAATAAAAAAAAAGAAAGAAAGAAAGAAAGAAAGAAAAATACCCAGGCTGAATCTAATTTTTATGCTCAGTTCACGGTAGATTTCACTCTATTCTCATGTAAACAGCTCCTACGAATCAACATATGTGTCTGGGTGGTATCTCTCACTTTGTTTTGTAACAAAAAGCCATATTGCATCATTTAATTTGCTCAAGTCATGCAAATAGGAAAAAATCAATAGGACAAAAAGGGGTCGACTTATCCTCCTCCCCACTAAACTGCTGCCCACACACAGCGTCCTGTTGCTTATGGCAAAAGAATAACAACAACACCATTGTGTTTGTTAGTTGGTTCACTAATGGGTGAAACTAGAGAACATCATTCTCTTTCAGTCCCCAGCTCTGTCCAAATGTTCATGCCTTTTGAGGGAGCATTTGTCCAACGCGCTCTATTCCCAGATGAGTGCGAACTGTCTTGCTGCAGGTTTTCAGCTGCAGCTCTCTCTTTATTCTTACCATATGCAGCAGGAGTCTGAGATTCAGGAACAGATATTCCAGCATTTTATTCAAAACAATGTCATTAAGCTCCTGTGTTGTAATTGAATTAAGTTACAGAATAGCTACATTCACATCATCTGCAGGGCTTTACCAGGATCCCAAAAGAAGCAGAGATGCAGAGGAAGGTTTAGAAATTTTTCCCATCAAGCCTCCCTGTGTGCAGCGTGTACTGTGGGTACACCCACGATCTCCAGCCCCCTGCTGTACTGAACAGGAGCATGAGGAATGAAAACTTTGTTCTGAACTAAATGTAGTGAAGGGGGGCGGGGTGCTGATGGTGGTTATAATCCTTAAGAGAAGTTACATCAAGTTGTTGTTTTTTTTTTTTTTAAGAAATCATTCTTTAGGAAGTAATCTGCCATGTTAGCTATCCACATTCCTTTCCGTTCTACATCCTTCCAATCTCCAACAAACCCCTACTCATTTGGGAAATGTGTCTGAATTAAATTTGGTACATTACATTTTGCTGGCTTCATTACAAATGGTTTGTAAACCAACAATACTCAAATTGTTCAAAGCAGAGACTTGATATAGCTGTGCCTATGCATTCTTGACCTACGTTAGCTCTCAGGTTGTAATAGTTTTTAAAACATGTTATTTTATAATAAACTTCACTGTTTCCCTTCTTTCCCTAAGCCTTCTTGGTTTATAATATACATGAGGGTCTTATTTCATAATGTGCACACAGAAGAGATGATGGCGATTTGAAAGGGCTCTTTTTTGTTTATGAAAAAAATTTTCCCCCCAGAAATATTTCTGCAACTTTTCAAGAAATGGCAAGGGTAGCCTTTTCCTATTGGGGGGAAAAAAAAACTTCATAGACAAATAGATAGTAGCGAGCTGGGTAGGAGTATTGAGCATGCTCAGCTGTGCCATTAAATCCAGCTTCCAGACTAACACATTTTCTTTCATGTAATGAACTAGTTTTGAGTTCAATTCTTTAGCCAAAGTATTATGCTTTTATATTTTAATTTTTGTACATTTTAATAGTTTTATGTATTGCAATGAGATGGCTAACTACCATTATAAATAATTATTGCCAAAATTTAGGAAGTTAGATTGTCTTGATATTTTTGCAGCTCCTAAGTACAACATGCTAAAAACATCTAATTCTCATTAGCCAAATTGAATCTGCAACTAACAGAAATACCCCCATTTCTAAAACTTAGATTGTAGCCACAGAAGCATAGAAGATCTCTCTACCTTGGGTGGTTTCACAGCCAAAGCTGTCAAGGAATGGGTGAAAAGTAATTGTTTTCAAGTGTGCCCTTTTACAATCATTTGTTTGCTCTGGCTCTTTCAGGGACAAAGGCTATTGTTGAACACATCCAACTAAACAAATAACTCATCCTGGGGTCCCTTTAACAGCTGCCTTGGTACAATGATCTATTTACATATTAGCCTAAAATTGAAACTGAACTCTTTAATGACATAATCCAGCACTATAGTCCAGAGACCCATGGGTTCTACCCAACAGCTGAAGAACCTTGTAGTCATATGATTTTTAGAAATAACTTTTTATGTACCAAGTGATCTTAAGGTGACATCTTAATATACTGTCATGCATTTTCTCCTTTTGTCCACTCATCAAGCCCATGTGGGGGCCTTTTTATTCTCTTTGTTTAGTAGCTTGATAAATAAAGAGGCACACAGAAGGTCTCTGTCACCCACTTTACTATTTGTTGATAAGCTACAGTCCACGCTTCACTGTGTATTCCAGGATTTATCTTACCTTTCTTCTGTGGATTTTACTTTCATGTGGCTAAAGATTAAAGGATGACCTGCCAGATGTTATAAATTAGTCAGCAACAGCCACAATCATTACTAGGCATGCTGTAATAATGTTTCGAAGTTTTACATGATTTCCAAAGTATATTTAGTTTAAACCACTATAATTTGATGGTTTCATATATGGCTTTTAAAAATCGAAACAGGAAATTAGCTTAAATTTCTTCTTAAGATTGATGACATTGTCAGGCATAAAGTTAAGGACCTACATAGACACACACAGACACATAGGCCAAAAAGAAAGGGAAAAAAAAAAACCCTACACACACACAGCAGTACACATCTGTCCAAGACAGTGTTGCAGCTTGGGCTGAGTCGGTTTAATTGACTTCAGTAAGACTATTGGTTCATTGAAACCAAAGCCAGAATGATGGCTCTATCTATCTTCAAATGGGTATTTACACTGCAGACCTCACACAGAGCAAAATGTTACCATCCTGCTGGGCCGGAACAGCATGCAGCTTTACAAAGAATAATATCATACTTGATTTCAGATAATTTATTGAATCCTGAAACTTTTGATGAGAGATCATGTGGCCAGGACACACTCCAAAAATTGTAAAAGACAAAATTCTTTAGGCACTAAAATCAAGCTCTTCCTGGACAGCAGCTGGGAGCGTCCATGGGGATCATGTGGCTGGTCTCAGCTATTAAAGAAATGGAAGCCTGCGTATTCCCCATAAAGCCAAAGGTAACGGCACTGCAGCTTTTCAGCCGGCCAAAGAGGTGGTTTCAGCCCCCTGTGGCTGTTTTGTTCTTAGAGGACTGCTGCGTGATAAACAGACAGAACAAAGTCCAAGAGTATTAATATTGAAAGATCTGGTGAGCGCTGCCAGGCTATGGACAACAAGAGACATTTAAAACATTCTTGGAATGCAAATTCTAAGTGTCTGGTGTATGTTTCCTTTTAGGAAACTTGAACCATTTAAGCAATTGTCATTCAAGCAAATTGATAAAAAATTAATATGTAAGTATAATTGTCATTAAAAATGACTTCTGAATATTGTAGATTGTTACTACATATTGTATTTTTTTCTGAAATCCGGTTACTTCTATTGAATTTTTAATTATTGCATGCTAAAATTTCAGCACGCTTGTCTTCAATGATTTTTTTACTTGCTTTGCTCTCTCAGACCCAAATTTTGTGATCACCTAGAATATCTTTATTCTAAAAACTAGAAGCCATACAATGTACTCAAATTAGAATCTCAATTTGTGGATGAAATGTTTGCTTTAAACAATGATCTAGAGATTCAAATATTAATTTTAGTTTATAGTTCTAAAGAAATGATAAAGTATAGCTATAATTACATAAGTAGGGAAAAGGTATAAAATTCAATCCCATTATGGTGTTTTTTAATATGAAAAATCAATGATTGATTTAGACAGCACCACATTTCACATCTCAAATATTGTACTGATATTGTTCTGCTTTATTTATTCCAGGGACTCCTGAAGTCAGCTTTTTAAAGTTAACACTAGACACTGAGACCTAACCTCACTGAATCGATGACTCCCCAAGTGGTCTTATTGAAATAAAAGACATAATATTGTATAAATAGAGATAAAAGTATGCCTTTTCCCATTAAAACTTACTAAATACCATACAAAAGTACTTTTATTAGACTCTTGTGTTTATTTTTGCATATAACATACCTGAGGAGCTAGTTAGAAAGTTTTTCCTGGCTAAGGTACAATGAATAATGAAAATTGCTCTTAAACCTGTTTGATTCAGCATCAGGTATCATTTTTACAAAACATGAAAGAGAAAGATTTTCCCCCACTTTAGAAAACTTTCCCTATGCAATCTGTAGTTGAAAATGAATTGAAATTTAAAAAATGTAATTCAAGTGAACATCTTTGAGATTATCATGTTAGGAATTTCAGGAGTGAAATAGATTTTTACCTAAGACCCAAGTAAACCCTGCTTTTAAAAAAAAATCTGCTTTATGTACAGTTGGATAAAGGTATTTGGAATTTTAAAGTTAAGTATCAGTCAGTTTGCACTTTGAGGCAGAATAAAGTGATAAAAGATTCAAGGGTCTACATATAATTGTCATTTAATCTTTTGCATCCGAAAGACAGACAAACCACTTTGATTTGCCAGCATAAGAAGACTTTTGTCCATCCCTACTCTTGCCCCTTGCATCCCATACAAGAGAGTACTTATATCCTTATAAAGGCATTCTTTATTGTCACGTGGTAATTCTTTTCAGACTACTGCATTGGCTAAAGTATACGTTTCTACTTACATGATTCCAAAAAAGAAGTAACTAAACCCACCTGCACATCACTAAAAGGTTTATATCTGATTTACGGCTTTCAGATATTTTCTGTGACCAACAACACCGAGTGTGGGAAGTTGCTGGAAGAAATCAAATGTGCGCTTTGCTCTCCACATTCTCAGAGCCTGTTCCACTCACCTGAGAGGGGAGCCTTGGACAGAGACCTCGTACTGCCCCTGCTCTGCAAAGACTATTGCAAAGAATTCTTTTACACTTGCCGAGGCCACATTCCAGGTAAAGAAATGCATAAATCAAATAAACTGCTGCAGAATATCCTTCCAGGACACCTGTTCTGAAATGCTTGCATGCAAGAGTGGAAAATGAATGCCATCTTTCAAAATACCTGTTCTTTCCTCGTCATTAACCTTTTCAAATTTGTGACCTTTCATTGCTGCCAAAGGGGGTGGCTGTCATTTCAGTCCATAAGCAGTGTGTTGGTTTTGTTGGGAACGTTCCCCTTTCTTTTTTTGTGTGAAACTAATGATACAGTTGGTGATCTTCACACACATCTTATTATCAGTTGGATTACCAACACGTTTCTGATTGGTGTCTTTACCCATCCACATCAGTATCAAGGCAGCCCCTCTTCTGCATGGCTGACACATACATGCAGACTGCCACTGACTCTGAAAGTATTTCCTTAAATAAAATGCAACTCAAAATCCAGCCCCCCGCCCCCCCGCAAAAAAAGCAATGCCTTACAGAGCACTTTCACATATAAGGACTAATTTGCTCCTCAGAACCCCTGGGAGGTGGGAAGGGTAGAGTCTCTCCCCTTGACAGACGAGGACAACTGAGCCTCAGGAGGCTCCCAAGGCCTTAACCGAAGCTGTACAGTGAGAAAGGGAGAGAGCACATGTGGAAGTTCTTACACGCACAGTGTTCCAAATATACCTGGTCACCACCATGTGCTGGGCCCTGATAAACATATAGAGTCTTGGGTGTTGATTAATTTTACCATCAAAAGTTTGTAAACTCTGGTTGTTGGTTTAGTTGGAAGAATCAACATAGAGGTAGAAAAGAATTTAACGAGACAGATTCTGTTTAGTTAGGCAAAGCCGCACACAAACAAATCTACTGAAGCTAACAGTTTATGAAACTAAATGGCACTGAAGGGAAAGACAAGCTTTAAGAACTCTAGGATGCCCTGGGAGAAATTTTTTTGAACGGCTATGCACATTTCACTTTTTTCTCTGACCCAGGAAAGTGTAGATTTCTTTGGTATTTTTTTTTTTATAGAGCTCTCCTAATAAGCTAGAAAAACATTTTGACTAGGGTGGCCTGCTTCCTTTGCTGTACCATAACATATATGTAAACGCATTCCATGTGAAAATATTATTATTGTCTTTATAAACTACAGCCATGTTCCCAAGGCTTTTCTGAAGCCAGCTGTTTCTTCCTCTTTATCACATACCCCAAAGCAAAGGAGAACAGGTCACGGTTGCCTAGATGGCTTGTCGAGAAGCGATAACAGATTAGGTCCCATAAAGGTTCGCTGCGCATTTCAAGCCTGGAAGGTTCGCCTTTACCACCCTAGGTTGAAAGTGATGTCGACACTTAGCATTTTCATCTACCTCTCTCTCCTTGAGATAAAGACAACCATGCTGGATTTAGGAACTCATCTGTGGGGGTCTTCCTGTATCTGAAGTTATTTTAGCTTCCAAAACAAACACCAGAAAGCGATATCCACTGTGGGAGAGAGCACAGCGAACAGCTCAGGAGCCAGAACGGCAAGCACCTCACTCCTCAGATCAACAGATGTGGTGACGAATGACAAATTTATTTTTCTACAAAGTTTGTATATATGTAAAACTGCTGAAGTGCATCAAGATGTCAAGTGCTTTCGGTGGCCACCCAGGCTGCCTTGAAAGATAACCAGATGAAAGCTCCGCTCCAGCAGTGGACGGAGCCGCGGGGGCGCTTGCCCGGGACAGGCCAGCAGGCTTCAGCAGCCAGCGGAGGGGCTCCCTCTGGGTCCGTCAAACGCTGATAATTGCTCTAAATGGGTGTCCACAGAGGGAGCTGTAATAATGCTCTCTTTGCATTACTTAGGTTGATCAGTTTGTTAGCCAGACTGATCCTTGGCATGTGGGTTACTGCTTCCCAAAGTATGATGAATAAGAGGGTAATCCTGCCCTTAGCCCTGGCCTCTCACCCAGGAGGCTCTTGAGAATTCTAGAACACGGATTTTTCAGAAATTGCTCAAAAGGCAAATTTTTAATATTTTCACCTTCTTAAATCTGTTTCATGACATGGTTCACTTTTTTCTTAAATTCAAAATGGCAAAAAAAAAAAAAACCCACTACTCTGTGACTTTTTTTTAATAAGAAACTAGTCAACATATTTTCACTATCTTCCTTAATGCCTTCACCTTTCTGAGAATCAAAAGCATGACTTGGAAGGTACCTGAGGGATGCATTTTGCTAAGGGAATTGCTGAACGGGGTTGGAAGTACTTCCATAGACATCGCCCCGTCTCCCTTGCCCGACCCACGAAGAAACACGTGCCTACACGGTCTATCCCCTTGCTCCACCTTCATGGCTTTAAGAACACACTGGCCATCTTGGAACACGACAGAGAAAAGCTACTTTCTAGAAACTTTAATTCAGAAATATTCGTGGTCTGCTTATTTTCCCAAAAACACAAAAGGAAGTTAAGTTAAAAATCCCTATAAGTGAGGATACACTCGAGTTTTATTAACCAGATTCTCCACTGGTGAATTTACTTCAGGAGGTAAATTCTTAAGACTTGAACAATACTGAAATTACATTAAAAGAAAACACCCACACCCACACGGGAGCTCCTTTCTGACACCACAGTTCTCTCCTTCTGCCTGAATTATGATAAACAGAGTGGATGCTTCGCTGGTCACTAAATAATGGCATACTTCACTCTGGAAAGCCTTGCTTCTCCCATTACACTTGTTGTCCAAATGATTTTTATCACTCTTAGAGCATCATCTGTAGGTTATTGTAGTGTGACATGTCTGTGCCCAATTAGTTCAATTGGTTTAATCCCATTGCTAATGAGGCCAAGGTCAAGGATTTGATTCCACTGAGTTTCTCTTGTCCACAGCTACTCCTGACCCCAGTCAGATCTCTTACACATGGGTTTTATTGGGCCCCAGGACAGCAAACCAGAGGGAACGGATGGACATATCAAATCCACTACCCCTACTAGAAAAGTGCTCTGGAGCACAGGCCTTACTGACAGCGTGGGGGGTGGGGTAGTTCCCAATTTTTCTTTATCATGATGAACACCACATGTAAGGAGGAAGAATAAATTTTCTCTAGCATACATGCTAAGAGAAAAGCTAGAGCTTAAAATTTTTCACAGAGTATTTGTTTACATGACAGTGTTTTACAGGGTGCTTCGTGGTATCATAGGATGGGGTTTTGGTCCAGAAGAACAGTTCCAGGTCCAAGACAGTTGATAAGTTATCAGAAGTTGAAACAAAAAATATAGTTACTGGAACAATCAATGAACTTCCATCATTAGTAGACTTGATCTTATGATGATGGTGCAAGGGGAGCTAAACACTCACTTTTTGAGTAAGATGCTCTTCAGTGCAGTCTCCCAAACAGAAGGGTACCAGGTGGTAAATTGCATCTTCCCTGGCAATAACTGGTAGCCCAACATCCTGAACGAGATCTCTTTTAGCTCTTCCCAGAAAAATCCACCTCATTCATTGGTTGTAGGAAAAATTCCCATATTATATGTAAAAGTCCTCTGATTGGCTCCCTCTTTCACACTTAGATGATTCACTGTGTCTAGATTCTGTAAAAAGCTGGGAGTAATTCATTGCTAACCTATTTTTGTTTTGTTTTTCATTTGCTAAATGAGCGTGGTACCTCTGGAGCTACAGAGTTTATGAATTGGCACCATTAATCTTCTGATTTCTCATTTCCTCATGTTTGTCCCTAGCTATTAATTCCTTATAAAGTGGAATCAGCCACCTGCATTGTTCCTTCATTTCCCCTTAAGATGGTATTGGTTTGCAGACTGTAAGGCTGGAATGCAGATTTTTTTTTAAAAAAAGGCAAATCCAAAATTTCTTCTGAACTATGCTTTGAAATTTTTCTGTGGCCCAAAATTTCTCCTTCACACAATCAGTTATAAATATGTCCATAGTCTGACACTCTTCCTAAGTGTATGGAGATGGGTATGGGGTTCTTCCTGCTTGAGGGTAAACATATATCTCTATAAAATATGTACATTATATAAACCTATATTTTATATATGATATAAATTATATAGATATATAAATATTGAGAGATATTATATAATTTGTATACATATATATCCAAACATAAAAAGATCTAGCCCAAAACATATTCAAAAAGTTTGATTTAGCAGCTCAGTTTTTCTTCCCTTCTTTCTACCCCAAGCAGACTTGTTGAACGCTACTAGGCAGCTTTCCTCTGTATGCTTAGCCATTAAAGACGCGAGGAGAAAATTGATCTTTTCAAACAGTGAATTACTGCAGATGACTAATGTGGCTGCAGCCTTCGTTCCTCTTCTCAATTTCTAATCCCTGATTTTTTTCAGAGAAAGATAACCTCCTTCCAGCTGCCTTGTCGCTTCCAGGCAGCACCCTTCCCAGCTGCCTTGCCTCCTTTTTCGGGCCCCCAAAGGACGATGTTTCTCAATAGCCTAATCAGATATTTGCCTTGAAGAGTCTGTCTGTCTCAGAAATTTAGGGGTGAGATATTTTACCCAAAAGTTAGGTCAAAAATCTACATCAAGTATGAACCATTTGGGATCCTTGGTTCCCAAGACTAGTTTTAGATTTGAGGGGCCTAGGTCAAGCTCACAGAAAATAAACTTGAATGCCTTACATGTTCCATAGATGAGCCTCGCTTGGTTGTCCTCAAATTTTTGTTCTTAGAGGTCCGCACAAACTGGAATGTATTATATAGCTTCTGAACTTCAGCTGAGTTACTTCATCACAGTCTTGGTGGGTGTATGATAATTTGATATGTTGGGTAAAAATCAAGATGTTAAACATAATTAAAGGTATGAGACCAAAAGCAGGGATTTAGGACTGCATGTAAAGTCAACTCTGGTAGCAACAAACTCTTTTGATAGTAGAAATCATCAGAATATGGAAGTGAATTATTAATTAATATGCCCTCCTCCCAAAAAACCAGCACCTAAACTCAAATCATAAAAGGAATGTCAAAATTCTGTTTTATCATAAAGTCCTCTTCTTATTCAAATATAACTATTTTCATTTCATAAAAAGTGTTAATATAGTAAGAAAAATGATATATCTTTCAGATGCTTATTTTGCATTTTTGTTTTGGCTTGTAATTTTTTTTCAGTGAAGACTGGTATGCTAGCTATTCTGCTTGTGAAGATCAAAAGGATATTTTAAATATAACTTCTGTCTTACAAAATAATCATTATCTCCTGTAAGTGAGGTGTAGGAAAAAAGCACCTACATATTAGAAAATCATGACTCTGTTATTAGCACCAATTCATTGCTTAATCATTGCACAGTGAATCAGTCATTTATTATAGCATATACTGACCTTGTGATCATCATTAAGATAGTTATTTAATCACTAGTGAGCGACAATGGAATAAGAATTGTAAAATGGCCCAAACTAGCACCTAACGGTCTATCTGTTTCTTGATTCTAACTTCTTTTTCTTAGGAAGTTACTAATACTGTAAGGCAAAGAGTGCTGACTAGTGATCAGATAAGCTTACATGGACAACATATGGTAATGGGGAAGCTTGAAAATAAGTCGATACACTTACAAGATTAATGCTACACTTATATAATGTGGGTTTTGTAAGAGCCCTTTAAAATAGCCAATACAGTATTATTTCACTTTTACCAAACTTCTTAAGTTTTGGTTAAAATGGAAATCCCAAACAAAAAAAAAATAGTTTTCTGTCCTTTTGTTTTTGTCTATATACTGATACTTTCCTAGAATATTCATATAGTCTCTAAAAGGTCTTTTCCTATAGTTTATCTTTCAAACAGGATGCTTTTACATGACACTAAATATTGCTAATGAGTCTTTTTACATTTTTTAAAGGTTTTCTTCAAACTACTGCTGAGGAGTTTTGCTTTTACTATGCGAGAAGAGATGGTGGGTTGTGCTTTCCAGATTTCCCAAGGAAACAAATCAGAGGACCAGCATCTAACTACTTGGACCAGATGGAAGAATATGACAAAGTGGAAGATCTCAGCAGGTTCATAAAGATGATTCCCTTGAATCTTTCCTTAAAAACTTGACAAATCTTGTGGTTTTGAAAGTGAATTGTCTGTCTTTGCTTGTGTCCAGCAGCTATATCCTTCTGATGCTTTTTTTTTTAGTAGTTTGCTTCTCTACAATCATATTAGCTTAAATGCTTTTAATACTTAGATTACTAATCTTCTGTTATGAGCTTGGCTTCTCCATGAATCACATGAATTTTATGAGTATAGTATTAACTGGAAATTTATGGTTGTTATTACATTATGGCACTGTGGAAATATTCAGGAAAATTATTACTAGCAAATCAGAGTTTTATAAACAGATCTTAGAACTTTTTTTCTGAGTGCCTCTCTGACAGGTGTAATTATTGTGAGTAAAGCTCATTTTAATTATAGTCACTGAAAGATGAGATAATGAGCTTATGGGAAGTTTTAAAATACATAATTTTTTGGTAATTTTTGAAACTGGGTGACATGTGAATGGTAGTTCTTTTTTAAATTTTTTAAATTTTTTCAACGGCAGTTTATATTCAATATATTTTGTATTAATTTCAGATGTACAGCATAGTGGTTAGACAATCACATACTTTACAAAGTATTCCCCCTGATGTTTTGATTTTCTCTTTTCCTGTCCAATAGGAGGCAGGGATTTTCCCCCCAGTTGAAGAGAATCATATTGGGCCTTTGGGTTAGCAGCCATTCACGATTGTCTAAACCATTCATTCATAGAGGAAACGTATTTCGAAAAGGATGCTAAGTGCATGCCTTCCCTCCTGCACCTTAAGCAAAGCTGAGTAGTTTCCTTTCTTTGTTTAGAAAGCACAAGCACAGCTGCTTCTGCATCCAGGAGGTGGTGAGCGGGCTGCGCCAGCCCGTGGGCGCCCTCCACAGTGGGGACGGCTCGCACCGGCTCTTCATCCTGGAGAAAGAAGGGTACGTGAAGATACTCACGCCCGAGGGAGACATTTTCAAGGAGCCTTATTTGGACATTCACAAACTTGTTCAAAGTGGAATAAAGGTTGGCTTTTTCAATTTTCTTTATCTTTGCTCTGGCTATGTTAATTTTTATTTTAGTGTTATCCTCGCTGAAGGTATTTCTTTATAATAAAAGAATGTTTAAGGAGTAAATAAGGAGATAATATGAGGGAACAATAACTATGGCAACTGAGCTGGGACAATGACATTAAATCTGTAATGTTATTTGGTGACTATTAAGCAGTGCAACCAGATTGGTATTTGGACATGCTTTCCCAATATAGTTTTCACATTTAAAATAAGTCTTGGTTTTATAAAATTTGTTGAAATGTTGTTCAGCCGGCATGATACTTACTATTGTAGAATTGTAGATCAGCGTTGGCTGGTAGAATCAAAGAGGTCTTGGGGCTATTTTGGCCATTGCAAGTCATTCTTGACCGCATCTGTTTCTGGGCCTGTGTCATAAAAGATGCTACTTACATTGTGACTTCCTTGTGCAATGTTTTTACAGGTAAGTCAAATATTTTTACCTACAATAAGCCATCTTTATAACATATTAGCACATCTTTTGCCTTTTTCCCCATTTCTCCAATTTGAGAGCTCATGTTAAATAATCTAGTAGGTATGTAAATAAAATTATCGAATTTGTTTCATGAGAGAGTAACAACACAGTATAGTATTAGCAGTACTAAGCTGTAAAGCAAATTTTGGCATGCTAAAATTAAGGTTGGTGGAACAACTCATGATTATTTTAGAATGAAACAAGGTAATTGTATGTTATCTGGGAAAAACTGACTATCCTTTTCATTTCTTAACTGAAAAAAAAGCATGAAAGGAGGATTTATACTTTTCTATTTGTATAGAAATAAATTCCTCCTGGTTTTGTTGAACTCTACTCAAAGGTAAGAACATCAAAACCAGAACAAACAAGTTGGAAAAACTACAAATGTATTCCTGACACCTTTGTATTTGGTGCATACCATGTAAAATAATTAGAATGATTCAATTAGAATATAGGAAATGCCTTATTGTTGGGACCACCCAGTCTCAAATTCATGTGATGACAGGGTTACCAAGACATACTGCCTCGGAAAAGCGCCTTGTACTTCCGATCCTTTAAGAAAAAGGACTTTGGCACCAAGACACAGATCATTTGGAAAATCTGTTTAACTCCGTAGTTTCAACTTTTTTCCAATAAAATTTTTCTTTAGAGTACACTGCACATAATCAAAAGTCTCTTGAAATGAAGCACTAGTGCTTGGCACATCAGAGTTCGATAACTATTCTGAATGCCTTCTGATAGCTTGCTGCCAGTGTAGCTAGCGAGCAAAGAGCAAGGGAGCAGCTACCAGGGCGTGTTTTTCTTACTATGAAAGCTAGCTAAGCTGTCTAAAAAAGAAAAAAATGGGGAAAGTATTTTTAAAAATTATTGCCTATAATCCATTAATTAAAGAATATCACTATTAACATCTTGATATACTTTCTTCCAGTTTTTATATAAAAAGTAAATGAATTTTTCCTGACTATAAAGGTAAAGCAGGTCCATATTAATAACTGCAGAAACACACAAAAGAATATGTTTTCTTGTAGTTTTCATCCTAAAAACTTTTAAAATAAAACTGAAATCAAACCATATAGCCATCTCCTTATTCTTCTGTTTTTTCACCTAACAATAAATGCCATGTGTATGTTACCAGATTTTCAAAAAATGTTCTTAAAAACTCCATTTCCTTTTTATGAGACATTTAGGATGTCTTTTCTTTTTATCATTGTAAAGATTGTTACTTATCATTCCTATATATTATTTAACCTGATAATGGGTGACTTTCTTAAGATTCATTCATAGAAAAAGCATTACTGACTTAAAGGGCATATACCATATATACACACATTGTCATTTTCTTCTAAAATATGTTTTCAGGTATCCAAATGCACAATATATGGCTTTCAAATATTATTTTAGTAAAAATGTTGGCATTGAAAAGATACATATGATAAAGTGTAGGTGAAAGAAATGAGCTAAGAATACTTGAGAATTTTGTTTGTAAGAAACAACAACAAAAAGCCTGATGTTCTTATTTCTACTTTAACCGTCGAAAGGGTGTCTTCCTTTTCATCAGAGTTCCTGCAGAGTCCCTCCGTTTAAATGTATGCCCATTCACTGGGATCCTGAGTGAAGGGTCACCTTCTGTGCCGTTGAGACATTGCATCACCCAACAGCACTGCACAGCCAGGCTGCCACAGGCCGTGGTTCTGCCGCATGTGTTTGCAGGCCTCCAGGAATTCTGCACACTCCGCCGCGGCCCTCCTCTCCCAGGAGAGCTCCAGGCCTTAAAACCAACTTCAAAATGTATTATCTTACATGCGTAAAGTGATGTCTAATGTAATGGACCCAGTAGGGTTACTCTCAGCAATCTCCCTTCCCAGGGAGAGCTGACCCCATCTCCAAGAACAGATCCTGCTTAATTACAGTCACCTCTGGCAACTGGTAACTTCTAGCCAGGAAGAGGGGTGTGGCCCAATTAAACTCTCAGGAGGGCTCTTATTCCATGCTTGGGGAGGAGCTTTCTCTTTTCCTAGATAGAAACAAGAAAGCCTGATTCTTCTTTTGCTGCCTGCAGCCACCCTATGAACACCCTATGAACATCATATGACATATTTTAAAGTGCCATCTTTGAATTCTGTTAGTATTTGACACTTAGGCTATCAATAAGGTACCAATCTATCGCATGGATATTTGAGTGTATACTGGATAATGAGCAATGGGATCGCATCCTTTATCTCTCAGTGTGGTTGCACCACAACTGGCCTTTAGCTCAGTTTCCACGGAACTCCTATCACAAGTCACAGGCTAGAAGCATTAGAAGAGGCAACTATAGGGATGATGGAGCAGGCGCCAACCCTCTCATGAGCTGATCATGCAGTTGATTTTCGTGGTGTGCCCTTCAGAGACTGCTGAAGCAAAGATGCTTTCACAGTTGTCTCACAGTAGGTTTTCAGGCTCCTTGATATATGAATAGTCAGTGTGTACATGGCAATATCCATTATTTGTCAAATTTTGCATAAGTCATGCAAATAGGAATTTTCATAAATTATTATACATATCACTTCTTTACTATTCTTTCTGTTTTAAAATCCCAAGAGAGGGAATAAAGCTATTTTAACAGAGCACAGTACTGATGCCAATACTCAGATCACAGAATTAATAATGTATATTAAACCCAACCTTCATATGTTTGAAAGGAAAACAAGACAAACCACAGTGGGATCCTCCATGGTATTAATTAATGACCAGCATGAGTGTATTAAATCAGACTTAAAGCAGAATTCCTGATTATAAGAGTTTCTAGAGCTAGTGCTGGCTGGAAGGGAATCTGCAATTCTTTTTCTGCTAATTGTCAATTAAGAATTGATAGCGATTCTGTCACATAAAAAAGGACTGACCTTTCTGTGGCAGGAACTAGACTTGTTCGGCCCCCTTAAACCTGTACGAGCCCTGATTTTGGAGCCAGCAAAGAACCAGTCCTTCCAGGGACTTGGACAGCTCCTCCCAACGTGGGCCCTAACTGAAGCTAAAAATGCTGTCTTGTTTGACACACCCAGGTTCTGCTGCCCAGATCTTGGGAGATTTCAGTATCCTCTGAGCATAACTGTCTGTCGTTTCATTGAGCAAAAGTTTTATGCAGAAATGCAAAGCACAAACTAAAGAATCAACTTCTTTTTGCTATAGAAAATAAATCATGGAGCAGGATTAATGGATTAAATTCTATGCTATATGAATTGAAACTGCCGTTTCATTTAGGAAAAGATGATTCCATCCCCAGTAGCCCAGTCTATGCCCAAATCCTAATACTGAAATGATCCTGGGATCAAATAGTTGGACACCATTTGTCACTTGTCCTGTATCTTTAGGCATCACTTGACCTTCCACATAATACTTGTTCACTTTGACTGAGGAGGTGAGTTAACTCTGGCAGCATGTAAGATTCTTGACAGAAAGTTTTGAAAAATGGCATTTAAAAATCTCACCAATTAATTCTAATTGGATCATTGCTTTGCCTGTTAAATTTGTACTGGTTTCATCCCTTTTCGGAATCTGGTATTCATCTAGTTGCCAAAACTGTTACCACTCCTGTTCCTTAAATATGTAGTCTACTAAAAACACCTGAAAATCTCTTGTAAAAAAATGACAAGGACACCAGAAGTTTCTCTAGTATAGTTTCGCCAAATGTCCCCTGGCCACCAAGGATCTGAAAGCCTGCCCTAGCTTTTCATGTGCGCAGCAGTAAAAACAAGCCCGTCCCTGTCACCTGCATGGTGGCCCCTTAAGGAAACCGACAACCCCTGATCTCCGCCACCGGCTCTCCTGAGCAGGCAGGGGAGGTGAGTCTCCCAGACACAGCTCCTTCGGCTTGCGGCGTGCAGCAGGCAATGCAGAAAGACTTGTCTGTCATTGGGACGAGTGTGACTGGACCCCTGTCCCTCTCTATCTACTTTCAAAAGATGCTTTTTGAAGTGGTCCTTTTACAGGGGTGGGGGGATGGGGGGAGGACATAAGGCTGAAAGCTGCTGATTGTCTGGTTGACTGAGCCCATTGAGGTGAGGCTCTTAAGAGACGGCAGCCGGGGTGCCTGGGAGCCTCAGGAGCATGTGGGGAGGATGCCGGGTGCACCCCAGCAAGCCCTGCTGGGGTGGCCTCTGATTTCACATGCTTGTACATCACACACAGAATCGTGACCGTTGAAAGTGGAGTGAAATCCAAGGGCTCCAAGTCCTGCTTTTCTGAAGTTTGTCAGAGACCTCTCACATTGTCCTCTGCCTTTAACTTGTGATCTTACGACACAGCCCAGGAGATGTTAGTGCATTTTTGTTAAAGTGCTATGAATCAGAGCATAAGTTAGAAGCAATTTACTATTCAAAATTAGTATTGAAAATGTAGCATGCTCACAGGTACGTGTGGCGACAGCTGGGCCCCGTGGCAAATGCTTCCTTGGGAAAATTGTTAGAAGTCCACTTTTAAGCATGCTTTCGGTTGGAAGAAAGCATGGGCTCATTGACAGAAAGCAGCGAAGTATGTGTGGTAAATATTACAATGGAAGGATCACCATTTTGGAATGTTAAAAGTTTTTGATCTAGCAAATGACTGCATTCAAAGTTGTTAAACCTCATCTTAAAGGAGAATTGCTGTATTGTTGGAAATAACCATTAGGTAAATGCATTTGAAAAGTGGTCTATCACTTTAAATTGAATAGTCTCCCCTAAAATTAAAATTTTTCAATGTCTTCCTTTTTTTGTAGTTAAAAGTTCTAGTTCCAAACTATTAAGTTAAAATGTAAACAAAATATAGGTCTACAAGTAAAATTTTTAATACACTTAATTTTTATATCAAAGTAATGATATGGTATTAAACCCAACTATATTTTGTTATTGAGTATTACAGACCCTTTACATCAGAATGCCCTGTACTTTGTGAAAACTGTTTCCAATTTTAAATCAATTTTCATTTTAAATCTACTATGAATGTCCATAGAGAAAAGCAAAAAATCCCTTAGGGAGGTAAAATCATCTCAGTGTAATTTTCTGTTTCGTTGTTAGTTTTCACGTGTGGTGTTTGCACGCCTTCATTTGGGCACTGACAATTCTGTCGATAAAACGGTTTCATCACTACAAACATGCACACCGGCGATATGGGCCAGGGTCGGCCGGTGCACCCTGCACGGTCCTTTCCGGCTGTGCAGCATTCATTTCTCGCCAAAGTGGTGTGCGCAGCGCCTCCAGGTGGGGGGAGAGGGGCCTGCCTGCTCCTGCCTGGGTCTCGTAAGGCACAGCCGAGGTGAAGAGAGTGTGCACGTGAATGTCGTACATTTACCTAAGGCTTGCGGGGCAGAGGACATAGAGTCTATAAACCTGACAAGTCCAATGGTAATCATTTAAAACGAGTGAGAAACCAAGACATCTAGGCCCCGAGAAGGTCTCTGCCACCTTTAAAAAACCATCTGCCTGAGCGTGGCAGCCACCATCTCAGGGCCGATCAGCAAGAGAGAGACCTGTTGGGGGTGTTCCTTGTTATCACGTTCCAGTGGCTGTTTGGTCTGATGAGAAGGGAAGGGCAGGCGACACAAAACTCTCAACGGGAGGAGGCTGCACAGCCCTCCCCATCAGAGACACTCAGTAGCTTCTCTTTCCCAGTGCTCCATTCTCCAAGCAAGCTGACTCGTTAGCGAGGGCACTCTGGCCTTCCTTCTTAGTAGGTGCATTTTTTAAGCACCTACTGTGTGGATTATTTCCATAATCCACGGATTATTTCTGTAATCCTCACCGTAACCCTGGGAGGCAGGGATTGCCAGCCCATGCCACAGATGAGGAGACCGAGGCCCAGAAGTTAAGTCAACTGCCCGAGATAACACAGTCAGTGTGTCACCAGGGCCAGACCTCCAGGGCAGCCTGGCTGAGGCTGGGCTCCCCTGGCTGAGACAGTGCTCCGGGGGACAGACCACCTGGGGCAGACTGAGGAGCGTGTTTAAGAAACAGAGGCTGGTGATGGCTGGTGTTGGTAATGCTCAGTGACACCTGTCCTGGCTGGCAGGACAGTGAGGAGACTGGGGGCCTAGACCTGCAGGCAGGCGCGGGTCCCAGCCTCAGCATCGGCACCATGTGCTGGGATTGGGGCCCTAGGCAAGTTATTTAGCCTATTCAGGCTTAGCTTCTTCATCTGCAAAACAGAGGTAATGCACCCAGTACTGTCCATGCGCGATCTCACATGAGTCGGCAGTACTTTACAAGCCCTAGCTGGTACCGTCCTCTGTCTTACTAACAAAAAGGAGGGGAAGGCAAGGAAAATGCGCCAGCTCCAAGAATGACTCACAAGCTCCAGTGGCCACAGGGAATATACTCCCTGGTATCAACAGTGCCCCTTAATATGGGATTAAATAATAATATATGGAAATTCTATGACAGTGTTAGCGTTTGCCCCAAAATTTCAGTCCCACAGAAATAAAGCTACACTGATGGATGTGTGTGGGTTTTCATTCAAACGGATATATCTAGAATATATTTTTATTTAAATGTGTACCCAGAGAAGGACGACACCTTCATTTTTACAGCATCACCTAGTGACATTAGCCGTCTGGCATGGCTACCTACCTCGCTGTGCAAAAGCGCCCGGTCTCGGGGCTTGTCAGAGCGCCGGCCTAACCATGATTAAGCACAGACCAGCTGACCCACGAGGCCGGCAGCTACCTTTCATCAGAATTTCCTTGCTTTCAGAGTAGTTTTTCTAAACCTGGATATTATAGTAATGTATGTCTTTTTGTGTGTTTATTTTGGAACATGGTTTGTGTCAATCTGCCCTAGAGTTAATAAATTGTAGGATTTGCAAAGGAAATATACTGGGACTGAAAACTAAGAAGGCACGTATTTTTGCTCACTAGCCACTACCCCTCACAGCACAGATGTAGGATCTCAGGATCCGGGAGGGGAGCCGTCGGGCAAAGGGCTGTGAAGTTAACATGTCATGCCACGATGCAGAGAGTGTTCTACTCGAGTGAAAAAAAATTTCTTTTTGAAGCCGATCAGTACAGGGTTCCAGGAAGTCAGGGAAGAGAGAACTTTAAAGGAGGGTTTCAGTTACACAACAGCAATGACAAATGTCTGCTGATTTGTCTGTGAAATGTGCTGCAGCTCAGGCGCGAGGACACATCCGTGGAACCACCAGAGCTGTCTCCCCCTCGGAACCCAGCCTACACAGACACGCCTCCTCTCGCACTCACCCGGTGCTCTAGAGGAAAGCTCCGAAACCTGCGGGCACGTCTGCCCTTGGGTTTGGTCACTGCCTCCCTCTGACCAACTTCGGGAGCTTACGTAGCGTTGTGCTTTTACCGGCTTCTTTCCTTTTCACATTAATACATTAAATATATAGATTTATTTATACAATAATGATATTTATATATAATACATGTTATCAATTACTGCATTTTTTGGACTATAAGACTCACCCCCTCAATTTGGGAGGAATAATGGTGGTTAATGCTGCTGTTGAGTTCTTTTTACTTTTATATTGGTGAAATATTGTTATTAAATATTTTACCACATTTTTTGCTTCAAAATTTTTTTTCCTATTTTCCTCCTCTAAAACCTGGGTGCGTCTTATGGTCCGAAAAATATGGTACTACAATGTATTTTAATATATTTGCTGGTAGCATTCATCATTTGTCACTTAGTTACTTTAAAATCTATGAAGTCTATGATTGTGTTGAACTACCATCATGTCAAGGTGGCCAGAACTGGGCATGCACCTAAGGTGTTTTTTAAACCTGGATCATTGCCTAGAAATTAAAAACAACATTGACTCTTCAGTCAAAATATGCTTTGAAAAATAAGGTGCTATTTATCGACGCCATTCTGTACTAAGTTATAATGAGAAAAGCTTGAGAACATCTTTTTCTAAGTCATGTAATTTTCTATCCTTGCGTGACTTTGTGATGCCAAGTGACAGGGCCTGTGGACGCAGCAGCTTGCAGGAGTCGCCACAGAAAGGAAGGTGACATTTGAATCCTTCGGAGAGTGAATTTCCATTTTCCTCTGCCTGGGCATGCCATGCGCTGTTTGGTTTTAAGTTCGTCCATTCAGTCATTTTACAATATTGTGTGATTCCACAAGCCCAAAATCCCAATCACAGAAAATACGTAAAAAAAAAAATCACTATTTGTTTAAGATAAAATATATACATATATGCTGTAGGACAAGAACAGAAAAAGAGACCATTAACGTATTTGATCTCAATTAATCCCATCATTGCCAGCGGTTGAAATTATTTAATCTGATTATAGATCTGAGCCCAATAAACTTAAGCTACTGCAGAAATAAAACATTTTGACAAAGAATCTTAAAGTTTTGTATATGGCCACAAAATTCCTGAGAAAAGAACTTTCCATTCAAATATCAAATGTTCTGGCTTTCTCTTTAAGAGTAGTTAAACTCTTTACTTAAAAAAAAAAATCTAATGAGCTGTTTCTAAACCAGCCTCTTATCCTAAAGCACCTTTGATCCAAATGGATCACAAACTTAAATAAAATGACATCTGTCCTCAGGCCATTTGTAGATGGGGAAAACACATCTGTTGTAAGAGCCCTTAGCCAAAGGACCAGAAGAATTCCTTAAAAAAAGAAAAGAAAAAACTCTGTGCTCTGTACGAAGGGAAGCGGCTAGAAGAGGTTGGAGGGAATTCGGAAAGCACTACTCTTAAGAGGATAAAAAGATAACCAGATTTAATTCCTATGAAACTTTTAGCCTTTCTGTGAAAGCTTGGGTGACGAGACTCCCGCAGTGGAAGCGTCTTTGTGGATGGATGTGAACACACCTGTTCAGGAAGAGTGAAACAAAACCTGAACTGACTTCCCTCCACACACAGGTCACCAAACATCTGTCATAAGTTATCAATTACTAGCCTAGACTGGGCTCAAGCCTGTGACCTGAGGTTGCAAAAGCCACATAGCTCATTCTCTCTCTTACTCAGTCTGTGTTTTTTCCCTGCACCCCCATTAAAGCTTCTGTTTAAATCTCCAGGGGTTTGGAAGATCAGGTTGACCCCGTGACATTAATAATGTATTTACACCCAGGGTTTCTATGAGCAGTACCCTGGGGCTGATCGTAGCTAGGATTTTAGGACTCATGGTAATGTGGCTAGCTCCAAAAAGATTTACCCAATAGTTGGCATACTTCCTTAATTGCATGAGTTTCTTAATTGCAACCTAAAGATAATGTCTCTTTGTGTGTGTGTGTGTGTGTGTGTGTATGTGTTATGTATTTTAAGATTTTGGCTTTGATTACATATCAA
This sequence comes from Anoura caudifer, assembly GCA_004027475.1. NCBI lineage: Eukaryota > Metazoa > Chordata > Mammalia > Chiroptera > Phyllostomidae > Anoura > Anoura caudifer. Next base: position 217,150 of record PVKU01000341.1, on the reverse strand, counting down.
TACATATAAAACCTCTGCACAAAAACAACCAAAAACTCTCTGGGCATGACTGCTTGGGTGAGCCACTTCCCTTGTAAATAATTAATTATCAGAGGTAGTACTAACTCAAATTTTTGGTGACAGCATCAACTGTCAACCCATTTGATCCTGATGTGTCACACCCCTGGAATATCCCACCTCCACTGGAGAACTAGCCTGCGGGGCCACGGCACCTTCCCAGTGCCAAGCCAAGGGCACCCATTCAACCCACTTTAGCATATAAGGGGCTCTGTGTTTCCTTTAGGGAAACCCATGTTGAATGACTGGGAGCAATCTTAACTTTCTGGGATCTCTGAAGCCTATCTTTGGTCTAGGCTGAATGCTACCTTAGTCGTTTCTAGTTCTAAAATTCTGTGAAAATAGAAAGCAGTGCAAGAGAATGTGGTAAAGACAAATGCCAAGCGGTCAGTGCGGCTCTGGCATTGGAAGTCGGAGGTTGCCCAGGCTCAGCGTGCTGCTTACTCTGCCTTAGTTCAATTTCCCTGGCTTGGATTGGATCCAGACACCCAGTCAGTCTCTCCCAGTGCAGAGCCCACAGGGCACCCACCACCCTGGCAAATAGGTGCACTCTCCATTGCTCCAGATGAACTTTGAGAAGCAGCCTAACTCAGTGTAAGTGACACTTCAGGGATTTGGTGAATGGCCAAGGATGACAGGGTTGTACATTTTCAAACTGGGTTTGAAGGGAAGGTACACCATGACCTTGGAGTGGGCAGTGCATGGTGTGCTGAGGAGGAAACAGCGTGGAGCCGAGTGAAGGAAGAGGGCAGGGGTCTGAGCCGATGAGAGTGCGGAGTGGAGCACAGGTGTGTTGTTGGGTTCGGGAAGCAGGCGTCAGGGACCGGAGCGTCTTTGGCTTTCGCTCTGAGTGAAATGGGAAATCATTGGAGGATTTAGAACAGGAGAGTGACAGGATCTGACAAACTTTTAAACAAGTAAATAGGAGCCATGTCAAAAGTAGAGTGCGAGGGGCCAGACAAGAAGCAGATAGTGGGAGGAATACTGACCCCTCCCACTAGCTCTGCTCTGAACAGGCTGTGCGCCCTAGGGCCAGCTGTCACCCACTGGAGCCTCAGGGTTTCATCTGGGGAATGAAAGGATCTATAACCACTGAGGTTCCTATCCATTCCAGTTTTCATTGGGTCAGTAATTAGAGGAATACTTAGAAAGTGACCCTAGTAAGTGTTGAAGCATTTTTACATATGGTCATTACTGAATTTATGCCTTCTTTCCCATAGATTGTTTTAAAAGACAAATTTTTAAACTTAGCACATTAGCAACATAGGATGTTCCATGGGTGCTGGTGGAAGGCTTTACATGACAGAAGAACACCGATTTGGCGATGTAAAGAAGAGGGCTTACCCTGTGCTGGCTGTAACGGGTCATTCGGAAAAATGACAGCCACAACTCAGGGCAGGTGCACACACACGTTCCTCCTTGGAGCGATGCACATTTAAGTAGAAAAGCGGGAGGTCAGAAGATTGTTTTTTTTTTTAAATATAGTTATACTTGGATTTAGCATATAAGAGGCCAAAATCCAGGAATCTTAAAGTCAGAGCGGACTACAATGATGACGGAATACAAAACTGAGGACCTCTGTCTGCTAAGGAGGACAGGCATTTGTTGCTGTGGGGAATTTCTAACTCTTTAAGTTTAACAATAATGATCTGATTTATAAAGTACCCATAATTCACTCTCAAAAGTAGAAATTCCCAGATATACCCTCAGTGAGGTTCTTTTCCCTTTGTTGTTGGCCATTGACCCTCGTTTAGCTAATCAATCCTTCGGGCTGTAAATTAAGCTGGGGGGGGGGGGGGCGGAAGCTGTCTGCTCTTCTCTACCTGCAAGTGAATCTGCAAAAGTTAATTTGGCTGTGGACGGAGGGAGCTGGATGGGAGTGCTGAAAGGGAAGGGGGCTCATGCCTGATCATTTTACTTGCACGTGTAAGGATTTCAGTGCTCTCTGTTTCCTTGAGAGAAATCCCGGGGTGCCAATTAACCTAACTTATTCCAAAACAATTCTCTGTTTGGAAAGAATAAGTTTCATTGTGGGTGTTCCTGGAAATTGTATGCCTCCTCTTCCCCTGTTATTACCGAGATGTGTGCTTTGCCACTGAATGTCCCAGCTTCGTTTCCACGCACTGCGTAGATCGAGCTATTTCCCACACACAGCGTCAGGTAATCTGTTTTAATTTTGTCCAGTGCTACACATATTTTAACCTTTAGTCATTTTTTTAATGTGGAAAAACCATCTCTACCTAATATTAAGCCAAATAGTTCATGTCAAAATTATCAAAAACACTAAAAGCAGGAGATTTGTTTTAATCAGGAAATGGCTTTTCTTGCAAAATTTTTAAAGCACGTTGACTTTCTTGGCTTCAATGGCATCTTCATTTTTCTTTGAAATACTGTGAGAACGCTTTCGCTCCAGTGTGAGGCAAAACCGGACGAGGAGAGACTGAGAGGGATTTTAACTAAATTGGTAATAAATACATTCTCCATTTTATTAGGCTGTTTTGGCAATTCGGATTTCTGCAGTATTTTTTTAAAACCTAATAAATCAATTAACCAATGTTCATTCTAAGATTTAATTTGCTGAAGAGAATATATGTGCTTTTCATCAGGTCACGCATCTTTTTTAAGTCTGAAACCAACCACACACAAAGAATTTAATTCTGACAGGCATTTGTTCTCAGCACAAATACTTGAGGGCCAATAGTTGTCCACACTTAATCATGCTTCTTAAAAGTGAATTCCAGAAGACTCAAGGCTCCAAGTGACCCCTGGTAAGGTGAGTTGTCAGTAAATTACTTTTATGATGTGCCCTAGGGAAGCAGGTCTGCTAGAAACTTGGTAGGAAGCTGGCCCCCTCTTGCCTGCAGGAGGATGACCTTTAACTTTATCTAACCTTTGCATTTCTAATGCTAGGTTTCTGGGAGGCATTTAGTCACAGGGGGAGGATATCATATTGAAAGAGAGACCTCTTCTGAAGCCTTAAGACAGTGTTCACCACACATTCGTTGTTAAAACTTCTAGGTAAAGCATGCCAATAAGCTTTTTGTCTCTACAATTTAATTTTAAATGCCAGACACTTAATGAGTTGAAGTATGAATGAGTTCAAAACGGATCCATAGTTAAAGGATGGCTGCCTTGGGTGCCCTTTGGAAAATACGGTAGAAAATTTAATCCCTGTAATTTTGCTAATTTGAATTTATTGTGGCACTTGAACATTTAGAAGAGCCATTAAAGGTGAAGGATGATATTCCATCAGAATAAATGTACTTTTTTCAAAAAATATTTAGTTTTTGAGAACAGGTCTTGTCAGTTCTTTTTGTTGTGGCCATTATGAGCGAGGTTTTATTGTATTCTTTGGGAGCAATATTGTACATGGAAATTATCAGGAATTTTGATTCAGTTCTGTTTGAAAAAATACCTTTATTTGGCTAGATTAGACTGAAAACATTGGACAATAATGCTTCTTACAGGATATAAAATATAAAGCGATCATTAATTTCCCATTAACGGTTAGGGCATGACTTAGGTATGTAAACCCAGATGTCTGTATTTTAGTCCATTGTTTTAGTTCCATGAATGCCTAATTTTTCTTCTCTTCCCATTACTTTTGGATGACATTTCATGGGCTGGTATTTTTAATTCCTTCCTAAAGAAAAGTATTTCCTTGCTCAGTTTTACTGTCTATAAGTGAATTATATGATTCAAAAATATGTATATACATTTTTATACGTCTACATGTATAATAGAACACTGGGTGGTTGAGTGAAATGTTAACAAAATAAACTTCTTGAAAAACGACACACCTAATTTTTAACCAGACAATGTGTAGGTATATAAGTACATAGACTAAATGTGGAACATTTCCACAATCTCTTCGATTCATAGTTCATATTGCAGTATAAGCAAAGCCAAGCAGTGAGAGCTTTGCATTTGTCGCAGCCCTTTGAGGAGATCAACAATTAGCAGTCACAGAAGCAATTAATGTGACTTCAGTAATGTTTCAGTGGGGAAGGAAAGAGTTCGGCAAATTCTTTCCTGTAAACCGAAGGATCTGGCTCCCGAGCATATATAAACAAGATGTAAGATTTAAATTTAGCTTAAATGCCACCCAGGAGCAAAACTCAATGGTGAAAGGGTTGTCAACAGAGAGCACTCCTGAAATGGGGAGGAAAATGCTGAACCGATGACACGGATGTCAGAGCGCACAGCCAGGGGTGCCCCCAGATCAGCCCAGAGCGTCCTCTGCCCCCAGCCCCACCCTGGTGGCTTATCTTTGGATCTGGCAAACGTCATAGTAAAACACGATGTAGCCATAACTCACTGATAACTGTAGGAAGATTTTACTTGAAACAAATGGCACTCAACGTCACTATTTTGAAACATGTTTGAAAGTGATGGAATGAAATAGATGACACTTTAAGATACTAATATTCAAACTGTCCTATGAGGTTTGCTTGTTTTAATCCTACCAAAAGCATTTCTTTGTCATCATGTCCGATACTGCTGAGATATGACTCCATGGTTTTCATTGGTGTGTTTGTTTGGTTTTATCAAAATTTTTGTGTGAAAGTATCTTTGATGGCTTTAACTAGTATAGCTTGTTCTACATTGTCATTGTTTGGAGACTTGCTATCAAATTACCATTAGACATGGACGAGGAGACTCATTCATGATATGTGTTAAGTATTGAACTGGGCCCATCTCTGGAACCCAACCCAAAACACAGGACCTGGACTGTGAAGGTAGTGCCCTGCAGGAGAACCAAAGTTCTCTGACCAGAAAAAAAAAAGGCATGGTGGGCAGGAAAAGCAACCAGAGTATGAGCAACTCAAAATCTAATGAGCAAGAGAAAATAGAATAAATGACCTGGTATGTGCTATCATCAAAGCTAAGTATAAACAAAGTCTGGGAGCCCTGGCTGGTGTAGCTCAGTGGATTGAGTGCAGGCCTGCGAACCAAAGGATCGTGGTTTGATTCCCAGTCAGGGCACATACCTGGGTTGCAGGCCAGTTCCCAGCAGGGGACGCATGAGAGGCAACCACACATTGATATTTCTCTCCCTCTCTCCTTCCTTCCCCCTCTAAAGATAAATAAATAAAATCTTAAAAAAAAAAAAAGTCTGGGAGAACCCAGAGGAAAGAGCAGGTGTCGCCATCCAAGGGAGGTGGCACCTCACACAGGGAATGATTCTTCAAGGGTATGGACGGACAAAGGGAAGAGCCTTCCATGCAGGAAGCATCATGAAGGGCTTGAGAGTAGGCTAGATATGTAGCCTGAGGCAAGAGACAGTGCCCAGAAGGGGTCTTCCACACTCAGCTAGGGATTCTGGGTTTCCCTCAGTGGCAGAGGGTGACAACAGGTGTGACCAGCATCCAGCAGTGTGTTAGGCTCCCGTGGTACCAGCTGGTTTCTTCAGGCTGCCAGGACTGAAGATCCTACTGTCTCAGCAAAGCCAGAGGAGCAAGAGCGGCTTTTCCCTATGAGTTCCAGCCTGAGTCGCTGAGCCAATGCCATGCCTGAGCTCCAATCATGGGCGTCCACCATCAGCCTGAGTTGTGTGCCCTGCTCTGCAGCCAGGGACGTGACCAGCATGGTCTAAAGCAGCGATGTTTCAGCCAGTGTGCCACAAGAATTTTTCAAGCACGCAGTACCTGATGGTTTGGTCAGAGGCGCTCACCTCCTTCCCCTTAGACTGTTACCAAAAATAAAGCCAACAGCCAATACAACAATAGTCATCAGTGTGAATGAATCAAAATTATACCTGTTTTTTTCTCAGGTTGGCAAAAAATATATTTTTGGTTGTGCTGCACGATTTTAATAATCAGTTTTTGTGTGCCATGAGAAGAAAGAGGGTTGAAAATCCCCGGTCTGAAGCACTGAAGGCCAAGTGCAGAAGGGGCGATGCCCAAAAGGAAAATCAAAGTGCTGTTGTCAGCTGACAATCACTACTCGTTGGACAAACAAGACTCCTTCAAATCTGAGCCCAGGCTCTCAACAGTCAGTCCCGCCTCCCTTCATCCCCATGCCACTTTAAATTTTTTTTTTAAAAAGGATATTATTTATTCATTTTTAGAGAGAGGGGAGGAGAGGGAGAAAGAGAGGGAGAGAAACATCGATAGTTGCCTCCCACACTCTCCCTGACGGGGGATCAAACCTGCTACCTAGGCATGTGCCCTGACCAGGAATCACACCCACAACCTTTCGGTGTACAGGACAACACTCCAGCCAACACAGCCACACTGACCAGAGCAGATGGTACTTTCTTAATGTGCACATAATACTAATTTCTTGCTTATGTCTACTTTCATGTGTAAGACATGCAGACCAACAAAACCTAGATTCGATGTTGGTTTTAGAGGCAGTGTTGAATGTGTTCATGTAGAAAGTTGAGAAGATTTGACCCTTCTGCTTTATTTTGCCACACTGGCCCCTTGTCAGACCACTCATTCTGCCACCTGATTGTGTCGGTTGATGGGAAGGTCCAGGTAGGGATCCAGCCAGAGGACTGTTCACCAGAAGAGGGTAATAAAGCTACGTTCTGTTTGATCGAAAAGCTGAGAGAGCTGTGGAATTCGGCTCAGAGGACTCATCTGTTGTACGAAGGTCTGTGTGTAGGAACATACTGACTGTTTCCGTGAGCTTTGTAGACCTGCAAAGCCAACACTCTCAGCCCCCCATGGGGGCAGTGGCTATAGGAGTGTCCTTCAGTCACTGGTGATTTGTTCATCAGGCTACGGTTTGCTGGGCTTCTAACTGAGCCAGAGGAACTGGGAAAGGTCCAGAAATCCTGTCTTTATTTGTTGATGGATTACAGTGAGTTAACTGTAAACACTCAGATAGAGATTGACAGTATTAGAGAGAAGGATGGAGGGAAGGAGGGCGTTTGGATCAGTGTCCCAGGGTTACCTTCTGGACAGGGCAGATACCTCCCCATTTACTTGTACAATTATTTGGCATGAGGCTGTCTCATTGTTCCCAACATCAACCCAACATTAACCTGAAAAATGCTAAAATGCACAAACTTACCATTTATCTGAAACAGGGAATGGGAACATCTTATTAACTGAATGTTCTTATTAAATAATCATTGAAAAGGTGCATGGGGAAAAATACCAATTTTCAAAGAATGCTCATGAAGTTTTGATGAAAACAGTACCAAACAGTATTTATCCTTGGATACAAAATTTAAAATATTGTAGTATTCAGACCATCGTTAGAAATGTATTGCGTTCGCTGTCCCTTGCCATCCTGTAAGGAAACCCTGAGGCTAGATAAGTTTCAGAATTCAGTGATTTTTCAGATTTATACTAACTCACTCTGGTTCACTCATGACGTACTACCCGCCAACCCTGGTGGGGCTTGGGAGAGCAGCCTGTAATATCATCATTAGTATTAATATATCTGCGGAAAAACGTCTGAACATTCAGACTGTGTGGAATAAATAAAGACTATAAACTGCTTCACAGCAGTTCAGGTGTAGCTTTTCTGACAAATAAATTTCCACTAAACCTATTTTTAAAAAAGCTTCTGGGGGTTCCACATTGCCTAGCAGAGATTGCAAACACTCCATCACAGCGCTGAGCTTTAGCGTCTCATTTGGGTGGCAATCAGTTCAACACTGACTTTCAGGGACAGAGCTGGGAAAGCAAAATCAAGCAAAAAAAAAAATGGCTCCTGAGCTTCAAAGAAAATAGCTGTCACTAAGTGCTTTAGTTACAAAATCATAAAACTTTTAGAAGTTTGAAGGGAACCTCTGCAATCATTCTACAGTTGAGGAAATTAAAGCCTGCAGAGGCGCAGTAATTTGTCTGAGGTCGGTTAGGCCCGCAGAGCCATACTGACATTGAATTATATGTAAAGGAAATTTCCTTATTTAACGAGTCTGCTGTTTTGCTGTAGGTTTTCCCAGAATGTTCGTGTTTCTGAGTGACGGTGGACAGTGGATTAGAAACATGGAGGATGTAGAGGGGGCTCTAAAGACTGATTTACTGGGAAGTGGAAACTGATAGCAGGCTAAGAACTTCATACCATAACACACCCTGAAGGCTAGACAGCGCGACGAATGGATTCACGCTGGGGTGACGCTATCTGCCGGCTGTTCAGATGCTTGGAATCAAAGCAGATGCCAGGCTTTTCCCTGGACACAAAGGGAAGGCCTGTGTGGCACTACCTGTTGCCAACCCGTTCACCTTGTGCGACTTTTATTTCTTTCAAAACAACCTACTCGACTTGGGGTGGTGAACATACAATGCAGTATTCCAAGTGACGTAGAATTGTTTACCTGGAACCTGCATAATCTTATTAACCAACGTCACCCCAATAAATCGGTTAAAAGGTCAATTTAGAAAGACACAAAAACATCCACAAATATCAAAGTAAAAAAAGAGAATTGCCTCCACTTCTCCATGATACTTCAGTTGGATGAGATTTCTCTGGGAAGAGAGATATGAAACGGGAGCATTAGTGTTGTTTGTTGTTGTTTGTTGATAGTTATTTGCAGGGGAACAATATGTGCAAAGCAAAATACAGAGGAGATCACTTTTTAAAAGTAGCATACTAAGATACTAAGAAAAAGTTAAAATTGTCCTTACAAAGCCAAGGACGTATGAAATACACTCTTTAAAGATCATCAGTCCAATTTCTACAGCGTGGCCTCTTAAAATGCAAACGCCCCAGAGAAAGATGACTCTTTTCTTTACCAGGCTTTTTAGTTTCAGGAGAACAAATTTCAGCTCTTTTCCCAAGGGCAGATTTGGGTGGGGAGAAACCTTGGGTGTGTGTCCAGAAGGGTAGAGATAGATCGCTTTAAGCAGAGAAGGAAGGCAGGACCTGAGAGAGCTGGGGCACTGAAAACAAGTCTCTGGTTTTGTAATCTGGCCCACATGAAAATCGGGCCTTCCAGAATCGAGCTCCATTGTCGGGTCATAGGATTTTTTATGTTCTTAGCTAAGAATGTTTAAACCTTATTAATTTGCTTAGACTATTGATCTGCAATCTGATTGATGTTCTTCATTTTCATTTTAAAATAAAGAATCTTGGATCAGCTTGAACAAAGATAAAATATTTTCTCAATCTTCATCCCCACTTAGGATAAATGACCAGAGCAATTGCTATTTACTTTATTCTTCATTTTTTAGAAATAAAGAGTAAGTGCAGGATATTTATGAGGAGTTTATGTATATAAAAGTTGACCCATGGTTAAAAAAATGGCACTAATTACATAATTTTCTTTTTGCTTTAGGAATGTTAAATAATTAACAAGAGATCACTGTGGTTATAATGGCTGGTTCTTGGAAATTAAATTTAAAATTATAATTAAATAACTTAATTTAAATCTTGCAATAAGTTATACCACATATATGGATATTATATAGCTTGTGGGCCAGAGTAAAGTACACTTAAGACATACTATGTAACAATGACTTAGATTAAGAATTGGCAAACTGTAGACAGAATCTGGCCCACTGCCTATTTTTATAAATAAAGTTTTATCAGAACACAGCCACACCATTTGTTTACATATTATCATCTATGGCGCTACTTTTGAGCTACAACAGAGGAGTTGAGAAGTTGCCATACAGAGAGATTCTTTGGCCTGCAAATCCTTAAATATTCTCTCTCTGGCCCTTTAAGGAAAATTTGGTTTATCTCAGATTGGTTATTCTCAAAACACTCCTCTCCGAGAAGTTATGTTGCTTTAAATCTTTGAAGACACTAGACTACCATTTACACGGTGATATTTGAACAGATTAGGGATATCTTGAAAACTTGGTATATTTCTCTAAATGTACATTTTCTATCAAAAAGTATGCTAACTGTTTTATGGTTTGTATTTCCTAAGGCTTTGAATTTTTTAGGACTTCATTACAAAGAACTGTTTTTGAGAGTTCCATATATGGGTCGAGTGAGAAGGAAACGGTAGAGGGGCTTTTGATTGCATTCTGCAGCTTTCTTCTCTCAGTGACGTATGGGGGACTTCCATCAGTGACTGGCATACCCAGGCTTTTATGCGTACACATCTCGAATCCCAACCCCGCTATCTCGACCCCCGGATACACCACTGCTCCCCACCACCAAGGACACCACTGAGTGTATAACTGCGCCCTCCTGCAGTGTATGCAGTAGCCCAAACCTGCTCTTTGTGACTTACATCCTTTACATCCTTGACAGCTGCCACCGCCATTGTCTGCCACACGTTCCTGGAGGACAGGGACCACACTGATGTCACCTACCTCCACTCTAGCCTTTGGCACCACTGTCCATGCAGAGCTGATACTTTCGTCTAAAGATAGACTTTTAGAATTTTCCTCCTTTGCCCATGCTCAAGAGCTGAAATATATATTAAAGTAAGAGTGACCTTTTAATTTATCGTCCAAACTGGAATACTTCTGAGAGTAAAGAGAGGCTTGTAATTGTTTTACTAGAACACAGACCAGAAGTGTGTCCAGGCAAACTAGGATACGTGGTCAGCCTACGTTTCATGCTTTTTAAAATTACAGAGTATCCTTAACTATACCATCTCTGATCATTAAATATTTACTGTAAAATAGACACAACAGTGACCTTGATGATGGCAACAAAATTACCAAAAGCAATAATGTTTTAAAAGTTGAGGGAATGCCAGTTACCTTGCACTTAGTTATTTTGTGCCTGTGAACAGCAACAGGATGGCCCAGCCACTTCCTCTTGCTTCCTACTTCCCTACCCTCTCCGCACCTTCTCTCCCTTTCAATCACCAGGAGCAGCAGGTGGATGTCACCGTAGGCAATTGCCACGAGAAGTAGGGGGAGAAACACAGAAGGAAGAAGGGAGCTGATGAAGGGTTGTGTCGGGATTAGGAAGCGATGTCTTGCACAAGCCATCTAGCTTCATTTTTCTTCCTGTTTAATAATCATTAGTTTTTAAAAGAAAAAGGCAGAGTCGAGCATGCATCGATCTTTCAGTAAGCTTCACTTATACAGTAAAACTTGAGCACATGTTAAATTATGCAGTTCACTATATTAAGCCAGGACTTTCCAGTCCACCCAAAGTTTCCAGTAAAGTTCTGTCTGACCTTTGTATAAAAGACCACCTTTACTAGGTGACTTATTTTTGCTGCCCTCTTGGGTGGTCGAATGAGACAGATTTCCCTGCTGAACAACATACAACCTTCTTTTTGCCAACTGAACACTGCGCTGGGCTGCGGCTTGGAGGAACAGTTTCTCAATACTATAAACAACGCTTTCTTGGAACAGCTGGTTGCTTAAGCATAAAGAGAGGTTACTCTTGGTTTCGCCTTGAGTAGCATATGAATTGGTTAAGGAAGTAAGTGTGGCTGACCCGCCAAATTACAGTGGCCACAATATAATTAAGGTCAGTATCCTCCCTGGAGGCCCTAAGAAGTATTATTATGACACCAAACTTAAAGAAAAGGAATTTTTTAAGAGCCAGGAAATTAGTGAGAAGCAGTCTTTGGGGAAATGTTGCAAAGTTAGAAAAAAAAAAATCAGTAGGAACAGAATAAGATTTGTTCGAGGAAAAATGGTTAAAATACAGTATTTTGTTTTCTGCGATCCTGAGTACCCTAAGTCAATATCTCTCAAAAGAGGAGTGTGTCTGAGGATTAAAGATTCTATTGGAGTGAGAATGGGGAAGAAAAAGGAGATTCCAGATGCATGTGAAATACTGAAAACCAAGGAAAAATAGGAAGTGTTCCTGAAAGGAATTTTGGGGAAGGCATTTGCTGTCTGCCTACCCAAGTTAAATTGTACTTTAAGTTTCTGATAACAACTTGGACTATTAAGTTATAGAGCTAGTGCAGACTATTGCAAGGTTATTAAAGGCACAAAGGTCTCTGTGCGGAGAGAAGGGGACAAAGGAATGAGGTTGTAGAGAGCAGTCGGGCTCGCCATAAGCCCACGGCGTTCTCCGCAAAGCTGCCTGTGCCGTGGTCAGAGGTACACAGGGACCGGAGTTCCTCAGAACATATGTGAAAGACTGGATTTCCCTCCATTGCTGTATATCTCTTAGGCTGCCTGACAGAGTGGTTTAAAATAAACGATCAAGGTTTATTTTGTCACTTTGTCACTTTTCGTAATTGTTCTATGCTGCCGGTCCTCACACCGCTCATCGGTTGTTGCTGAATATCCGGGTAACCCCGCTTACGTGTGTCTGTGTAGGCATCAGCCACCCATGTGATCACACCTCCAATCTCCTAATGCCATTCTCTTTATGTATCCTGCCCGAGAAGGCTGCATTGCAGTAAGCATTGCTTTCACATACGTGGAGTGTTTTGGGGAGGAGGAGAAGGACCATCATTCAGCGTGAAGTACAACCCCACAATGGTGCAGGTCAAGCAAATCGCAGGACTGAAGGCACTCCCTGGCAAATCCATCTCTTACAGGCGGACTTCTCCATCCCTTCAGTTTAGACAATGCATTAATCGTACACTAGTACAAAACTTAGTGCTGCATTTCTGCTTCATTTCTACCAACGTCACAGAGGCTGTATTAGCCTCCTGAAAGGAGGAACTGAGAAAGTTTATCAGACAGGCTCGAAAGTCACTGAGCCTGCGTGGGAAAGGAGAAGCCAGCCCCGGGCCGGGTTTGGGTTCTGTCTACATGGAGCTGCCCTAGGTTACACCGGTGCTTCGGGTCTCCCTCCTCCCACCATCAGTCCCATCATCTTCCCACCAGAGTCAGAAAGGTCGTTGGGGCCAGTGACTGCTGTAGGTGTTCCAGGTGCTGAATATCTTTTGGAATATTTTTGCTATTGGCCAATAGATCACTTCAGCATTATCAAAGCTAAAGCTAAATGTGATACTTCCCACTGTATTTGCATACATTTTTTAACTTAAGGACGGCCATGCACCTTTGCCAAGTCCTACTAGTTCCCGAGACTTTACAAGATGTACCCTACTTAATCCTTGCAACAGTCCTATAACCTGGCTATTATCATTCCTAATTTATGATAGAGGAGAACATTCATGTTTAGAAAACTTAGTAGTCTCCCCAATCTAGTAACTAGGATTCAAACTCATGTCTGTCCGAGCCTAGTAACATGCAAAATCCATCCAACAACCAGCCAACCTGTGGACATTTGAAGATGATTTGCTCCAGAATCAGCACTGATGCCCAACTCCGCTGTCTTCTACGAGCATTACATAACAAACTAATACACAGTTAGACACGGGTCACGCTCCTGCTCCCGTCAGCCTCTGATTCCAGGTGTGGGTCAACTTTGGAAGAGTTTGTTGAAGCCAAAAAAGAAGCTCCACTTGGCTTTGGCCTTGAGCAACACGAATTGTCTAGGAAGTTACGTGTGGCTTGCTAGAAGAACCCCAGTTTGATGCTGGTTGACAGAGTGTCCCAGGTAGCCAACAGGTGGAAATCCATTATTCACAAAAGTCTTGGGGAACAGGCTCATGTGGTAAGGTAAGCCTTTTCCCTTTCCTGGGTGGGTGGAAAGTTTGATTTTCTACTGAAATAAATTGATGGTCTAAATATTAGGACTTAGGGAGAAGGGTTATACCCTTCTAGTGCATTTGAAGAAACCTGGGGCTCTTCTGCACTTTTGCTTTCCCAAGTCCATTTCATACTCCATAAGACACATGCCACGGGAGTGGGTTAAGTGTCAAAGAACTCGTAAACTGGTAGATGTTAATTAACTCTGCCAGATGAAACAGTTACAGAATGGGATAAATGAAAGCGCATCATCTAAGAAGTTACATGCAAGAGTGGAAAGGGCTGAGAATTCGTTCTCATTGCACAAAACTCAATTCTCCCGTGTCTCCTATTCTGTGAAAGTGGTAATTACTTGTACGTTGGATGTGGGTGATTGCCATGGGAGTTTTGTGGGTTTTGAGCGGGAGCACCAAAAACTGTAACTATAAATGTCATCAGAGCACTCATTTCTCCAACAAGTTGGTGTCTTACAAATGTCACCCAGGGCTCATGCCATACCAGCAGGCAAATGTCATTTGGGGGCTCATTTTGGTGACAGATAAATCTTTCCAAAGAGTTTGGGTTGCAGAGATGAAAACAATCTTTTTATACGTTGCTGGATTAGGTTATACATTTGTCTCAGTTCATAGTGCTTAAGCTGCATCTGCGCAGTTACTTGTGATTCATAAAGATAATTTGACTTCAGAGCGCTTTTATTAATGTATTTTATTTCACCCAGAAAGTGTTCTTTGTAACAAACAGGAAGCCTCCCTAAATATAGCCTGACGTTTAAGCAATGGAAAGGCACATAGATGATGTAGTACATTATAAATATTTTTTGTACTTGCTAGTTTATTTCTAAGGAAATTATGAAAATGACATCATAATGATGACTTTTATTAGTATTTTTGCTCTAAAGCTCTAAACAAATAGTTACAAAGGAAAAAAATTGTCTGGTGTTATCCCTTAATACTCTACCTGGTGTTTTCTAGTAACAGAAATCCTAGGCAGTAATTCGAAGATTATAATGTTACCTTTAGTGTTCCTTTTACACTTTTATCATGAAAAACAGCATGGCAGTAAAATGCAAATTTTCTTAAAACTCACAATGGGAAATAATTACCTTTCATTTTTGTCTGAAGTACTGCTTGGATTAGTCTACAGCTTGAAAAACAATCTCAGGCTAATATTTTGTAGACCATCCACTTGCTGCTATCAGAGGAAGGCTTCTCGTAATAAGCAATATGCTCCTTTGTTCTACTAATGCCAAATGGAAGTCATTCACATTCTGTTACTACTGAAGCTTTGCCCTAGTACCTTTTCTAAATTAATTCTTTTAAATGACTTCATTGATAAAATCAAGCCTTAAAAGAGTGTGGGGTAAAGATGCACATAATGCATAAGATGGATGAACAGTCTTACTGTCTTTTATGCATACACTCAAGAAGTATTTGAGGGCCCAGTAGGTGCAGCCATTGGACTGGGTGGTGGGATACGGTCAAAGGATAATGGACTTGATTTCCAGATCTCTGGAAATCTCTTCTTTATGGGGTAGGATGACCAGTAGGGATGATCAGCACAATGACACGGTGGTGTGCAAAGTGTTACGGGGTCAAGAGAGGGTGTGCCAAACTCAAATCAGAGAAGACTTCAGGCCGCCCTTCCAGAGCAAGTGTGGAGATGGGGATGCAGAGGGAACCACCAAGTGTAAAGGCATCAGGATGTGAAGCCCAGGGAGCATTGAACTTGACTGTGTTGGGAACCAGAACATGAGCCAGAATGGCGGAGCTGAGGCTGGAAGGACAGGCGAGGGCCATCCTCTGAAAGGGGTTGGTGTTCCCTGTTCAATCACGTGGACTTACTGCTTAAGCGATAAGAGTCAGAAAGTTTGGTTTGGTTCTGCTACTGTTTTCGGGAGGCAAGACAGCATCTGTCTTTTACAAACTGTGTGAAGGAAGTGGGGGAAGGCTCTCCTCACCATCGTGCACAGCCAGTAGAAACCAGAAACTCTCGTAGCCAAGGAAGAGGACGGAGCTGTCCCTCATCTTGCCTTACCTTCATTTAGAGTTATAACCGGAAATGCACTGATTCAGAGAAAACTTAGCTTTATCTGTGTTTGACCAGCTCAACAGCAGTGGGGGCGGTCTCCCCAGCATTAGGCAGGGCAGTCCCATCTCAGGCCCTTTCCTGCTCTCACCTGTTCCGGAATGATGAATGGCAGCACGCGAAATGACATCTCCTTGTATCTGTGATGATCTGCTGTCTGTCACAGGATGGGAAGATTGACAGCTTTCCAATTTTAAAGAACAACTTTTTAAATCATAGAAAATGTAGGTTCCCAGATACCTGCATTTTTAATATTCACTTTGATATAGCCTTACATTTTGGTTATAAGTGTAAGGAGAAAAGGTCCTATAAAAGTTTTATATTGTGCATATTAATTTTGATAGGTAATTCCGTATTTCCTGATTCCCTGCACTAACCAAGCATATAGATGTAATGTGAAACTCAGTGTGTTGTGCATCTGAAGTTATTTAAGCAAGAGCAGAACAAGGCAGTTTTTTGAGATTGCTGATGAATTCATGTATGTCATACTTAGGCTGATGAATTGCTGCTTGTAGAAATTTGCTGTGTTAACCATATGATGATTCTTGAAATATTTATGTAGTTTTTGCTAATGTGTTTGTGTTTATATTGCTTATATTCATAAACATAAGTATCTTTATATACATAATTAAATGTGTCTGTGTAAACTTAGATTTTATACATAAGAAGGCCTTTTTTACTTGATTCCTTTGATTTCAAATATTAAAAATACGGAGTAAAACAAGCAGCTTTGCTGCCAGCATCTCACACGGAACCAAGTGTCCCAGCAGTGGCCACAGCAGGGCTCACACTCCCAGAGTCACTTTGCCACATGTGCCCTCAAATAAGTGGAGAAATCAAACACTTCAGCCAACTATAGTTCTCCACTCGATACCATCAAAATGGGGGAAAACAGTTTTTCCTATCAAAATGAAAAAAATTGTAAGTGTTCAGGAAGACAAATTGAATTACCGTTTCTTTTAGAGCTGACCTTATACATTTTAAGGGAGGCATCTTGGTTTGGGGTCAAAGGTCTGACAGGAAAATCAATAAATGATTATTGATCCCTGCATATACTCTTAAACTCTACTCTCCCTGACACTTAAGGACCCTGCCCCGACCCCCCACTGCCCTGTGCATCAACTGCAAGCTCACCCCCACCCTCCGCTATGACGGAGAAAAGAGCTGAGAAATGAACAGCTAATACTGCCCACTGAGTGCTAGTAATTAAAAAATTTTATTTTGTACATTTTTCATTTAAAAAGAACTGTTATAAAGTAGAAGTTATAATTCATTTACAGTAAGAAAGAAAAACCAGAAACGCAAGGTGCTCAGTTACCTGTGTACCTAATCTCATGCAAAGTCAAAGAGCAGTAGGTCAGAAAGCAAGGACTCGAACCCAGCCCTGGTGTGCGGAACCCACCCTGTTCCACTCTGTGACCTGTGCCCTCAGTGAAAACTCCCCAGTCAGTGTGCGGACTCTGGCCCTCTTCCCCGACATTTTCCTCTTCCAAAGAATCACACTCAGTGAAGTGTCTCTCTGGGAGATGCTGTGCTTTCTTTTCTTGGAATTTTCTTTCATCTCTCTGGCTGCTGGACATCTCAGCTTGAATGTACATCCTCAGAGAGGCCTTCCCTCACACCATGATCTACACTAGACTCCGCCAACCTGCCTTCCCTTAACACCCTATTCTTCCCTTTTATCGTCCTCTTCAAAATGTATATATTTACCTGCAGGCTTACTTGTTCAAAGTCTCTTACCCCAACTAGAATACAGTAGCCCGGCCACGGCATGTAGTAACAATGGCTGGCTCCTGTCAAGCAGCAACAGAGTGTCCAGGCCCATTCACTCTGTCCATTCACTATTTTGCAACAGCCTATGGGGTAAGAAATCCTCCACCCTGGTTTTGAAAGTGATAAAACTGAGACACAGAGAGGCTAAGTAACCTTCCCCTGTCAAACAGCTAACAAGTTGCAACTCTAGGCAATCCACACCCCTGAATCCATAACCTGGAACACAAATGAATAGGAATTGAGACACAATGGCATGGAAGCAACTGGCTTACCACCTTGGCCGCTGGATGACTGAATGGAGTGCTGGAGTCTGAGCCGAGGGCTGTGCAGTAAGCGAAGGTGGATAGCATTAATGTTGCAGATGTTGAAGAGAGTGGGCCTGGCGTTCAGGAGGCTGGAACCTTCGCAAACACGTCATTTGCCCTGGGGTGGAACCAGGAACTGGTCTCTGTGTGGCGATTCTGTGAATGACGATAGGAAGCATTAATGCGCCATCAGTTTTGCCCAAATTGCTCTATAGGTTAAATGATGAACATGTTAGGAAACTGGTCTGTCTGTCACTGTTTGGCTCTTCCCTCAGTTAACTAAGAACACAATCTCATGCAATTTGAATAACAGAAATTCCCCCAAGTTCTGACTTTCGATCCAAAATTATATTATTCCTACATATGTAAAGTATATTTCCATTGAGTTAAGAATTCTAGGGAACACAGCTTCCTTTGCATTGGAAATACCTACTGGTAGATCTCCCATGGAAAAGTGAATAGCCAGACACTGTCCTCCTTAAAATAAACCTTCATGTATTTAGAGCAAGTTAAGTGTACTTAAATTTTTTTCAAACATAAGAAATCCAAGCCTCCTCCTTTAGTCTGTCTTCATAAATCCTACTCTGATTTTATAAATACTTTCCTATCTTTAATATGGACTTCAGATTTTTCAGTTACCTGCAATACGTAACTCCCCACACTTGCTTTATCTTAATGGAGTAATATCGTAGTTTCCTGATTACAGAAAACATGAAACTGCAAAACTTTATATTTTAAATATTACATAATTTAATATTAAAGATGCATTTTAAGATGCATATATTAATTGTTTTTATTCAGAATTCGCATAAGTATGTAATATACCAAACATCCAAAGGAGTTGCTTAAGTTGGATATCTGAGGCATGGCAAATGTTTGCTTTCTAAATGTTGATTTGTAACTAATGATATTTTGGAAGTAGAATGATTTTTTAAATGTAAGAATGGATTGATCATTTTTTAGTCTCTTAATGTTGCTAAAATTCTGCATTTGATCATTTTGGAAAATAGTGGTTCATGAAAATATCAAAGAGTCAAAGGATTTGATTTTGCTCTTTTGGTCAATTGCAAGTTTAACTGACATATAAATCATGTAAACACAAACTCTACTCAGAAAATAATTTTAAAAGTACCATAATTTTTAGATGACCTTGAAGTTCCAGCCATCTATTACATAACTTCTCAAGAGAAGTCACATAGAGGAAACCTCATATTTTCTTAAATTTATTAGTGCTTCTTGGTGGTCTAAACTGTTGGGTTTCTTTTTTTTTTTTTCCCAAGGTTTCTTTTTCAAAGCAATAATCTTACTTAATTGTTTAATGTTTGTTCTCATATAAGTCAATTTGAATTCTCCTTTGGAGTAACAATAGGAAATACATCATAACCCAGAGCGGTGAAACATGGCTGGGGAACCCCAGTGCACGCGGGTGGTATTTCTGTATAGTGAGGGGAAGATAATGCCTTTAGCTGCGCACCACCACATTAGCCACACCCCTTAGAAAACAAACTTTATACAAGCAAGAGGTCAAATTCATTAAAAACAATTTTGCTCCATTTTCTGACAGGAGGAAAAAAGGTATTTTTCAAACTATAAAAGTATAAATCAGAGGAAACTATCAAGGAAATACGTTTTATATTTTGGGGGTTAAGGTTTAAAACGGAATGGTCAGACTTCAGGCCACAAAGATTTTAGCTGTCAAGATGGGCAATGAAATCCTGTGAGTCATGTTACTTCATTTGTTTTTAATACAAAAATTTAATATTCCAAATAATTCCATTAAAAGTTTACTCTGATTCTTATAAAAGTTAATAGTCCTTATGCTCATAAAACTTTTATTAATGCAATGGGAAAAATTGTTTTACTTTATTATAGGCTTGGTCACCCTAAGAAAGATATTTCCAAGCTGCAAGACAATAGAAGGTCTCCTCCTTTTTCTTACCCATCAAGCAAGATACCTTTGGGGCGGGGGAGGCGGGTTTGAAAAAGTTAATGCATTTTCTAAATTGTCTCCCTTGTTCCAAAGGAATTTACTTGTTTTTCAACAAGATTTACCCCGTATTTGTCAATTTAATAACTTTTAAAATGAATTATACTTTAAGAATGATCCTAAGAAGGAATTCCTTAAAAGAGTAAGAGAAGCAACAATGGAAACACCCCAAACGTAAACATTTCCTTCATCCTGTAGCATTATCTAATTTGGGGGGGATACGTGTATTTCTAATGACGTGCATATTCTTACACACTCCTTGAGAGATCTTATATTCTTCATTAGTTTCTAGTCGGATATCCAAATCTGAATCAAACTTCAGTATCTTATTTTACACAAATATGTGTAAATATTGCTCTGCGGTAATTTTCACAGCTGTTTGCCAATATTAAGAATGCATATCCAAACCTGGAAGTGCATTTTTACGTGGAGCTTGTTTTGGACAGGGAGAGAATGACCTTGTGACTTGCCATCGGTCTCACTAGAGAACACAAGTGTGGGGGTTGATTTGTTTCCACTACACCTTTTCTTTGTTTTCTAAAGACATCACTTATGTTTAACTTTAGAGTATAAAAACACCCTATATATATTTTAACTCAAAAGAAAGTCATATCCCTACCATGGCCAAAAATGTATGTTTCAACTCTAAAATTAAAATTCGGATTACCTCAAGTCTTGCAAATCATTCATTAATAAGCCACTGGTAACATATACCATCTAAACCTCCTGAAGAGATATAAACAGATTTTTATCAAAACTATGTGGTGAGCCTGATGCTAAATATAAGCATAAATGTGCCTTTCCATGCCTGCAATTTTCTGAAGTCCAAAAGTTCTTTGGATGGGAGGCAGCAAGATAATAATACTTCCTACAGAATTTAAATGCATTCCTTATCTGATTAAAATGTAGGGCTACATATTCTCTACCTCCAAGTCACATTCCCTTCCAAAATCTTATATGATTGATCACTGGAATTTAAGGATGGCTCTTACATCTCTATTGTAGTAGCTATAATTTCAATGCAGATACCACATTAGAATTTACAGAGTGACTTTTTATCTGAGCAACCTTCTGCGAAAGAGGAGAGATATTTATCAAGGAGTTTTCATTTGCCTCTCTCCCCCATTCAATAACCAAGTGAACTCCCTGAAAGGGTTGATATGCTCTGTTTTTCAGCGGTATGCTAGGTTTTATGCATGTTTCATTGAAAAATCTGGTAGCAGATACCTTTTCTTTCATGTTTACTTTCTTTAATTAATGATTTATGTAATTAGTTAAACCCCAGGTTAATTTACAAAAAGATTTGGGTGCTACATGTTGAAAGGAACAGGTATGACAAAAAGTTTAAAACAGGAGAGTAAAGAAAAGAGCAGAGTAACCAGAGGGAAAGGATCAAAGGGGTTTGAAGGAAAACAGAAATTCCGCGATGGAGGTCACGGGCTTGGGAGAACTCATTGCTTTCGGCTGACACCTCACACACCACGTTGACATCACGCTTGCTGTCTGTTTGAAATCGTCCATGGAGACAGTATTTATGTCACGGAAATGTACACAAGTCAGGATTTTTTCCCTTAGATTGTCTGTGTGTTAGCACATTGCTCTAAAGCTGAAATTAACCTTTGTGTTAACGTAACAGATACAAGCTTTATTATATCTCCCACAAGAGAAAATGGCTCAGCTGTGAGCTTCATTTCATTCCCCTGTTGGACTCTGGAAACCTCACTCCAAGAACAATGGGTACTGATGGGGGAAGACAATCTATTCTTTGTTGGTTCATTTGTTCATGCAGGATGTATGCGATAGGGCGATAGAACAATAGTTTATATTATTTGTCCTCCAATCACAGACCATCTATACCACGTCTTGTTGTGCATGTTGAGCAAGATACTCAAATCCTTTGCCAGAAAATAAGGATATAAAATAGCATTAAACTCTAGAGTTATTATAAAGTTGAAGAAGATAATGCTTGCTAAATACTTAAGCATCCTCTCTGGCACATACTAAGAGCTCAGTGCATGCCGACCTTTGTGACAAGGTCTCTGCTACAGATGAGAACCTTTGTAAGACCCAGAAATACCAAGATGAGGCCCTGCCTTCAGGAAGCTTGCAGTCAAGAGAACTGATCTCATTCTTAATTTACATCTCTGAGGTTTTGCCATGTCTAACAGTATACCTGCCAAATATTGACCCTTTTACAATCCAGTCTAGAGATGTATACTTCCAAAAATCTAAGGTCTAAGAAGAATTAGACCTGTGGACTGTAATAGAACAATTAAGTGTAGTTACAAAGCTTTTTTAAGTTGTCATTTTTATATCTTTTAAGTTCCCATAAATACCCTTGTCGTTTTTGTGAGATCTTTCGTTTATTTTCATGAAGTCTAAACACACAAGCATAAGAGCTTTGCTTTCTCTATGCGTTGGCAATTTTTCTATAAATTTTCCTTCTTCAAATAAAAAAACATTTAATGCTAGGATTTTGTTTTTGAGAAGACTTTAGACTTCATCATTTTCTTATTTTGTTACTTTATTATTTCAAAAAGATGTTTCACAGTTTGATTTTATTGAAGCATTTATCTTTTAGAGAGGATGTTTTGGAAAACTGACCTTTGGACAACCACATTGTTAATACTTGCCGCGTATTGAGACAAACAGTCCCTAGTGTTCAAGCCATTCCCTGACACCATGTTGGGTCCCTTGGGCAGCGTATAGCAGAGGCTTGCTCTAACCACTGCCTGGACAAGGCAAAAGACACAAGTCAGTCTGCCAACTAATAAGCATCATGTATCAAATCCCACAGTTCAAACAGGTAAAAATGCCAAAGGAAAAATGCAAATATGAAATTCAATTCTATTTGACAAATGTATGGCTTATATAAAATAATTCATGCACAGACATTCATCAACTATTGTGACCATAATCATTTTTAAGTGTATAACCGAGTGTGCATATACACTTTTCCTATAGGCATGAGATGTCAAAAGAACATTAGTATATGGAATAAGCAGCAGCTGGGAAGCTGGAAATCTGGATGATAACCACTTCTAGTATCTTCCCTCTGTGTAGGTTGTAACCTAAACCCTGGGTGATTATTTATTTTGTTTCTGTTTGAAGAGAGTAGGGAAGAGAATTGCTGAAGAAAGCTGGTGGGACTTTCCAGTAGTTGGTCTCTATCTGGAATATATTCCATTCTCCCATTTGTACATGTTCTAATCTGCCTTTGCATTTGCTACCTTTAGAAGATAAAATGTGTAACCCTAAACACACATTTGACATGGGCCAGTTGCTACATACCAGACGTTATATACCCCATGAGATACTTCCTAGCAACGCTGCCTTGCTGGGAACCAGCTAGCCTCTCTGCATGGGAGGAAGAGCCTGTGTCTTTGTCGGGGAGGGAGGCGGAGGTGAGTCTGTGTCCGGCCAGCGTTTGAAAATCTCAGGTACTTTCTTAGAGCACCTGGAGTGGCAGGTAAATACCAATAATCAGAAAGAGCCCTTGAAGAGATGAGCTGATCCTCAGCATTCTGTGGTCAGGAAACCAGAGAATGACTCAAGTAAGTGAAGGACTTACCTGGAAGAAAAGCCAAGTTTGGAAAAATAGAGGACATTTGAAAGGAAGGGGGAGAACTAGTCCTATAAGCGATAGGCCCTCTGAGGCTGGTTTCACCCTCAGAGAAGAGTGGAGGTAAGAAAAGCTGAGAGTGAATAATAAAATGACACAAGATATTTTGTAAAAATGTTAAGCTCCGAAGTCAGATTGGTGCGAAAGGAAGACTTGCAGATTCTTTCACATGTTCTTTCACTTCAGTGCGGTTACCCATGATCACCTTCCTCCTACATGGGAGGAGGGACTAAGGAATCTCTGTGTTCTTTCGGGGGGTGGGGAGAAGGTAACATTTTCTGACACCAAATAAGATCTTTTTTCTCTCACTAACTGTTGTCCAGCAGCAATTGGATGGCCAACACTCCAGCTCAGTCCTGACACCATTCCAACACTAACCGGGGGGCGAAGGGCTCAGCCCCACAGCTGGCCACCACGTCGGGCGCCAACCACAAATGGGATGCCCCAGCTGCCCACATTTCTGGCCAGCTGACTACAAATTCAGAGTTTCCCTTAAGTGTCCCACCTTGGGCTCAGGAATTCACTAGAACAACTCGCAGAACTCAGGAAAGCATTTGACTTACTCATACTGATATGTTTTAAAGGCCATGACTCGGGAACAGCTGAATGGACAATGCATGGGGGGAGGGGGCGAGTCTATACCCTCTCCAGATGTGCCCCCTCGCCCAGCACCTCCATGCGTGGACCAGCCCAGAAGCCCTCCACCCCCCACTGCTCGGGGTTTTTATGGAGGTTTTACTACGCAGGTATCATTGATTAAGTCACTGGCTGCTGGTGATTGAACTCAGCCTCCAGTCCTCCCCGCCTCCCAGCAGATTGGGGGGTGGGTGGAGGTGAGGTTGAAAGTTCCAATCCTGTAATCACATTTTTTGGTTCCTCTGACTACCAGCCCCCATCCTGAAGATTGCTAGGGAGCCACCTGGGTCCCCTTTTTAGCATAAACTCCAGTAAGGCTGGCAGGGGTTCATTATGAGTAACAAAAGATGCTCCCTAGCAATCTTCAGGAAACCCCAATGGTTTTACGAGCTGTGTGCCAGGAACTGGGGCTACAGACCAAATGTATTTTTCATTCTATCACAGAAACAGATCACGCAACAACTCCCCAAGCTGACTGGGGATCCTCAAGGGACTGACTCCTCTCCTAAGACCAAACTAGACTTTGGAACCAGTGAAAAGCAATGCCTCTCACCTTTCCCAGGGATAGTGAAGAAAATAATACTCTACAGTGGTTCAAAACTTATGAACAAAGCAAAATAATACAGTTTCAGTGAGCTCAATATCCTCCGGTTAGTAGAACTGACACTTCCCTCCTGCCTCCTGCGATTAACACGGGATGAGCTTTGCTCTTGACTGAGTTCATCTCCGATGGTGTCCCAGGCCCACGCAGGCAGACAGCCTCCTCCTCAGCCTCCTCCCCACGACTTTGAACGTGAAGGCTTACAAAGACAGAGCTTTCCTTGCAGCATATCACCTTGTAAACTCATAGGTGAGCTTCACCAGTCAGCTCTCACAGGGTGCTCACTGTGGCCATGGCCAAGATGGCTCAAGTAAGTCATAAATAAAGGATCTTTTAAAAAAAAAAAAACAGATTACTATATCCAAATAGCGGGCAAAATAATGACCTGCTCCAAAAGATGCCTGCATCTGAATCCCCAGAACCTGTGACCGTGTTATGTTACCCTGCATGGCAAAAGGAAGTGAGGGCGGCAGTGGAATTAGATTACTAGAGACGGCACAGGGAGACCATCCTGGGTCACCTGGGGGAAGCGCCGTATCATCGCAGATTCTGAAAAGTGGAAGAGAGAGGGGGTCGGAGGTATGAGCTGTGCTGTATGATGAGGACTCAGCCCACTGCTGCTGGCTCTGAAGATGGAGTAAAGAGAACACAAAAAGAGAAATGCAGACAGCTTCCAAAAACTGGAAAAGGAAAGGAAATGGATTGTCCCCTAGGCAGGGGTGTCCAACCTTTTGGTGTCTCTGGGCCACCATGGAAGAAGAAGAGTTGTCCTGGCCAAACATTAAAGACAGAAACACTAGTGAAAACGGAGGAGCAAAAAAAGGTTTTAAATAAATGGGTGATTTTGTGTTGGGCCTCATTCATAGCCATCCTGGGCTGCGTGCACCCCGGGGGCCGCGGTCGGACACCCCAGCACCGCCCCACCACACGTGCATGGTAGCCCAACGAGGCTCACGTTGGACTCTCACCTGCAGATTTCAAGATTATAGGTTTGCGTGGTTTCAAGCCACTGTGTTTGTGGTGATTTTTTACAGCGGTGACGGAAAGCTAACACAATCTGGTGTTGTGTTTGAACTGATGATTCTAAAACAAGTCTATTTCACATTTCCGAAGAGCTAAAGGTTCCAGCCTAAGAGAAGTGAAGGTTTGCACAAGGATGGGCCCATGGTGGTCGCCAAGTCCCCTGATGTGTGCCTGCAAAACGGGGCCGTGTGGGTGACATCAACAAAGGACATGTGCTGACTTGCCCTATAATAAAAGCATATGTTTTATAGAGAGTCAAAGTTACCGCCACTCTGTTCTTATGGTAATCCTTAGAAGCTGCTTCATTATTAAGAAGATAACAATTCTACTGGGGTCTTCCTTCATCCCCGTGCACCTGTGTCACGTACATAAAATAAATTAGAAGATGATCTTCCTGTTTGAAGATGCTGCCTAATTCCTCGTGTAATTGAGCTTTCACACAACTAAGCTTTTTCCTTTTCCTTACCAAATTTCAAGTCGAAAAACCTCAGACGTTAATACACTATTAGCCTTTGCATCAGGGTTACCCAGAATATTTATTTATTCTCTT
Organism: Anoura caudifer; assembly: GCA_004027475.1. NCBI lineage: Eukaryota > Metazoa > Chordata > Mammalia > Chiroptera > Phyllostomidae > Anoura > Anoura caudifer. Next base: position 191,072 of record PVKU01000341.1, on the reverse strand, counting down.
TAATACTTGCCTTTGGCCACGCACACGTCTGAAAGTGTAGCATTGCTCGAGCTCCCCCTAAAAGAGCATCATAAGAAAGTACAGTGGGAATAAAAGAACTGAGAACTGCCCTTGGTCATCTGCTTCCACATATAAGCTCCTTAGGGGCGGGAGTCGGTTTCCACTGATTGTCTCAGCCCTGGCACCAGGAACGATGCCTAACACATAGCAAGGCATTCAATAAATATTTGTTGAATAAATGTTAAATACAAGCTTTTTTTTTGACAAGGCAAGAACAAGGAATATCTTGAACTTGGCACTGCATTATTAACTTTGAAGGACGCTTCATTGATTTCTCAATACCATAGGGCTATTTTGTAGAATACTGAACTGGAAGCCAGTCAGTTGCCAAAAGATCACTAAGAAAAACTGCGCAAAAAGGGAAAATGGTGTTTCGGTTAAGGCAAATTTTAAAGAGGCCAGCAATCAGGAAAAATTAACCCACTGAAAGTATGAAGGAAGTGTTTTCTTCAAAACCATATCACAATGAAGGACTACACTTTGCAATTTTTCTAAAAAAATACATACTTTGTGATATAATAATTCTGTGATTATTTCTCTTTTTCAAATACTAGATACCTTGTTTTCTTCAAAGACCAGGAATATTCTTAGTCAACTGGTTAAAACTTTGATCTGTCCACCAGGGAAGAGTATACATATCCCAAAACTGGAAGACTAGATCTGATCTTGTACTTACATTAAAGTCATCAATACTCTTTCTTTGGGGGGTTTGCCTCTTTTCTGTTGACCCTGCGAAATTTATCCTGAGAACTGAATGGCAGTCAACTACCTACTAAGAGTCCTGGGGGTGGGGGTGGTTGTGATTTACTCTGAAATATGACTCAATCTCAAAGTTCCAAAGTGTACAGGGACATTATTTTCCCATCATTCAACTCCCTGGTTTTGAAGAATCATCTGTGCTCCACATGGGGCTGTCCAGAGGCTGATGTAGTGTTGGAAAGGCTGAGCAAAGGGGAAGGAATGAGGTTCTCATGGGAGCTGCTGATGCTCCAGGGAGGCTTCAGTTAGTTAAAAAAAAAAAAAAAAAAAAAAAAAAAAAAAAAAAAAAAAAAAAAAAAAAAAAAAACCCAGAAACAAAAAACCATGACCCAGACAGAGGAAGCCCTCATGTGTTTGCACATCACTTGGTCCCCTCGGGCTCCAGCAGCGATCACACTCCCAGGAGCACAGTGCCTGCTCAAAGCGCTCAGTACGCATGACGCAGTCCAAAGTCCGAGATAATGTGCACATTTTGACAGATCGCCGCTGGGCACGTGGGTAAGGATAAACATTCTGGACGTTAGTTAACAGTTTTCAAAAGCATAATGTTAGAAGTCAGTGTCTTTTTTGAAAGCCATCTTCCATTTGCCAGTCTATTAATGTGCTTTTCCTCCTGTTAGCAGCTTGGCCGAACTAATCCCTAGAGGTTCACGCCCTCCAGATGCTCACTAGAAACAGTTCCATAGTTTGACATTTCCATAAACTGCACGTATTGAGGGGAAAGGATGGGAAGAAGTAAGAAAAGAGTCTGTGACATTGGCACAAGGACTTCCTGAGACCCTGGAGAGCTGGCTGGGTGCTGCCTGGGGGTAAAGGCGGTAGTTGCAGGGCCACAGAGCCCTGGAGGCCTCAAACGCCTGGTGATGATTCTGGTGCTATGGCCTCTGACCCCGGTCCACAGTTCAGCCTTCAAAGGCCAATCAACACACTTCGTGTAGAGCCGGAAAAATGACCCAGACCTCAAAGGCAGGCTTGCATCGGAGAGGTGAGCCTGTTGGTGCTTTCTTCTCCTGACTGCTGGAGAACCCTCATTCCCAGCCTCTGCACATTTCAGAGTCGTGTTATGCTACGTAATTTGTAGAGCTAATTTCAAGAGACACTGTAGGATATCTATACAAAATACATTAAAGTTTTCATCAATATAGTTATGAAAGGGAGTATTTCTCTGAAATAAGAGTAATTATTCATGTTTCTTAACCAACCAGAACACTATTTTGTACTGGACATTGACTTAAAAATATGAATTCATATTTAATGATTAAACAAATGTAAAAGGAAGGAAAGAAAAGAAAAAGATACACTTATGTGTATATACGTACATGTGACAGAACATATATTTGGAAAATGTGCTAACCATTAGTGAGTTTGGATACAGGGTATATGGAACTTCTTTATGTTGCTCTACAAGTTCTCTGTAAGGTTGAAATTATTTTTTAAACACTTACATAAATAATATACTGCATGTAAAAAAATGAAATCATATGTAATGATTAAACAAATGTAAATCTGATAACCTGAAAATTTCAAAATTATTGACATATTTAAAGTTGCTTTTTTGATTTATTTCTTGTCATTCAGATGTCTCATTCTCTGTCCATATTTGGCACGTTCATCAGTATTAACGATGTCCCCAAACTCCCTCATGTGACAGGTGACCCCTAGGATTTGAGCCCATCTCTTTTCCCAGCAGTCTTCCCCGCCGTCTCTGGATTCCGCATTCCTAACTCCCGAAAGGCAGCCAACGCAGTTTGAAACCTGTTGCTATCCAACTCCAATTGGATTTCAGACAATTCGATTAAAAATTACAAAAGAACTACTTTCAACCAAAGCTTCTTAGAGTGGAACACAAACATTTGTGAGGTGGGCGCACAGTCCTTCCCCTGCACTTGCTGCTGTAGAGGGAAATCTGTGCGGAGGAGGAATTAACCACAGACTAAGTCCCTCCCCCAGGCAGCCTCACCCCGCGGTCAAGGAGGTTTAAATGTGCACTGGCTTTCCTGCAACCGAACCTTCAGTTGCACACCCCAGCTTTCAAAGTCTCGTAAGAAAGGCCAGAGATATTTGCTTAATGAAAATGTTAAAAGCAAACCAGCAACATCAAGTTGATATTAAAATCATCATAACAAGATAATCAGAAAGATAGAGGCTCATATATAAACCACAGTCATTAAAGCTTTACTCTTCAATGAGATTGTTCTTTTGATTAAAATTAATATTAAGCATATTGTGATATGCAAATGTAGAGGCTGGGTTTGTTGGGGGTTTTTTTTTGACATTTGAACAATGGTTTGGTAGTTCTGGGATATTTGCGTCGACTTTCTTATTTATATAGTCTTACAGTTCGGATGTTTCCACTTTGGATGGCACATATCTGAAAGCATTTTTTCTTTAATCCAGGAAATCAACAATGTTTACTAAAACTGACCTTTTGTGCCTAAATCTTAAAATTCTCAAATCTATGTAGAATACAAACTCCAAAGAGATTTATGCATTGCTAGTGATGCACGCCGCCGTTCTGGGGACAAGATGCACAAGAGAGCCTCCGCACTGAGCAGAATCGTGAGGGGCTTCTCCAATGCTTCTGAGGAGCAATTTATCACTTTTTGCCCTAGGAGGTATGTTTTTAATGAGGGTGTGTATAAGGTGATGTACTAGCAGCCTTCAATTTCTCTGTCACTTTTTTCACCGCTGTGGGTCACAGCAGACGACAGAGAAAGTGCTCACTGGCTTCCTAGGATATGAACCTCAAGATAATTTTAGATATTTTGATTTCCTTATAGAAATTCCTAGGCTCCTTGTGGGATAAAACAAATGCTAAGACTGCATTGAGTTTCAAGCTGAATTAGTAGAAAATAAAGATAAAATGCCTTTCTATTTAGGAACATGATGATGTTTTAATTGTTACAGCATCTGGCATGCCTAATGTACACAGTCCTTGACATTCACATAATAACAAAAGAAAGTTGTTTGGGATTTTTATTTCCTAGTGTCCCCTGTCCTCTCTCGTATTTCTCGCACCCCCCTCCCAGCCCTGGCTTTTTGCTCTCCTCTCATTTCCCCATCCTTCTATAAAGAAACACGCTGAGCAGTGAAGGGATCCATGTAAAAATACCTCATTTCTATGTAGATAGGCCAAGGCTGCTTATTACCTCGCTATGATGAACAGACCACCATCGTTGTGACAACTGATGGAGATGCCTCCAGGGTAAAACAAAGGTTTACATATTACACAAGCAATTTAACTGTTTTCTAAACATAATGCCAAGACAGTGGGAGTTGGCAGCCCACACTGTGTTTTAGGTTTTGGAGACTTGGATTAGAAGTGACTGCTGATTATGAACCTTTTTATTTGTCTTCCGTGGACTACAGGCAACCTAGTAACCAGGCAGAGAATTCTTCCCAGCACTTAAAACTTGTCGTCCTAGCTTCCCAAGATTACGTACACAAATCACTCAACAAAAGTAGTGGAAGCGTCCTGCGCATAGATAACCACACAGGGCAACTGGCTCGCCCTAACCCTGAAAGAGCTCCGCAAAGTGAAATGTTTCATAATCCTTTTTTGTGCAGTAGGCCAGGAAGCAAAGAAAAGAGTTTGGGCAAAGATTATCCAGAAGAAAGAAAGAGACTCTTTTGGGGTTCCAGTTGAAACACAACAAAGAACATAATTAACTTCGTGATTCTTTGTGTTTCTCATTGGACTGCAGGGAGGAGATGAAAGAGGACTGCTAAGCCTTGCATTCCACCCCAATTACAAGAAAAACGGAAAGCTCTACGTGTCTTACACCACCAACCAGGAGCGGTGGGCTATGGGGCCTCACGACCACATTCTCCGAGTCGTGGAATATACAGTGTCCAGGTATCCCTGAAACGCACACAGGCATAAACATTTTTTAATCTTATTTTCTCTGTATCTCTTCATTTTTTTGTCTAGAAATTATAAATAGATAAGCAAACAGTGGCAATAATTAAACCCATAAATCTCCACCTTGCTTAAAACCCCACGTGCGTCTTAAAAGAGAAATGTGAAAAATAATAGCTTTGGTACTTTTCCTCAGTTACCTCTCACCCTCGGTGCTACTTCTGAAACTTGAAAAATAACATGATTTTTTTGTCATTTTTTATTAGCCCCATTTCAAGTGCGTTATTTCCTCTTTACGGGCCAGGTGTTTGCTTCCCCTAGGTGCACACTCTTTACTTTCTAGGGGATTCCCCCTAAGGCTCTAACAGGCGTCCTATTGTTTCCTCCCCACCTTGCAGGAAAACCCCCCATCAAGTGGATTCGAGAACCGCCCGGGTGTTTCTCGAAGTGGCAGAGCTCCACAGAAAGCATCTAGGAGGACAGCTGCTATTCGGGCCCGACGGCTTTCTTTACATCATTCTCGGTGACGGGATGATCACGCTGGATGACATGGAAGAAATGGATGGATTAAGGTGAAAAACAGAAAACAAAAAGCAGGTTCCACTTGGTGTTAACATATCTTAAGTGCCAGGAGAAAGGGTCGGAAGCAGTGAGCACAGAGCGGTCTTTGCGTTGTGATTCTGTGGTTCAAGGCCTCGCTCTGGTTCTCAGTGTCTGCACTTGGAACACGAAGAGGCAGGCATTCGGTAGCACGCAGTTGGCGTAGTTTTGCAAGGCGCCAGGCCGAGGCTCGCGGACTCGAGTTACTGGGCGCTGGGTGGTGTGCACGCCGCCCTGGGAAGCGAGCAGCGCCCTGTCATCAGCCGCCCTGACAGGCCACGCTGCCCGTCACCGTCTGCGATTTGGAGTTTGAATCATTGTGCCTCAGACAGGGGGGTGATCTGCAGATCGGCCTCTCCGCATTTGGCTTAGGCGAAGCGTGCGATGAAAGCAAAGCACTTATGTCGTCCTCCTGTTTCTCAGCGACTTCACAGGGTCCGTGCTCCGGCTGGACGTGGACACGGACGTGTGCAGCGTGCCTTACTCCATCCCGCGCAGCAACCCGCACTTCAACAGCACCAACCAGCCCCCCGAGGTGTTCGCCCACGGCCTCCACGACCCAGGCAGGTGAGAACGCCCGCCAGGGTTCAGGATCTGGGAGAAGAAACAGGGGTCTCGGCCTGGGGCAGTCAAGAGCGCAGTGCGAGGCTGCGCCTCTGAAATCGCACCGGCTCATTATCCGAGCCGTCGGTCAGCCCTGGATTCTATTAATGCCAGAAGCAGATTTGGACAGCAGATTAGACATATTCATGGAGAAAAATTGCCTTCCAGTTTGGAGGGCTATTATTAGAGAAACACTGTTGGCCCGCGTAATGATTCAGACTTCAATCTGAATAAGGAGAGACATAACCACCCTGTGTCTCCTTCCATCCGTCTAAATGATATTTTCCTTATGCATTAAGGGGGGGTGGGAGTGGTAAGAGCTACCTTGCAAGGATGCTGTAATGATTTAAAACATATCTATAACTAAAGCATGAAATGGAGTATCTGACACACGTGGTAGATTTTAAGTAAATTACAGCTTTTATTATCATAGCTTCATTTAATATATACGACCATTCGATATCAATTTGTAAGAAATAGACTGAATGTTGACATTCTTTTCCTTCAAAAAAGTTACAAGTACTAAAGGAATTCTAAATGAAATATTGACTACTTACTATAATGCACCACAAAGAAAGTCATACTAGGAAGGATGTAGAGGGAAAAATTTGGGGTGCGCTTTAAAAAGCTATGAAGTCTAACGCAGCCATTCTGTGATGAAAGCTTCACCCAGTCCGCAGGCAAACGGCTCTCTGGCCACATTCATTCATTTACTAGCTGAAGGATTATTGCTGTTTAATGTTTATTGAGTGTTCACTGTGTGCAAGGTGAGTATGTTTCGAACTTTTTATTTTTATAATCCCTCATGCCCTTCATCTCCCCCCCGTCAAAGTCCACGTCTACACTTCATTTCCTCTTTGGCATCTCGGCAGATCTTAAACTCTGTGCAACAGGGAATACTTAAGGTGGGTTCAGGATGTGGAGGAAACTGTCACATTCCATTCCTGCAGCTCAGGGCTCACAGATGCCACCACAAAGCAGCACTTTGAAGTCAAGCAGCCTGAGTCATCACATCCCACTGGTGCTTGGTGCTTCGTGCAGCTTCCCGAGGGGCGGGGGGCCTGGACCTCAGGGTAAAAGCACAGGGTGAGGGGCCCTGACAGACCTCCCTGGGGCAGCACGCCCGTGCAGGCAAGTCCCTCCTCCCCTGGCGGCAGACGGTGGAAGGCACGGTCGTGCTTCCCTCCAAGATTATTTAGAACAGAGGAAGATATAACAAAGCAGCACGGGAACTGAAACAATTACGGGCTGCGCGTAAAGCAGACTTCTATGAAGCACCTCGGTACACAGGGCTGAGCTAAGTGTCTGACACTCATGACTGTCATGCCTCTCAGGAGCGCTCCGAGGGGGTTGGCCCCAGGCGCCCCACCTTGTGATAACACTTTAATTCTTTCAGAGCTCTTGTAAGTTCCCAACAACATCCAGTGGAAGGCACAGAGGTCTCCCATATACCCCCTGCTGCCACATGTGCCCAGCTTCCCACTACTGCCATTCCCCCCACCCCCGCCCTGGTCCATTTGTGACGACCGATGAACCTCCACTGACTCATCAGAATCACTCCAAGTCCACAGTTTACAGTGGGGCTCACTTGGTGGTGTGGGTGGCATATAGGTTTGGACAAATGGACAACAACACGTGTCCACTGTTATAGTGTCATACAGAAGTTTCACTCTCAGACTCTTCTCAGACTCTTTTTACAGAAGAAACTCAAGGTTAGGAAGGTCAAGTGGTTCTCAGCGGACCCGGTACTCAGCCAGAGTAAAAACCTGTTGGCTGCCAGCAACTGAGCGGGCGGGGGGTGCGGGGGAGAGGCCTGGCCTTTTCCCCCAGATGTGCTCTTTCTTGTCAGGAACAGGTCAGACCTTTTTTGGGGGGGAGGGTACAGTTTCTTCTTAAAAAGAAAAGCAAGATAGGGGACATTTTCTCACCCTGTATGTATTTAGTTCACCTTACAACACAGTGTGTCCATGTCGTGATCTCTGCCAGGACCTGTAAGCTGTGAACCCTTCCACTAGGGAGGACAGGGGAGGGGCTGCCGCCGCAGAACTGCTGGCCCAGCTTTCGCAGGGTGGGCTTGTAGTGTCCCCATGACGAACGGGATCGTCTGGAGGCGGCAGTTTTTGTTTTCTTGCTGTTTAAATAATTGCTACATGTTGCCTGAGACCCAGAACCTTCTCTCAGACTTATTTTTTAATTTATTTAATTGCCCCAAGGGTGCGTGTGTGTGTGTGTGTGTGCGCGTGTGTGTGTGTGTGGCCTAAAACAGCAATTTTAATGGATGATTTGGCAATCTCCAGAAATATTCTTTGTTTGCACTACTTTGGAGGAAGGGATTGTGCTACTGGAGTCTCGCAGGTAGTGGGCAGAGGTGCAGCTAAACATCCTACAACACTCGGGGCAGCACCCATCCCAATGTGTCAATAATGACAAGTTTGACAAACCTAAAAACAATGCAACACTGTTTTCCCTGTTTGTGAGAACTTCCAAATTATATTAGTCAACTTTATGCTTCCCCCAATCCAAACCCCTCACAGCTAGCCCCTCACGGACTCAAACATTGAGCAAATAGTGAGCGCTTTTTGCATGCCCAGGTTTAAGCTGAGTGGTACAGAGACAAAGGACCTGCTGTGGCTCCTGTCCTCATGCAGTTCACTGTCGGTAACAAGTCACAGATAAATTCTGGTCGGGAACATGAAGACAAAAGTCAACTGTAAGACCTCCCTGGTCGTGGGACCAGGTTCATTTTATTCCCTGAATTGGAGTCGTGCTTCCCTTTGGTAGAGCAGCCTGCGTGTGAGAAGGTAGCGATTCCGTGGGAGACGCACAGAATGAACACTACCACCAGTTTTGTATTTTGTGTCGCACATGTGGGTGGGCACTGCGGCTGACTCTTGTTCTTCCGCATTAGCAGCTTCGTATCCATGTGATATTCCTTCATGACAGTGTAACAAGTGTTCTAAGTCGGTAGGCACATTCACGATGGAGGAAGATACCAGGGGAAATTAAGAAATATTCTTTAGAGATCATTACACTTCGGAAAGTAAACAAACACATCAGGATGTTTCCTTCAGCCTCTTCTAGAGAATCCAAACTCAACAGCCCAAAGGGCCCTTGCCAGCCCACGCAGGGTTCCCACGTCAGGGCTCTCCGGGCAGAGCTTGGAAGGCACATGGAGGAGCTCATGAGTGTCCCGTTTGCTACACAGGTGTGCTGTGGATCGGCATCCCACCGACGTAAACATCAACTTAACAATACTTTGTTCAGACTCCAATGGAAAGAACAGATCATCAGCCAGAATCCTACAGATAATAAAGGGCAAAGATTATGGTAAGTAGAGCATCATTTGTTGGCTTTGCTTTAGTTTGGGTTTTATCTTAGTTTAGTGTATTAATTGAAGAGAAAAGGATTCCTGCAAAATGAGCATCAGGAAGGCAGGAAAACATGGTGAGGGATGAGACGGCTCACTTTTCAAAGGTCCGGTGACACTTACACGTCCTGGGGGCTCCATTTGGGTAATTAGCTTTCCCGCAGATTGAATGGAGCTCTGTAGGTCCCCAAGATTTAATGGACCCTCAAAAGTGAGTGGTTTATATTTTGTTCATCAGAGAATCAAGATGAATACCGTCTATTTATTTAATATATAAGGGAGAACTTGTCTTAACATCTTATATGCAGAGGGAAAAAACAAGTGTTAAAGGTAAGAGATTTTTCAATAACCAGCATGCTAGTCTTAGCAATCAGGAAAATTGTAAGTGTCTCAAATAAGAATGTAATTTTTAAATGTGGGGTTTTGGGTTTTTTTGAGAAAACAAAGTAATAGCCTTATAAAATCATGTTACTCACCCATGGCATGGAAATGGGATGTTTAGACATTCTTTTTAATGCCATGACGACTACTTAGAGACATATAAAAAAGAAAGCTGGATAATGTGAAGTCAAAGATGCTTAACATTTTCAATGTTTTAGTATTTACTCCTTTTGGAGGAAGCAGTTTATCAAACATTATAATTCAGGAACATAGTAGATTGAGATTATTAAACTGATTGCTTCTTCTGTTTACTCATTCAATACAGATATTTATTTAGTACCAGGAGTGAAGCAGCTGTGTTCGTTCATGTGGTAGTCAGTTTATTTACTTCATTTTTTTTTTCAGGTATTTGTGTGTGTGTGTATGCATCCTACAAAAGCCAAAGCAAAGAATATTGTGGTTTGCAAAACAAATCTAATGAGTCACTAGCTTGATGGAGTTCCAGCGATATTTGTCGATTAAGCTAAATTCTACCAGCACATCAGTGGGGGTTCAGCTGAAACTGGTCACAATATTGGCAGCCCTACATTTGTGTATTTAAAATACATCCACAGAACCCTTTCAAAAACTATATATATATAGATATATATATCTCCAATCACCATGATGCATGCTTTATAATATAGTTTTGATCGTCAATTATACCTCAGTAAAGCTGAGAAAAGAAAAACCAAATAACCACATCCACACTGCTTACTACCTGCCAGCCTCCGCAGTAAGCACTGCACAAACTTCACTCATTTCATGCACAGAACAACCCCATGCGATAGGTGCTGCTATGGGCCACGCTGTCCAGATGAGGAAACTACAGCCCCGGAGGTTACCTAGCACACAGTATAAAGTGGCAGGGCCTGGATTTGAACCCCGGCAGCCTGACTCCAGAGTTTATGTCCTCAGTCATTTGATTATTCCGCATCTCAGTGTACTGGTTATTTAAAATCTATCTTTCTACTTTTTATATTATCGTAGTCACCATAGTTACATGGGGTGGGGGAAGGGCTTTAAAATTGCTGTCTTTCCACAAAAGTATGTGCCTGAAATACTGTCTGTTGATAGTGACTTACTGCTACTAAGCACATAGTGTGACCGATAAGGAATAAGAACTTTTCAGATTGATTTGCAACTGGCTTTAGATCTTTCCCATTGCGATTACCACCCGTGTCTTCAGTACATAGTGACATGTGTGGAAAGGTTCGGTGGCAGGTCCATGCAAAGGGGACCCAGAAGGAATGGCTGCAGTGACTTCATCAGCCACAGAACTCTATCAGTCAGCAAAACCATCAGCTACTCTAAATGAAGATATTGCTTGACTAAGTGACCATGTCTTAAATGTACAAACGTGGTTTTAAAGATCTTTTATGTACTATATTATTATTTTCATCAAAGTGCGGGCTTTTAAATGGGTTGTATAACTTAACAAAGGCTTGATACAATTTATTAAGTGAATGCAGAAGCATTCCTACAAAAACTTCAACATTAAAAAATTATTATTTTAAGTATTTTGGTTCTAAAGTAAATAACCATGATTTCCAAAGTGTCTAGATTTGAATTTCATTGAAAACTTGTTATGCCATGGCAGTTATAATGACAGCAAGCATTTCAGAGCATCCCCACTTCATTTAGCTGTACCTGGAGGCCCTTTATATTTTATGTCATTTAAGTACAAGGAGTAACTGTTTTCACTAAATGTCTATCGGAAAGCTCCACCTTGTACACCATGGAACACACTTCAGAGTTAAAAGCAAATGACTGGAATAATTGTTGCATGGCCTACGTTACTTTTGTCTAATGCTACTGTTTATTTCTTTCCAGAAAGCGAGCCGTCACTTTTAGAATTCAAGCCATTCAGTAACGGTCCTTTGGTTGGCGGGTTTGTTTACCGAGGCTGCCAGTCGGAACGGCTGTACGGGAGCTACGTGTTTGGAGACCGTGATGGGTAGGTGTCGCGATCCCACGATGGGTAGATGACGTAGCCATTGATTAGCGGGCAGACTGCCATGAGATGTCCAAATGAGTGTCTCCCTGTGGGAGTCAGCTCCAGGACACACACACATATTACTTATTTTTCCTTCCACAATGTATGGTGGTTTCCAGAACTGCCTAAGAGATGCTTTTTACACACTTGATCAAGTTCATAAACTAATTTTGTTAAGCACAAAGAAGACGTCAGAAGGACTTTTCATATTATTTAGGCTCTTCCCTTCCTTTTTACCATAGGTTTACCATGATAATGAGTAATTTGAAAAACTATCATTTTACATGAGTTCATAAATATTTTAAAGATTATCCTGGAAGGCTGAGAATTTTTGCTTTTGCCTGACTTTCAGAACTTTGGGCAAGTTAATTTGTGTCTATTGGTAGGAATACTCCAAAATTAAATTTTAGCCTAAAGTTTAGAGGTCACCTTGTGGATAATTTTAAGAAATTCTAGGATGAAACCCCAATTAAGAATCTTGTTTCCCAAGTCGCTGCTGGCATTTGGGCCTATGGCAGAGCTGATCTGCTGGTGGCTACAAGGACCGAGAAAAGTATACTGACCCCGCAGTCTTCCCCGTCCGTTTCTCTGATTAATTGCTCAGCATGGAGTCTAGTCCTGGAGAGGGACTATCATTCCCTGGATGAAGCGAGGGCTTTTCCCAGACACAGGTACTTCTAGTGCACCCTGCCAACAAAATCTCATCCTCAAGAGCTTTCTCCCCACCTGGGAATGTCACAGTATTCACACATGGTATGGGCTATATACCATTTTTCCCTTTAGAAACCAGGCCTATGGCACAACAATTATGTATTGAGCATTATTTTAAACATCTGATTGTGTTTTTTTAAGGAAAGTCATGTGGGTTTATGGCATATTTGTGTTGTAGGAATTTCTTAACTCTCCAGCAAAGCCCCGTGACCAGGCAATGGCAAGAAAAACCACTCTGTCTCGGCAATGGTGCTTCCTGTCGGGGGTACTTTTCCGGTCACGTGCTGGGATTTGGAGAAGACGAACTAGGTACTGTACAGACTGTCTCTATCGAGTTCCTTTCTCACCCCCCTGCCGAGAGGTGGTGTCCGGCTCGGAAGAATAAGCATAATCCTCTCGTCCTCTGTTTGCTGGAATTATAACAGGGAAGGTGGCCTGCTGTAGAAATTTCAGATGGTCCTGTTTTGTACTCTCTCTCAATAACCTGTCTCAGGGGCGGGTGGGTGGGCAGGGGGAGTGTGGGTCTTTACATCTTGTTTCCACTCCAGAAATATGAAAGTAACCATTGCAGGAAAATGAGAGGAAGGAACAAAAAGATAAGTTTTGAGTCCTGAAGAGGGAAAATTTTAAATGTCTAGTGATATTTTTTGATGCATCTGAGTTGTTTATTTATATTTTTTATCTGAAAACCTTTCTATTTATCCATGTCTCTTGGAATAAATTAAAATTTTGATGCAATCTGAATTTCACCTTATCCTCTATTTCCTAATTTTTAAAAAAACTTTTGACCATCAGGGCATGAAATTTGTGCAAAATAATCTGTTTGTAGACCTGCTTGCCACAGAGTAGAAGTTATCTCCTCATTGGTGATCTGTGTACAGGATAACACACGATTTATTTGTTGGTTTGTCATCACAATGTCTGCAAAACAAAGTTGAAATTGGAATGTGTTCAAATCAGAGTGGAAATGCTACTGATTTTAAACTTCTGAGATGAATGTCACTTTCATGGTGACTCCCTTTAAGCAAACATAATGACCCCCACAAGCAGACATGACTACTGTGCCCCTTTAACATCAGAGATGGGTTTCTCAGTATTGAGCATGAGTTGTGTTTCCCCTCTAAATCAGAATATTTTTCCTAAAAGTGCAGATTTGGTTTTCCTATAGCAAACAGAGGATCCATCAGAAATAGTTGCACGCCACTTACTTAGGTTAACGAGGAACTCAGACAAGATTCCTGAAATGCGTTACATGTATTTCAGAGCCACAGGGATATAATGACTCAAAGAAGAGAAATCCAATCTGTCCTTTTCTTGTTCCAGCATTGAAAGCATTTTACAATGAATTTTCCCTTTGATATTCTCCTACCCCACTCATAGGAACCAAAAGATACCCCTTTTATGTAAATTTATGTAATTTACATTTAAATTTCATTGGCATACTGTTAAGTACAAACTAGGATTAAGTTGCTTATGGCAGTTAGAGATGGACATTTAAGTGTTGTGACAGAGGCATTTAGATTTCCCCAGTCCTTGCTACAGATGACTCCCCATCAGTCCTCCTTTTAGCATCACTGGTCCAAATACCCAGGTGTCTATCTGCACTGACTACAGTGTTGGGAGGAGAACCAACAAATGAAGCATGTGCAGTCCTACGGTCCAAAAGCCACAACATCGTGTGGGCTTCTTAATTAAATGCACTTTCACTGAATTACACTTTAATGTGAACTTGGGCTTAATTAAGAGCCATATCAGAAAATGAGTAAATTTTTGCATTTTTTGAAACAAAAATTATTGACGGTCTGTTTTTTCCGTGTTTTATTTTTTTAACTGTAAAATCAGAATGGGTTTGTGGAAAGGATCAAATGAGGTAAACTATCTCAAGTACTCGATAAAATAAAAATTAACTTGTCACTTACATTCCTTTGCATTTTATCTTCGTTTTCACTTTTTCTGTTGAGTCTGTGCTTTTCCTGTAAATCCATACATCCTTTTCAAGAGTTAAAAACTAGTACTAGTGCTAGGGTTTGCTTAATACACAATAATAGAGTGGAATGGAGAAGCACTGCCTAAATCAAGGACTATTTCATGAATGAGAACCAACTATAAATTTTAAAGCCCTATAAACATGTAATCATAAGTACAGCCTCTAACTCCCCGTTCATGCGACCCACTCCAGTTACTGAATTACATGAAAGTGCTGGTGATCAACTAGAGCAGGAGCCTCCTGCCGGGCCGTCCCTCCGACACCTTTCATCGGCATGGACACGGCCTCAGGCCAAGAGTTAGAGCTGGGATTGAGCGTGAAGGTCTCTCTCCCTCTCGCATTCCAGATTTTTATTTATTTTGTTTTAAAAAAGCTAAACATTAAAAAGAAGTACCCCAATTCCACCTGGCCTCAAATTATCAATTAACAGTGCAACATTGGTGATCAAACCTTTCCGTCTCGGGCAGAACGACTCAAGATGAAACTTGCCACTCAGCACCCATTCACTTCTATTCTGTGCAAAGCTCTGTTCTAGGTGTTGTGGACATAGCAGCAGATTAAAGACAAATCTAAACTGTTGTCATGAAATTTATATTCTAAAGGAAGATACTAAAAATAATTTTTTTAAAAAATATACTGTATGCCAACTGGTAGTAAGTGCTTAGGAGGAAAAACTGGTTGTGAAGAGGGACAGAGACTGCTAGAGGGTGGGACTGTGCAGTTTTCAGTAGTACAGTCAGGAAAGGCGATGTGTCAGCACAGACCTGAAGGAGGCGGGAAGGTGAACCTGCTGGTGAGCTGCAGGGAGCGGGACCTGAGGCAGGAGCCTGGGATTGGAACGTGCCTCATGTGTTTGAAGCCGAGAGGTCAGCAAGGCTAGAAAGGAGTGAACAGGGGGTAAGACGTTGAAGATGAGGTCAGAGCAATATGGGGGGACAGCGTAGGCCACTCTCAGAACTCACTCTTCTTCTGAGAGAGATCAGAAGCCATCAGAGGATTAGGATGTCACTGGCTTTACAAGACTCACCACGGCTAGTGTCTCGAGAGAAAACATAGAAGGACAGGGCGGAAGCAGGGGGATCAGTTAGGAAGCCGCTGCTGTAATCCAGGCGAGAAGTTACTATCTGCCTGCCTTGGAGCAGCAGTGGGAGGCGAAGAGAAGCGACCGAAACCCGGGTGACTGTGAAGGTGGACGTCTGAAACAGGCGTGGTCTTTAGGCAAGTGGTCTTCCGGAGGTGGGCTGTGTGTGTGCACACACACCCACATACGTATATATACACATATGTATACTGTACATATGAAATACCTGCCCAGGCTGGCAGGGCTCAGTGGTTTGAGTGCCGGCCTGTGAATCAAGAAGTCGCTGGTGTGATTACCGGTCTGGGTATGTGCCTGGGTTGCAGGCCAGGACCCCATCAGTCAATGTTTCTCTCCCTCTTTTTCTCTCTTCCTTCTCCTCTCTCTAAAAATAAATAAACAAAATCTTAAAAAATAAAATAATCTGGTAGGGAACAGGAAGTAAAGCCTTGTAATACTGTGGATTAATTTATTGTATATCTTTCTACATAGGAGAAGTTTACATTCTATCAAGTAGTAAAAGTGTGACCCAGACTCACAATGGAAAACTCTACAAAATTGTAGATCCCAAAAGGTAAGATTTTTTACATTTGTTTAAGTCAAGAAATGTTATTCTCCACATTATTTTCCTGCATTCAAATTAGGGACAGATAAGTTGCAATTAACACCCAGGAAAGATGGATGCTTCTGCCCTGTCCGCAGGCTGTGCGTTGCCCTGAGAGTCCATGAGGGCCAGGCTGGGCTGCCCTGAAACCCAAAGGCCTTATTGCCGCCCCGTATTCATGCCACTCCTGTTGCCATCGGGGAGCAGCATTGTGGTTGTGGAACGAGTCCTCGGTTAAACGCAGAGGAGGACCTGGACTTGTGGGGAAGTGGCTTCAGCTCTCCTGTGGGAAACAAGGAACCCTCCTTGTCTTTCGAGAAAACTAGAAACATGCTGGCAGATGTCACAGCTGCCTACTATGATTTTTGTTGGGCAATCGGGGTAAGTTATTTTGGCAGTTCAACATCTGAGCCTCATTTCCAAACTGTCTGGAAGCTCAGAGCTTGCATTCAGGCTTCTGTGACCAAACAAATGAAAACTGAAAGAGTGTTTTGTTATGTACCTCAGCAGACAGAAGATCTGAATGTTATAATCCTTTAAAGAGTGTATTTATCCCTCCCCTTGCCTCTCCACCCACCTACCACACACACACACACAGACACACACACACACACACACACACGATGTTCAAATGATCTTGAATCATAATGAGTTGGTTGTGAATTTCATGGATAAAACTGGACTGTCAGAAGCCACTGAAATTACATGTTGTCTGATAGATACCAGCCACAAGTTGAGGAACCACTATTACAGAACCTATATATCCTAACAAAGACAGTTAGTATTGATCACCAGTAGCTGTCAGAGCCTAGCAACACCGTGCTGAGAATTTCAAATTAGTTCTGTACTAACTTATCTTCATAAGCCCATCTGCAAATTTAAATTCCTGAATTTCAAGTCTTTTAGAAAACTAAATTCTAGAAATCTGAAAAGTTCATTAACAGCAAAAATTTAGCTCCGTTTTTAAATTGTTTGCAAGTTGTAAGTTGTGTATGTTTTTCTGAAAAAGTCTCCGACTAACTAAATGGAGATTCTTGTCCTTTTACCACACAACAAAACACTGCCTTTTCTGAGAAAAACAGAGGTGGCCATTGGTACTGCAGAACAAAAAGATTACTCAGTTCCAAATAGTCTCCCCGCAGTATCACATATAGGTGTCGATCACGCGGTGATAGCGTTCCTTTCTAATGGTGCACATTTTCATTCACTGTAAGGAAAGTACCCATCTATGCCCCTCGGGGCCCGGGGGTGGTGGTGGTGTTCTTTTCTTCCTTGAGTATGAAACCAATGTTCTCTTTGTGGAAAACAAAGTAATGAATGAAAAAAATATATCAGACACTTCTGTGATGGTTGAAGTTGGCAATGTGAAGAACAAAATTCAAACTAATGTTAATTCATAAAAATGTCATCAGTCTAATGAGTCATAATGAGGCCCAGGGATTTCACTCCCATCTGATGCCATTAGTTTCAAAATAGCCATTTTTTTTCCATTACGTTTGTCAGAGCCGATTTGCTTTTGCAAGCTTCCTGGTAGGGGTGTAATTAATTCTCCCTCCTCCTCGAGAAAATCTCTCTCTCTTCATCTGGATTGTTTAGTCTGTCGGTGGTGCACCGAGGTGAATTTTACACCTTCAACCCATTATTAGGGTCTAATTACCAGGGTTGCCGTGAGGGACCTTGGCTTTGTGATCCGAGGGCCTCCTCTCTTAGGGTGGTCTCAGAGTGACATACCTGAAAGGCCCGACTTCCCACCACGGTGCCTGTGTCTGGTGAGCTGTGTCACGTGCAGGCCAGGGTTAAGATGTCTGTTTGGTTTTCGGAAGGTGGGGGGAGTGACAGAGTCCCCAAGACACCGTCCTTGTACATGGGCATTGGTGTACCCTTCAAAATGAAATCGATTGTAAGGAAACAAATGTTTTCATAAACATTTGTTGGGGGCCTCACATTGTTTTGATTTGGATGCCAGTGTTTGTTATTATAGTATTTCTGCCTCGATGAGTTGAACTTCTCTAGAAGTGCACATGTTCGTGTATGTGAGCGGGATTGTTTTGAAAACACAAGCTAATTACTAGCCTCCCAGTGTCCAGGATGTCTGCCTGAAAGCAAAGTGTTTTTCTAAAACTTTTGAGGGAGAAATGAAAGAAAAGGCCTCATTGACTGAAAAAACAATATAGAGACATTGCTTGTTACATCAAAAATCTATCTCAAATTAAAATCTTAGGTTAATTGTATTCTTGTGGAGGAGCCGGATTTGTTAGAATAATGTTTTCAGAGTAATTTTCAAACATCAATTGACTCCTGGCCCTGGAAGAGAAGGACGACAAATTATAAAATTTTTATATTCTATATTAGATGTCATAGAAGTTACTTTCTTACCAGAGGATTGGTTGTTTCTATTTTTCCCTACACAACGACCCCCCCCCCCACACCACTCACTCACATTCAAGAAAGATGAGGGGGTTTATAAACCGTATGCAATATTCTTAAGCCATTTTGGCAGAAGTGGGCAAGGTTCCAGCATCATCAGCCCCATCCATGAGGACAGCTCACATTAGTGTACAATCGTTTACAGTGGGCCTCCCTCTCAGAAAAGGGTGGCCAGATAACCTCTTATAAAAACCAAATGCCATTATTCAACATGAAAAAGAAAATTCAATGAGGATACAAGCAGGTTTTCTAAGGCTTCACTAGAACCCTGGAGTTACTTAAGGAAAACTTGGAAAAAGGGAGAATTTTGCTCCAGGTTGTACAGTTGAACACTCCCCAGGAGAGCCTTCTGCGGTGGAGCAGTCACATCTCACGCTGCCGCGTGGGGTGAGGCCCCCCCAGTCCATACCCATAAGGCAGCTGCGCACTGGGCAACGCGCCGGGTCCCCCGAGGTCTGTGGTACTGGGTCCTGCATGCCTGATCTGGGGTGCTCTTTCCGCCAGCAGCTCCAGAAAGCAGATTCCAGTACAGTGAGCCCAAGAGCTGAGGAGTCATTTTAGTTTCTCTTAGCAGTGCGTCCCACACAGGTCACGAATAGGAGCGAGTCTCTCCCGGCAGGACCGGGAGTCAGTTGGTCTTGTCTGTGAACCTCCTTCAGCCAGCCCCTGCCCACGGCAATTTCCTGCAGTGTGCCCCTCTGCCCGCTGGTGGGATGCCGGTGGTCATGCTGCCCTGCCTCTTCTCTGCAGTGTTCTATGAAGGTCATTAAATAATACATTTAAAAGACATTAAATTCTTTAGTATCGTTGGTGTGCATTCCATGCCGGGCAGAATTACTTTCAGGTGATCTCTTTGACATTTAAGGCTGTATTAGCTCCAAATTAAGGTAAAAGTGCCCATAGAGCCATAAAGAGCTCCTCATACTAGTTTCTGAACACTCAAGACTCACCTTGGATGCTTGCTGGTTCTGAAATCATTTCAGGGTCAAGCATCGCTCCTGCAGGACAGAAACCAAAGAATTCTGATAGAGTTGTGAATTGCCCAAGCTTTGTTGTTAGACAACACTCTTTTTTGCACTTCTGACAAAGATTTTTCATTTTTGTTTCAGATGGCCATAAGCCAAATGACTTTTTTCCTTTTCTAATGTTTCCGGGATTGTTTCTCTAGGAATTTGTACCACCAAATTCTTAATCATGTTGATTTAATTACCATGTACACAGTCGCACTGCGTTTTAACCTACTGCTTATCTGTTCCCCTACCAAGCAAGCCTGACAGACCATTCCCCGAAGAGGTCTATAAATTCACGATACAAATTCCAGGCAGGAGAGGTCATTTCACAGAAAGGTGGCACCTCCAACTCCTGGGTGACCCATATCAAAAACTGCTCCTCCTGCCTCCTCCCTGTGGCTCCCCTCCAAAGCCCCACTCACTGCCCTTGTTTATTTTCTTAAAATATCTTCATCCTACCCATTATTATACTGGATGCTGAAGAGTGTGTTGTTGTTTTGTTTGTTTTTTTTTTTTTTTTTTGAATCACTCTGTAAGAGGAAGTCGGTTCTCTTTATCCCTTACATATGTCCAGGGAGCCGGCAGGCAGCTCTGCCATCCCAAAGAAAGTCATGCATAATAGAGAGGCTTTAGCCCAACGAGCCAGTCGCGTCCCAATTCATCAGTCAAAGTTTTATGCAAGGGGCCCCCCTGGGTTGATAAATCCCCACGGTGCCTGTTGACCCAGCTGCCAAGTCCTCTTGCCGCGGGCGGCATTTTCGTGGCCACCCTGATGGTAACACAAACTGTTTAGCAGCTCCATTGACCTTCCGGCTATTAACAGGGACACAGGCCCCACCAGGGACTAGTTTTCAAACACGACCGCATTTCTTAGCGCTAGAGGTCATGAACAAGTATATGCCCTATAAAAATCCATTCAGCATGGTGGAGTGGAAGTCCGAACGGAACGGCAAGGCCGCCTGTTCCCCATTTTCACTGCTGTGATTTTTCTACGTAGCCAGTAACTAAAAATGGATATACCTGCCAGGTTATGTTATTCTTAAAGGGCCATCGTTTACGTGTGGTGGTGCATGGTGCCTTTTTAACTAGCAAATCCTTTCTGAGCTGTAATACAGCTTCTGAAATTTTAAAGCTATGTTACAGAAAAATGGGGTGAGAACAAAGTAAAAATTTCTAGCGAATGGATGAGCATGCATACAATGCATACAGTAATGGCCTAAGCATAACTGGAATTTTATTCATGTTTTACCAATATCTGCATATGTTTGTGTTTGAACCAGACTTACGTGGCCCATGCAGTGCTACGTGGGACCACCACCACTTGTTTCGGAGTAAACAGAAAAGATTATGTAATGCTGTAATTCATGAAAAATTATTTAATGGTCATGCTATTTTTAAATAGTTATGTAATTCTTCTTATATGTATGTTATAGTCTCTCTTACACTATCCATTTTAAATGTTGGAATATCAGTTCCTAGAATAATTGTACAAATTGCTATGAAAACCTGATTGAATTCCCACTTACAAATGGTATTTGTTAAAAAGACATAAAATGGAGAATATGAGTAGTGACGGATATATTCTTCAAAATGAGACTCATTTGTTAAAGAGTTGAAACCTCTGAAAAACATTTCTTTGAATCCTCGTGTTCCTCCCCTGCCTCATGGAAGATAATAGCATTGAACCTTCTGAGTACCTTACACTTCCGCTGCGAGGGGGCGCATCACTGGATACTGCAGTGCTTGAGACAAAGGCAGCTTTTATCTCACATAAAACAGCCACAGCAATTTGTGAAAAGATGCTTTCCAGAGGAAAGTGTACTTTTTAAAGAAAAAACTACCTATTAGCATCATTTTTGTAACTAATTCATTTTAGTTAAGTTAAAAAATCTGTTGCTTCAATGACTTGCTTTTGTCAACGTTGACAAATGAATCAAAAAGCGTAACATCAAAATCTGGGAATTTATCTTCATGTTGTTTATAGTCCAGAAAAACTGCTTGAGAAAGTTTCTACTGTATGTGTTCAATTCCATTTAACGAAAATCCACTGCACACCTATATAGTGTTCTCCTAGCTCCTATGACTGTAAGTGGTTGAAGGAGACAAAATGCTTTGGTGGCTTACATGTCATTGTTCTAGAACACCCCTCAGTCCCGCACCAACTGCTCCCTCATCAGTATTCCCACGTTACGTCACTTGCGCCCGTGTCCTAGCAGAGCTCGCGCTGAGTTCCGGTTTTGTGTCTGCCTTCCCCGTGGCGTCCCCATCAGGACGGGACTCTGTCTTGGTTGTGTCTCACCCCCACGAACAGCACAGCACTTGCCCGAGTGATGACTGGACTTGAAGAGGATTGAATATGTAGGTTTTGTCCTCAGAAAGCTTTCCTTCCAGTGGGGAAGGGGAAAAAGAGGATAACCCATTCTTTAAGAGAAATGAAGTCCTATGAGAAACAGGCTATGTTTTATATCATTTTCAGGTAAACGTATTGTCAATTGAATAACAGTTTAAAAGAGAAAGAGAAAATTTATTGGGCATGCTAAGCAAGAATGTTCGTTGTCAACTTCATAAAAGAAGAAAAAGATGATTGCCCCAGGTATTCAAATCAAACTGTGTGTGGCAGCCATACCATCTTATGTAAGGAAAAGTAAATAAGCCCAAATGTAAAATAATGTTGCCCATAGGTAGATGAACATTTACTAAATCTAAGGCAGAAAAACAAGTGTGATTCCATCTGAATCTGTATTTCCATATATATGAATGCTTGATAAAAAGTAGCCAAAGCATCCAGTTGGGGGGTCAGCATGCAAACAAGGATCAGAGAGCCGCCCTGAGAGCCTGCTCTTCAGCACTGGGTGCTGGCTCTGGTGTCCGATGTCCTTTCTCTGGTGGATTCCCACGGGAGGCAACGCCCCCGCACCCTGCCGCGAGCAGGCAACACCTTCTGGTTGTTGTCCTTTAACGGGAGCCACCTACACTGTTGATCTAAACGGGGTCTTGTCTTCAGGTTCATCTGCTCAGGCGTATAAGCCACATTGTCCAGTACACATGAGGGACGCACCTCTGTGTCTTGCGTCCCACATAACATGTAAGATGTTTTTGACACATTCTATCTCTGGGTCTCCCTTCTCGAATGAGTCAGAGAAAGGGCAAATAATCGAGTAACACATGAAATTGGATAAAGAGAATCTCAGTGACCAGTCAGTGTTGAACAACACCTGCACGATCAATGCCACTTGGTAAGTGATCATGACAGGTGGCTCGGGGACTTCATGGCTACTGACAGGTGGCTCCTCGGATGGTCGCAAATGCCACCACCATCTCACAGAGTGAGAATTTCCGAGGAGGAAGAAAGAGGGCAGAACAATGAGAGAGAAGTGGAGAACAATGAGGAGAAGGCAGAGATCATGTCCCCACTTTGCTCGGCATAGCCATCGAACATCCTCCCCACCTTACCCCACCCTGCCCTCACCCCTGGAAAGACCCCCTTGGGAAGCACATGGGAGCTATCCATTAATGTTTTCGGAATGAAAATATGCTCAGGCCATGGAATGCCTCAGGAGCCTTTCTGGAAACGGACCATTTCTATATTTAAATAAGCAGTTGAATGGATGTAAGGGGGTTTTCTGAATTGTCACATTAGTTGTAAAACACAGTACTTTCAACTTAGATTGGGACTTTTATAGGCGAGAGAAGCTAAAGCAGTCACTGTGTACGTTCAATATGGTTTTGAGTCACGGTGGAAACAGCCTGAGGTCAGCCCCCAGATTATTGTTGCCGTTTGCAGTGCCCTTAGGAACAAAACCGGGGAAGACTGCATCTAAAGGGCCTAATTATTCTCATCTCTCAGAAAGCTACATCATTTACCTCTTATGGTGCTTCTGACCTATAATTATCACCTTCTTTGATGCGGTACTTAAGGAATCCAACTGCTCTGGCTGCTCTGATAATGGCAGTTCCACTGGTGAGGACGCTTGTTTACATTCCTTTCTCACCAGCCCGCGGCACACACACACAGGTAACAGGGACCGATCTGAGGGGCACCACTGCCCGTCTGCTCCCAAAGATCAGCAGGCAGCGAGGAGTCCGGCGTGCCCACGGCTTCAGCCCCATGCAGCCTAAAAGACAGCCTCTTCCTTCAGATGCAGCTAGAACCATAACACTCTTCTGAAGGCGTCTGGATTCCTCGCTGAATAATGGCAGTTATAGGGCAAATATAGGGAAATCTATGACTTTTACTCAGCAGATAAGATGTTTCTCTTTGCTACCAATAGCATTCTTTTTCTTCGTAGGACGACAAAATTTTACGTATGTGTGTATCATTCTTTACGTGAGGAGTTGAAATTTTGAGGCGATAGAACACACGCACACACACAGTGGGATAGCCCTTCAAGAAACTCAGTCTTAAACAAGTATCTGAAAACAAATGTAAAACTGAAACAAAAATGGATTCCCAAGCTTTTTAGGCTACAAGCATTCATTTTGATGAATATCTTCAGCTGTGCGATACTGCCAAAAATGTCAATAACAAGTAAAACCTATCTCCGATACTATTCCTAAAAATTTTTGTAGATCTGGGGGAAAGTTTAAAAAATATCTATACATCTTTATTTTTAAATTTGTAATTGCTAGAAGTTCTTAGCCAGTAAATGTAAAATATCAATATAACTACATTGTTAATCTTTATTTTGATCATGATCAAGTATTTTAGGATGTTTGTCATGTTCTTTCTGGTTTAAAACTGGTTAGTTTATTTTCTATTCTTAGAAAGCTGTCAAAAGAAAGAGAGTTGCCCATCTTTCTGAGTCCCTTAAAAGACTGGTCTGCTTAGAAAAGCAAGAGAGATGCTTTGTCAGCTACAGAGCCACTAGATTTCCTCCCAGTATTGACTTTCAGCCACAATACACTCTCCACCGCTGTCTCCCGATGCAGACCTCTGATGCCCGAGGCGTGCCGAGCGGCCGTGCAGCCTGCCCAGACGCTGGCCTCCGAGTGCTCCCGGCTCTGTCGCAACGGCTACTGCACCCCCACGGGGACCTGCTGCTGCAGCCCAGGATGGGAAGGGGACTTCTGCAGGATCGGTTAGTATTTCCATTGTCCCTGGGAAACCATGGGCATGGGATGGTCCTAAGGGACCCAAGAACTTGACACCAAGTTATTTCTTCTAGAGTGTTCAACCTTCAGTCATTTCCAGTAATATGAATGCTTGGTCGGCTCCTGAAGGAGTAAATGAAACCTTCCCCATTTCCTTAATGCAAACAATTCACATACATAAGTTAGTCATAAACATAAAAGACTTTTAAATCATTGCACCCTTTCAAAAAGTAAAAATTAAAAGCAGATCACCTGTCTAGGCGCTCTGTCCTGGGTGGGAGATTTCCCACCAGCCAAAGCCCCTCTTCCATGTCCACATTCTCCCGACACCCCACAAATGCCTCTCAAACTTAACTGCTTGCTCTCTGGCTACAGTGCACCAAAAACAGGGTATTTGGTGGGTATTATTAAATAAAAGGGGGAAACACAATTACCTAGAGGCTTATGTGAGATTTTTCACTCCTTTTTGCCACTCCTTGTAAACCATCAACCAGGTGTGCAGGTGCTAAGGAGAGGCATCCCAGGATTCCTCTGTCCTTCAACCGGGGTTTTCCTCATTCACATGCAATGATGTTCAAATTCTGCTTGGTGTGAAATTAAAAAAAAAAAAACCCTACATAAATTTAGATACTTGGAGTTGAAGATGTATATGCTGAAAATGCACTTTCAGGAGAAATAGTTTTCCATTTTCGTTGTCTCCATATCAGATGTCGGATGTGAACGAACCCTGATGTGGCAATCATTTCACAGTCTGTTTAATGGACATGCATCACTATACAAGCGATGTCAATAATTCACATACATCATGATATGAGTTTAAACTTTCTGGCATGCAACATGCAACATGCCAGAAACTTTAAACTCATATAGTGATATATGTGAATTATTTCTCAAAACTGGGAAAAAGTTGCCATCAGGAAAAAAAAACAAAAGTGCATTTTCAACAACCAGCATATACATATTGCTCACAAAAAAATTTTATCTCTGCTCTTTCAAATATTAAAGTATCTCTTGCCAATGAAAATCCCCATTCTTAATTCATAGATTTTATCTTTTTTAATCCTAAACATGTATTTGTTACAGAAAAATCACAACCCTAACCTGTCTACTTTATAGATTGTGTGACAAAAAGTGGCCAACATTTAAAGCCACATACACAATCTGCACTGTAGCTTTAAGTTGTTTCAGCATTAATAACATTACGTGATTGATTGGCACTATGGTTACCTATCCGGCAAAGAGCTATCAGAATTAAAATCCAACAGAAATTAAGTAATTACATTATTTAAAACAAATGCTCACACTCTATATGTCCCAGTCTGTCCCCCTTCTCCTTAGTTGATAAAAAATAGGAATCGGTGTTCAATTACACTAATATTCTAAATTCCGATACTGTATCTTCCCTCTGCTCCCCGATACCTAACAATATGTGCTCTCTCTGGTCTGTTTATGCCATGTCCGTTCTGTCTTCGTCCTCACTTAGCATCGTGCCTAACTTCTCAAACTACTAGATAACAAATATTTATTGAGTGTCTTCTAGCAAGAGTATGTTTAAACTGAAGGTAAACAAATTTTTGAATATGGGTGGCATTATATATATCATAATAGACATTAACAATAATAATATGTGATATAAATGAACACAGATATTCTCTGAGTTAGCGTGAAGTTCTATTTCAATAAAGTACTTTAATTTTTCCACTAAATCAATTTAAATAATTTGAATATACAAGGTAAAACAGAACCATTTTGTAAAATTGCTTTTGTAAAAGCAAACCACTCATGATATTTGTGACCCAAGCACGAATTTTATTCCTATACACACATAGCTGACTCATCTCCCACAAATTTAAAGGTGAAAAAAATCTGTTTCCTTTTTGTTCTTCCCTTGGATTTTGATTAATGCATTTGCAAAGATTAAAATGACCCTGTCCCCTGAACGTATAAGGAAATGCATTCAAGGAATTCGACTCTGCCTACAGGGCTACCCGCCCAGATTTAGCCGACCAGTAAAAGCCAGTTAAGTTACAGACCCGCCCTGCTCTCTCCATCCCGTTCTAGCAGTAAATCTTCGCCCTCCCACCGATGCTGTGGGGTCAGGCCCTTCTGTGCGGAGGGTCTCTGCTGTAGAGCAGCCCTGAAAAGGACTGCGAAGAATGTCCTTGGCTGGCCAACTGCACTGACCTGACCCAGGAAGGACCTTCCAAGTGCACAGGGACGAAGCCTGAGCTGGGTCCCTACTGGGAGCGTGGAGCAGGGATCCTGGGAAGTCCAAGTGGTAGACACTCCATCTAGCCAGTTGAGAACGGACCGTCCCTTTATGTTGCATTGGAGATGCTCAAGCCAGGGGGCCTCTCTCGTGGGCCAGGCCCTCTTCACCTCGAGGCCTGGTCCTGGTAGAGTGGACACAGGGCTTCACTTGGAAGGCCCTGTGCTGGAACTGCCCTAGTGGAGCCGAGAGTTGAAAGAACTGAAATCCTCGTTTTAAAGAGTCAGTTATGCAAGGGATTGAACTTGTTTCCCATGGTCTATGCTGCTCCGGAAACGTCTCCCATTCTCGGCTGAGGTCTGGCCCCCAAAGAACTGCAGGTCTGAGAGCGCTCTCCCCTCCTCGTCTTTATTCTCTTTTGGGTCAATTTGTGTCTGGCTCCCACCTCTTTTTCCCTCCCTTCCCTTACTCATCAAATATGCGGGCTGTTTCTGACATACACGATGTGAGTGTGATTTTATTGCCTTTTTTTTTCCTTCCCAGCAAAATGCGAGCCAGCGTGTCGCCACGGCGGAGTCTGCATCAGGCCCAACAAGTGCCTCTGCAAGAAAGGGTACCTCGGTCCTCAGTGTGAGCAAGTGGACAGAAACGCCCGCCGAGTGACCAGGGCAGGTATTCTTGACCAGATCATTGACATGACATCCTATTTGCTGGATCTAACAAGTTACATTGTATAGTTTCTGGGACTGTTGGAAGATTCCTTTCCAGTGGGCATTTATTTTTTATCCTGTCATTAAAAAGAAAGACTGTTACCCCGCTACACACTCCTGTGATTTCGTTTTCTTTTCTTAATTTAAAAGTAGTTTCCAGAAATGTGCGGAGTCTGTGTATGTGTGTGTGTGTGTGTGTGTGTTGGTGCATTTGTGCACATACACACGGACACGCACCCACTCACAACCCCAGGACGTGCGTGTGGTTGCAGAACAGATGGGTTTTAAAAATATATATTTCCTCGTGTGGAGCAATTTACACAGAAATTCCATTGTAAATTGATAACGGCATTTTTATGTCACCAGAAGAGATTATTTGACTTCCCAGGAATTTTCTGTCTGTAATAACTAAAGTCAACTTTAATGGAGTTTTGAAACATTACCGTGCAATCTGATGGAACTAATAAAAAAGGCAATATTTTTATATTAAAGGACTATAATGTGAGAATGTTTCAGAACTCCCTGATGGATTTCAGTGTGGGCAACTTGATATAAAATTGTAATCTTCATTTTTATCATTGTATCCAATTACAGAATGTTATGCACTTACCTTTTTATTGGCAGAGAAATCTGGTTACTCTAGCTTAATATCAAGATTGTTTTCAAGTGTTTTATAATTAAATCATAACAGCATATTCTAAAACCAGTCTTCCTAAAAGGTCTGCTTTTATTGTATATTTTATTTAACAATAGGCACTGGGTTTGTGTTACATATTTATATTTTTTATTTTATTTTTATAATATAGACATCACCTAGATGAAACACCTTTACCCTGTCCTGTAAAATACTAAAGTTACATTTTTCACCAACTTAATTGGAAAGAAGGGGAATGAGAAAGCAAACAGGCTTAAATGTGCTGTGGATCTAACCTAGCAGTGGGTCCTTGTGCCAACATGTAATCATTAACGACGGATGAAAAAGCAAGAAAACAGCCAATCCTTATAAAATTCCAGCATTAAACATTGGTCAAGTGCTTTTCACCGTAGCGAGACTGTCCGTGGATGTGATTAGAATGTCACAGATGGCACACTCAGTCGGACCCCACTGGACAAGAACTCACTCGTTTTTCACAAATCTTGGCTGTGTAAGCGGTCACCTGGATAAATTTTTAATATAGTAATTCTTGCCAAATATGACTCGTGTATATGTTCCTTTAGAACTCAATGAAAATCCTCCTTGGTGAATGTATGAATAAATTTCTGTAAATGTTCTGTCCAGGTTTTGAAAGCAATGCTATGTTCTAACTTAACAGTTGCAAAAAATCTGACAGACAGTTTTCTTAACGGTTTTCAAGGCCAGCTCTCCGTGTTTGGATTGTGACAAAATTGTAAGGCCTCTTTGCACTACTGAAAAACAAATCTATCATGACACACACACACACCCACCCTCTATAGGTTGCCCTTCAGTAAACAGCTGTCCCTCCAGACTCTAAATTGGAGAGTAGTATAGATTATGCAGTGCAGGCTGACTTCGCAAACCTGCCCCTTACTTGTAGGAATACGAGCCTCAATGAAAAAGAATAAACTCTCGTCACTAGTATTTCTCTATTGTTTTAAAGCAGGAGAGACGCAATTAGAGCCCTGGGAGCGTTCATGCAGGAGCCACAGTGTGGAAAGCTCGGTTAAGCGCGCTGTGCTTGTCTTCCATATATGATGACTTAAGTGTCGAGTGACCTCATGCCAAATGGAAATGGGTTGAGAAATCTTGGTTCAGTGCCTAGTGGACAATAGCCTGCATTAAAAAGGGCATGCATAATTTTGCACAATTTAGATTCAATTGACAGTCTATTCAAAGAAGTCTCAGGATTAAATGAGCATGGAGACCAAATTGCCCTCTTACCCCAGAAAAGGGGTGGTCCCTGCTAGTCACGCTAACACTTCATTGGACCAACAGTGTGACAAATCTTGCAATGAACCCTGCAGTAGCCTTCATCCGTAGGTTAATAGCAGTCTTTTGTCTCCATGGCTTTCTCTTCGTAGCCCTTTTACTGAATTCCATCACAGAAAGTTTTACAATTAAAAAAAAAATGTCCTGACAACCATTTTTGTAAATGAACCTTACCATCTAATCGTCCCTTATTCAACATGGTGACATTAACAGAATGTGAACTTCTTGTGAGGGAGCCAGCTGTCTACACCTGTCAAATCGTGCAGTTTTATTACACATTCTCCCAGGCATTGTTTCTCTGAAAACAATAACGATATTGCTATAGATTGAGCAAAATCTGAAAATCCAGCCTTTTTCCTTATGTCCTTAATCTTTCCACCTCTTCCAAAACAACCCTTTCAAAAAAACAAGGTGTGCTATTGCCATTAGTTCTCCTCTTTAAAAAGATCTGTGTGAAATTGACCAGACCCACATTTTGTCGCAGGCCTCTCCCCAGGAGCACATGCACCCAGGTCTGATTGCCTTTGCTATTGTGAGTCATTGGAATGAAAGACCAAAATCTTCCAAAACGGAAGAGAGCAGGGCCTGTGGATGTTATGCCTGAGGACAGAATGGAAAGCCATTTCTTCCCGTTCTCAGAAAAAAACCTAAATAGCGGAGGTTAATGGATGGCTGTGTGTTTTGAGCCCAGTGGTCATTTCCAAAATCTTTGGAACTTTTCAAGTAGGTTTTTAAAATATGTGACTGGAGAATTGTCTTCAGTGATTCATAAGGAGGGACTGAGAGGAACTGGTTAAAAAGTGTGAGCGAAGGAAAAGCGATGGTCCCACCACACAGTGGCGGCATCTGCGCCAACTCGGCTCAGGAAGCACCCCGTCCAAAGGGAAGAATAGCGTCCTCGTTGAGAGCGCAGATGTGTGAAATAAAGTAGCGGAGTGGGAAAGGTGTGTGGGTACGCCTTTGTCCATTCTAGAGCTTAACGTTTGGGTGTCAGTTCAGGACGAACTGCTGCTATGGTATGTTAAGAAGAGTTGGAAAAAAAACTTCCTACCACGGCTTCTACCATACTTTTTCCTAGTTTGTAGAACCTTGATTTCTTGCCAGTTACATACGGTGATGAGGAGAACACAGAATTGGCACCTTATTAAAGTGAAAAGAAGGGACGATTTCAGAAACCTGAGTGATGATAAAAAGTGCTTTCATCCATGCCTTTCTTGGAATTCTGTTTTAATGTGGCTATTATAAAAAAATTTACTTTATCACAAAGAGAACTCAGATGTTTTCTCAGATTAAGGGATTATCTCTTAAAGAGCAAAGAAACCTACACCTGTATATATACACAGCCTAAATAGAAAACTTTTTCATTTGCATCCTTCAGAACAAGCACTTCTGTATTTATTTCTTTGAAAATAATTAGATAATAGTGTACTAACAATGTTAATATATTTCTTTTCAAGATTTTTGTATCTCTGAATCATATACAAAAGCCTGCTAGGTATTAAGGTATGAGGTAGATGCTACATCTAAGGTCATTTAAAGTACACATTAATTTAAACTTCTATTAGTCTAACTTCTAGTTTTAAAAGATAAAAGAGAAACCAAGCCCAAATTTTTAAGAGAAAAAATAAGGTGTAGCACAGGCAGTTGTAGTTGGCTGACCAATAACGTTTCTGAGCATCTCTATAGAATGTCACTTATGAGACCTATTTCTCTCTCTCTCTCTCTCTCTCTCTCTCTCTCTCTCTCTCTCTCTCTCTCTCTCTCTCTCTCTCCCCCCCCTCCCTCCTTACCTCCAGGTCACCCCAGTATAGCCTTCTTCCTTTTAACCTCTCCCTTCTCTATTTCTGTTTGTTTTTTTAACTAAACAAACAGGTGCTCAATACACCCATAATGAAGATGTCCTGGGGAGGTTGCTATTGATTTTGCTGGTTATGACCTTATATTTACTTTCCTGGAAAATACCCTCTCCTGGTCCCACATTTGCTCCGACTCTGTGTCATGAAGACCAGGAGAGAAATGTGAACATCCCGGACTGCTCTCTGGCAGTCATTGAAAGACGTGATCAAAAGCAGATGACGACCAGCCGGACGCTCCGGTTCAGCTGGTTATTCCTTCACAGGCTCAGAAGGGACATGCAGACATCCCCAGCAAAGAGCCTCAGCCAACAGCAGGAAAAGTTAGTAGCAATTTCCTAGAAAAGATTATTCCAAATCTATGAGGAAAGAGTAAGAAATAGTTTCTCAGTGGAGACGTTAGAATCTTCTTTTCCCACCTCAGACGAGACTTGAATTTGTAGAGAACTCACACTCCATGCCCAGAAAATGTACATATTTCTGTAACACCCCCAGGAAGTTAGTGGGCCTGTTATTGTGACTGCTGGCAATACCTGCAGACAATTCCTCTTTAGAATATCCAAAAGAAATATATGTTTGTTTTCTTACCTTCTTTCTCTTCACCACACCAACACACACTAGTCATAGATCCAATACTTCATAGAATGTCAAAGAAGGTGGGAAACCTAAGAACAGAATCATTCCAATATTAAAAATATGACTGTAGAAACCGTCAAACATTAGTCCTAGCCAACTTCAACACTTCTTTCTCTTAAATATCTCCTCATAAGTTTTGAAAGTTGCCTTAGAATAGATGTTTAGGAGACTGAGAAGTATTCCTGAGCACACGATGGGGGTGTTGTAGTGCGGCCGGGAGAGATTTCTTCATTTGTCAGATTAGCACGTTTCTTAAATTCCTCATTAAACACCAACCCAAGATAGATCCATCATTTACCTTGCTTACTTTTATATAGGTCATATACAAATTGGTTGGAAAATTTAAAAAAATAACTAATGGATCTTTTTTATTAACAAAAAACTAGGCTTAAAACCTTACTGCTTTTTTTAGCCAGCTTACATAGTAGTTTACAAAAAAAGGTATCAATATGAATTCTAAGATTACCTCTCATGTACATCACAAAGTCAGGATGAAATGATGTCACATTTCAGTCAGGATGTTTTTGCAAGTGCAGGTGATGTATTACTTAAAATCAAACTACATAAACACACATATATAAGCAAGTAAACTTAAAAGTTTGGTGAGTTATCCCAATTGACTATAATCTTTGAGTTAAAAGATATTTTAGCACATAAGATAGAAAGGACAGAGCATTAACAGTGAGAGGAAATTCATAATAGTTAAAAATAAAATAAACTTTGTCTTTGCAGTTAGAAACTAATTCTTGTCCATTTCCTTTTGAACTAAAAAGTAGCTAGCCACATTTTTCCATTCGCATGGACAGTGTATGATCAGGTTTGGGATAGTCTAT
Organism: Anoura caudifer; assembly: GCA_004027475.1. Classification (NCBI taxonomy): domain Eukaryota; kingdom Metazoa; phylum Chordata; class Mammalia; order Chiroptera; family Phyllostomidae; genus Anoura; species Anoura caudifer. The sequence continues at coordinate 158,311 of PVKU01000341.1, read as the reverse complement.
GACCAAAAATATTTTTTGGATATTTCTTTACATCATATTCTTAAAATCTGAGATATAACTTCCCTAGAATAAGGTAAGATTTCATGTATAATAGAGCCTAATACTACTTAATACATTAATACATTCTATTCATAATACTATTATTGAGAAATCAAGTTGACAACTTTATCAGATCTCAGATACACTGACAGGACATTTTTGGACGTGCATTTCACCAAGAACTATGCAGTAACAAGGTAAATGACACTGAGGTGTTACGGAATTTGTAGAGCTTGATTCCCTAGGATATGTGAAAGAAGACTTTATTTAAAAGAAACCCATCTAATTAAAATGAAAACATTACTAAATTATTATCCTTAACAAGCATAAGAGAAATCTAAAAAGAGACTCCCTAGTCTTTCCAGGCTTTATCTGGGATTAACTTGGTGAAGTTTTAAAGAATGGTTGACTTTATCATTCTTCTAATACATTTTGGTTTTCCTAGTAGTTTGCTTTCCTTCAGGTTGCTGACAATTAGGGTGATTTGTCCATAATCTCACATGCGGAAGATTCCAGAACCAATCCTTGCTTGAATTCCTACTAACAAAAGGCAGAAGGCTGTGTGAACAAGTATAAAAGCAGGTGCATGTTGGGGGAGCCGAGCTGATGTATGTACTAGCTGGGATTTCTATAAATGTTCACCTGAAAAGAAACACGCAAAGTCATCGGCTCAGATCATCCCTCTACGTTTGAATTACTCTGATTTATTTCACCAAGTTATTACAATACACATTTCTCTTTGATCAGCCTTCTATTATTCTGCCAACCACCCATTCTTTAATTCAACAAATATTTATTGAGGTGCCTCATGTGATTATGTGACATAGAACAGGCAAGGACATTTATCATGGGGGATTGTGAGCCCAATGGTATGATAAACATGTTGGAATCGAAAGGTACTAATCACGCCCAACCAGCTCCAATTCAGCTCAGCATTAGAATCCAGCACTAGGAGTACAGATGGCCTAAAATACATCTGTGTGTATCTGTATGTGTGCACACACCCATGTATATATATTTATCTATCTGTACAAACACGACATATGTATACACACTATCTATGTAATATATAATATATGTATAATGCATATAAATTCTAACAAGTGTATTTGTGTTATCTTTAAAATAGAACAACTGTATCTTGAAGTGGTAAATGCAGAGAATTGGTTTTTATTGTTGATCTGTGGATTTAATGATTTTTTTAGGTGAAAAGGATGTTTAAGTGTACAATTTCTTTTCTTAATTTAATATATTTATGTAAATGCATGCCTGAAATTTGGTTAGATTGACTGTGTTTTGTGCCTTTTAACATGATCAAATGTATTAAACTTTATCTTACGACCTGATATACATGTGCTATTTTAAAATTCTTTTTTTATTTTAGTATTTAAAAATGTGCCTAAATGTTCATCCTGATAATATAAACACCAATTTTTAGATACTCTGTACCCAAAGTACTTCTTCAGAATTTTCTTGCCTTTTGTCATTTTTCATATTCCAATTTTAAAATCTTACTCCCCCAAATATATGCCAACGCTAAAGGTCAGCTTCATTGTATGGGTATATTAGGCAGCCATAAGATGTTTTATTGGCTTCAATTTATTCATAGTTGTAAAAGACTTCAATTGGATCCTCTCAAGTAAGTAAGAATTAAGAGGTGAAGAATGCGAGAGAGCGGTTGAGAGCCCTGAGCACCCCACCTGAAGGGAAGAGGCAAGTAGAGAGGGCAGGGCATGAGAAAAGGGGGTTGCAGGTTCCCCCCAACTTTGCTGACCTTGCCACTTAGCTTCCCATTCACCCCATCAAGAGTATTTATGTAAGGTCAGGTGTGCTATTTTGAACACCGGTATTAAATCTGCCAGTATTCTTTAGAACAAAATGCTTTCATCTAGTCTCCTTTCTCCTTGAATAAATACAGCTCTGACTCATCAGGAAGAAAAGCTCTTTCTCTCTGTTTCTAAGAGAATAAAATGTGTTACAAGCTTATTCGCAGAGTCCCTTAGTTTGGGTGACTCCCTAGCAGTTTTAAGTTAGGCAACGTGACACCAGGAGAAGTGTCCTTTAACGTCCTCTGCGGCTGCCCAGGGAGTCCTGGCAACCTCCCTCCGCTGAGTTCTGCTCTTCCATGTCTCAGAATCTGTCCCGGTGGTCCTGCCCGGAATCACCGTCTTTGTTCCTTGCACGGATCTGGTCTCTCCAACCACATCAGAAATCTCCAGAGGGCATGCCTCCTCTTTCTAGATTCTCAGGCAGACTCAGAGCAGCTCCTGCATACTTGCTGAAAAGAATAATAGTAAGTCCCTAACAGCCTGGAGGTGGACGGACGGGGTTTCTTGCCCGGGGTTTCTTGCCCTTGCCCACAGGGTCCCTCACCATCGGTTCACTGACTTCGTAGCTCTGCCATCACCAGTGGTATCACAATTCCCTGCATTACTGTCCCTTTGTGGCGAATGCCTGGCATGGTTTCTGTGTTCCCTTTCTAGACTGAGTGAGCCACATACATGAGTCAAGACATATGAAGAGAGAGGTAACATGGGAGAATAACAAAGGGACATGACGAGATTGTCCTCAGGAGGGCACGATAAACAACCATGGCCTCGAAGCCCACTGTGATCACAGCAGGTGGGGTCAGAGGGGCCCCACCTCCAAAGCCTACCTATAGCCCTTAAACGATCTAGGTGGCGACCAGAGCAAAAGGCTGTCATCCCCATGGGTGTCCCTAAGAAGTTTCAGAGCTCCCATTTGCACTATTAAAAATGTCCATTTCCACTCTGTCCAGGAAACTGATAGCTAATGTGACAGAGAGTTCTATGAACTGGCTTCTTTACCTTCACTTCTGTAAAATAATTTTTACAATAATGTCCTATTGACAATGGAAGTGAAACTTAAAATAGCAGCCACACTTAGTACTTGATCAGAAAAAAATACAGTTTTTTTCTATTTGCAGTTCCAAAGAGTTCTCTCTGGAGATTAAATCCTACCATCATTCAAATAAATGAAAGGATGAAAGGAAGATCAACTGGGATGAAATATCTTCTTCATGTTCACAACTTTATCTTTGATTTCTACACAATATTCTCTATGGTAAAACAGGCAGGCAGAGTTTAAAAGTGGGAGGGGTGGGGCAGGAAGAGGAGAGAGAAGCCTGGTTGCTCCTGACTATGAAGCTCATTCTCCTTGGGACTCTGCCCACATCAGAAACGACTTGAGCTCACTGTTGCAATTTAATAAGATGTCATCAGATCCCTTTCACATATTTACAGCCTTATAATTAAAACTACTTGATGCAAAATCCATGTGGTTCATGTAAGTCAATTTAGATGATCGTAGATACCCTGTCTCATGCTCTACAGCTACCAGGTGCACTTGCAGGGACCCTGGGCCGGGGCCTGTGCCTGTGGACCCAGCGTTGGGTCTCCAAATGATTAGCTGGGTGGCACTGGGCAAGTCCTTCACTGCACTGGGACTGTTGCCTTAGGTGTAAAGTGAGACTTTGGTTCCTTGCAGGTCTACCAGTTATTGTTATTAAATGTTGTTAATCCCGGGATGCACATACATATATTGTGAATTTGAAATTGTAAATCTCAGAGAGGAGTCCGGTAACTACTCCTTTTTACTAATTTGTGGTGGCTAAATAATTAGAAAAGACATGCTCACTATTTTTCTCTCATCTCCCTGCCTCTTCTCCTCCTCCCTCTGCGGTCCTCTGTTGCTTTCTCCGATGTGTTCTCTGAGTCTTTTTCTGGTCCTCCCATCCATATATGGTTTATTCTTTTATTTGCATTTTATTTTTCAATTACAGTTAACATTCAACATTATTTTGTGTTGGTTTCAGGTGTACAACACAGTGGTTAGACAATCATACACTTCACACAGCGTTCCCCTGATATTTCAAGTACCCACCTGGCACCGTACACACTTATTACAATGTTATTGACTACATTCCCGATATTCTCTGTATCCCTATAACTGTTTCATTACTACCAATTTATACTTCTCAATCCCTTTGCCTTTTTCACCCAGTACCCCAACCCCCTCCCCCTCTGGCCACCATCAGTCTGTTCTCTGTGTCTATGAGTCTGTTTCTATTTTGTTTGTTCCTTTATTTTGTTCTTTAGATTCCACATATAAGTGAAATCATATGGTGTTTATCTTCCACTGTCTGGCTGACTTCACTGAGCATAATACCCTGTAGGTCCATCCGCACCATCGCAAAAGGTAAGATTTCATTCTTTTTTGTGTCTCAGTGATATGCCACTGTGTGTATGCCCCACAGGTCTTCTCTACTTGTCTGTCAATAGAAACGGAAATGTTTCCATTTCTTGGCTACTGGGAATAATGCTGCAATGAGCACAGGGACACATATTCTTTCAAATTAGTGTTTTGGGTTCCTTCAGATATATTCCCAGAAGTGGAATCGCTGGGACATAAGGCAGTTCTCGAATCCTGTAATGTCCCCTAAAACTCTCACCCTTAAATGTACTTTCTGATCTGTCATCATTTGTCCTGGTGGTGAAGAAGCACACCATGACAGGGAGGCTGCCACTCCCTCCAGGACCCTTAGTGTCCACTTTTGCAACTGTCAGCAGTATCTCTCTTCCATGACCTGTGCTCCCAGGAAGACTGTCACAGGCACACTACGTGACAGAGAGATGCCATATTCTGGGCGGATACAGGGCATAAATGCAAGACATTATCGAAAGGCAGAGATTCATGACACAGAAGTGCCAGCATGAGTCTGCCGGGACTGGCCTAACAGTGCCACCAACTGGGTGGCCGAGACAGCAGACCTTATTGTCCCCCAGCACTGCAGGCCAGAAGTCTGAAATCCAGGTGTCGCACAGCCGGGGCCTGCTGAAGGTCATGAGGGAAGGACCTGTTCCAGCCTCTCTCCTTGGCTTGTGGACGGCCATCTTCTCCCTGTCTTCCCGTAGTCTCCCTACTACACGTCTGTGTCCGAATTTCCCCTTTTCACAAGGACACCAGCCCTACGGGATTGGGGCTCGCCCTAATGACCTCATTTTAATTTGACTGCCTCTGTAAAGACCTTATCTCAAAATCAGGACACATTTGGAGGTACTGGGGTTTAGGACTCCAAAATATGAATTGAGACAGAATTCAACCCAACCCATAACACCATGCCCCAGACGCCGCAGGAGACCTCCTGAGGTCTCATTTGTGTGTCCGAAGTAGCACTTCCCACACTTCAGCGAGCCTCCAGGCACCTGGGGGCTTGGCCAAACGCAGATTCTGTTCCGTGGGGCTGGGTGGGGCTGAGGCTGCGCCTCGCTAATAAACTCCCAGGGGACACTCATGCCGCTGGTCCGTGGGCCCCGCTCGGAAGCACGAGGATCTAAGCAGCTTTACAGGCTGAGTGGACTTCCAGGCAGGCTAGGGATACTGGAAAAGGCTTGATGGAAAGATGACTTTCGGCCTCCGAAAAGCAAACAACGGCTGTGTCCTTTATCTTAGTTCCAACACTGCGCTTAGTCGAGTAGGAGGGGCCACACACAGAGACTACGTGGGGGGTGGGGTGGGGTGCGGGGCATCCATTGTCGTCACGTCATCGTGCTCCAGCTCCTGGCTGCTGTGACGACAGCGGCAGTCGCATCGTGGTCGCCAGGCAAGGGCGATATTTCCATGAACGTTGGACTCCATCTGTCTGTCGAGATAAACAGGGTTGCTAAAGGGACACACCCCGTAATATAAAGTGTATGTTTATTTTAAGCTGTGTAAATTCTGCCAAGGTAGTGTGTGGTCATGACAGAAAGCTGCAAACAACTCCTATCAAAAGAAGAAAATTTAAAAAGAAAGATATCACTGCGAATACATATACTTAAGATATAAACCTTGAAAAAAAGAAAATGAACTTCTCTGATGTATGAATTTTCCGAAATAAGATTTTATACCTTCATCTTAAGACCAAGATACAAGCACGAAACTTAAAGTCGTAAACACATCTAGAATTATATCGAAATGTCTTGGAAGCAACTTTCGGTGCCCTTCACTGTGGAACCAGACTCACTACCTGATTCAAACCCTTCTGTGCATTTTTAGAGCAGGGCTGCCCAGCAGAGCTTCCCGTGAGGACGGAGGCGTCCGGTAGCCAGCACGGCAGCCACTGGCCCCTGTGGCTGTCGAGCACTTGAAGGCAGCTGATCTGAACAAGGAACTGAAGGCTTCGTTTTATTTCATTTTAATTAAATTTAAGTTGCCTGTAGAAAACTAGAGTGTCTCTCTATATTGGCTACTTCGAAAACCAGTGCTAAAGGCACTTCATACAGTTCAGTTGACATGGTTTGGTGACATGTGTGTTTGACGGTCCCTTGTATACAATTCACAGTGAAATGCTTCGCATTCCCTTGAATTTTGTTTTGATCCTGTAGCTTATTCCAGATCATACTACACATACTCTCTGCTCTGAAATTTTTCACATTGGCCTTTCACCCAAACCAATAAAATTCTTAATTCTAGGCAGTTTTTTAAAAAATATTTTATTTATTTATTTATTTATAGAGAGAGGGGAGGGGATGGGAGGGAGAAAGAGGATGAGAAACATCAGTGTGCAGTTGCCTCCCATGTGTCCCCCACTGGGGACCCAGCCTGCAACCCAGGCATGTACCCTGACTGGGAATCGAACCCTCAACCCCTTAATTCACAGGCCGGCGCTCAGTCCACTGAGCCACAGCAGCCAGAGCTAGGCACGGTTTCATAGTACAGTCAAAATCTAGCGTGCACTGTGATCACGTGCACACACTCCTCTGAGTGTAACAATGGGCGTAGCACTACCACACACAGAGAAAGCTGTTGGTGGAGAGAAGGGACAGGGACTGACGCTCGTCACATGCCCAGCCCTCCTCTGTGTTGGAGAGAGTGCAGACAGGGGACCAGTGTCGTGAGGCTGCCACTATGTGCCTTTATATTTTGTTCTATAAAATTCTCCTGGAAGAGAAGAATTTTGGAGCAATAGCAAATAATATTTAAAAAGAGAAAATAAAATCCACTCGGCTCTCTAACGATCTCACCTCGTGCAATCTGAAGTGCCCATGAGGCATAAGCAAGAAGGTACAGCCAAGGGGAATGCCGAGGTCCAAAGAGAGATGGGGAACAGATCCTCCCTAAATGGAAGTGGCCACAGAAGGCATAAGACAGTAGTGATCCAGCAGATCCCAGTGGAAATAAGTGGGATAACAGCAGTAACACCTACCATCTACATGGTGCTGTGTGCGGGGCACCTCTTCCAAGTACCATCAAGAACTGGGAAGGGTCTAAGATTTCACTCTAATCAGGAGCTAACAAGCAGCCTGCCATGATCTCATGGATGCCGGCGGAAGACACAAGACTCCTGGGGTCGGAGACAAAGAACAGTTTATTACTCACCAGACGGGTCATAACCAGTAACCAGGTCTCGGAGCCCCGATCCCCAAAGAAGGGCCAGGCGATGCTTGCACAGCAGTGGGCTGAGTTGCAGAAGAGGAACTCTGAGCTTAGGGATACTAAATCCTTTATATGGGACAGCGGACAGACCTACCTGACCTTTGCGTTGGAGGGAGAAGCTATCCCTGTCTTCCGAGGCTGTTTGCTAGACAAGCACCCTCGAAGAAATAGCTCACAAGAAAGGCAGTCGGTGCTTCTGCGTACCAGATGTGCAGAAACACACAAGACCCTTGGAGAATTGTCATCCAATGAGCACTCCGCCAGTATGGACTCATTTAACCTTCTCAGCAAGGATGAGAGGTAGGTAGCCCAGCACCATTTTCCAAAGGAGGGAATGGAGGGACGTGAAGATCTGAATCCAACCGTCTGGCTCGGGAGCAGCCTGGTCCGGCAGAAATATTATGTGGGCTACATGTATCATTTTAAATTTTCTAGTAGCCACATTAAAAAAGTAAAAAGAAACAGGTGGAAGTAATTTTAATAATATATTTTATATGACTCCAGGTAGCCAGAATATGATCATTTCAACATGCAATCAATATATAAATCATTAAGGAAATATTTTACATTCTTTTTTTACACTAAGTCTTTGAAAAACCAGTGTGTATTCTACACTTAGAGCACATATTAACTCAGACAGGAAATTTTTATCAAAACACTTGACAGTTGAAAAGGTAGATTCACATACCCAAGCTGTTCCAAACATACTTAACACCATTCCGGGAGCTGACTCAAGTCTCAGTTGTGAAGGTAAACTAATTAGAACTAAGCATATGAAACCTTCGGTTCTTAAGTCACAGTAGCCACACTGCACGTGCCGATGGCCGCACCTGGCTGACGGCTCCTCCATCGCACAGAACAACTTCGAGCTCGAGCCCATCACCTCTGCGCTCTCCTGCCTCACAAAGGAAGTGCAGCGAAAATGCACAGTGTTGTAACTTACCACTTTGTTCTTCTGCTTTAATTGTTTCACAGAGTCACAGACTTTGCTTGCCGGTGCCTGCCCTGGAGGTCTGCCAAGGGCAGTTCGGAGAAAGGCGAGCAGTGTGCCGGTTAGAGTCCCAGGCTCACCGTCCCAGCCCCAGTCAGATCCGGGCTCCCTCGTTTCTGCCACCTGTCAGCTGTGTGACCACAAACGTCCTTCCTGACTGCCCAGAGCCCAGTGTCTTGTCTATAACATTAGGCAATAACAGCAGCTCTGAGGATTCAATGAGGCTGTTCATGTAAAGGCCCTGGCACAGTGCTCGGCACATAGTTCTTGCTAAATAAATATCAGTCATTATGTGGTAACTGTAGGACATTTAACAGAAGAGACCTCCAAAAAAACTTCCAGTAGCACACCATTTTAAGATGCTCATTGGCTTCCTGGAGAGAGGCCTTGCTGACCTAGCTGTGCAGCCCAATGTCACCCTCTAGTGCCCTCTAGTGTCAAACACCTCAAACAGCAGGCGTCCCTCACCAAACCTCTGGGACACCAAACCTCCGAAAGACTGTCCATTTCCTAAGCTCAGACGCTGTGTCCGACCCAGATCCCGGGCCCTCAGCCTGGGGCACTAGTGCTCTGTCTTTTAGGTCTGTCCTAATGGCCCTTAAATGTCCTTTCTTTCCAGTTACCTGCGGATCTTCTGAACAGCAGTTTATGATTCACACAGTAGGAAGCAGAGCCTGACCATGGGCGTTTCTAATCAGCTCTCAGGTCATTTCAACATCCCCTCCCCCCAGACCTTCTCTGAGTAGCAAAACTTTAGGAAATTTGACCCATCATTCCAAACCTTTCAAAAGGAACCTCCAAATTGTTAGAATAAGGTATTGCAGCATTAAGCTAAAGGCTGTCTTCTCTCTTCCATGGACATGCGCAAGAAGAAACGCCCGAAATGGGGACCAAAGCTGACATACACTGGAGTTTCAAGGATGTCTTTAAAGACAGCAACGGTATTCTTTTAAGGAATGTGCTCCAGCAGGGGAAAGAGAGGGCAGGTGGGTCAATGTGGCAATTCTCATACTCCCTTGACATCGGGTGTCATGTAAGGTCATGTGCTATTCTAATAATATTGACTATCTAGGGATTAATGATAACTATATAAATTAACCTGTGTTCATAGTTCACGGCCCACGATAACCTGGACTGGAGAATGGCATGGTGGTGGGGTTGTGGGCCAGCAATGGAAACTGAGTCAGAATCTCACTGATCGGTGGTCTTTCCAATGTCATAGTCAGGGGGAGCCGGAAAGCTCACATCGGGAAGAAATTGGCATCTGTACTGATTCCATATTTGGTGAACTGGGTACAAGGATAACTGCCACATGTTTTGCCAACATCGAGGGAGACACCATGTGAAAGTACTTTGAAAATGGTGTTTCATGGATAAGAATATAATGTACGTCTCACGGACCAGACTGGTCTAGTATCTCTTTGGCAAAATAGACAGCATTGTTTATTTCTGGTAATGAGAAAACGACCAGGGGGGCTTCGGATTCATTTAAATTTGTCTATCTGATTTTTTTTTTTAATTACAATTACGATGACTTCGTTACTCCAGACTTCTAGGTATTTGTGCTGCCTGCCACAGCGTGCTGCCAAGTTAATGATAACATTTACCTGCATCTTGTTTTCAAACATTTATTTCTGACTATGAGTTTACTACGCTACAATGCAGTCATGCTTTGGTGGTAAGTCTGCCTGTTATCCAGCTGGACTCACTTTGGTACCAACTTTGGTGAAAACGAAGTCCGCAGGGATGTTCAGAGGCCTGCTGCATATTGACAGTGGCAGTCACGTGGGCGGTCCCTTCCGTTCACCTCACAAAACACTGTGATATTATCACTCTGGGCCTGAGCTCACCTAACCCCCTTCCCACCATGGACATATGGGAAGACTGGCCTCTATACTTCCTTGTTTCATTGTAAGAAATGGCTTTATTTGTTTCTGTTGGCTTCTCAGAAGCTTGTTTGAAAGTATCTCACTTCCACCTGTTTTGACTTGGGATCTCATATTAATGTGTTTCCCCTGACGGATTCCCTCTATAGAACTAGATTTAAAAAAAACAAAACAAAACAAAACAAAAACCCTCACATCAATGTACTATACATACCAGAGATGTAAAGGGAGAAAGTCTGACTACCAGATTAGACCAAAAAAATAAATAAATAAATAAATAAATAAAAATAAAAGAAACCCAGCCCTACATTTTTATAGGGAGAGAAAATCAAAGAAAGGAGGAAGTAGGAAGGAGGGCACAGGAAGAAAGAGAAAGTAAGAAAGAGGAGAGAGAGAAAAGAGGAGGGAAGGTAAGGAGGGAGGGAGAGAAGAAGAAATTTGGAGGCTTTCTTTCTGTGTACATTCTGTCTTTTTATTAACACAATAAAACCTGCCATGGGGACTAGGAAACAGCAATTGCATCACAGGATCGTGTTAAGAATGAACGCAAACAGCAGTCCACCATCAGTTAATAAATCATCACTGAAGCCTAGTCTGGGCCCTGCTGGGAAAGCAGAGGTGTGCCCAGGGCTCGTTCTTCATTCTCAAAATGCTGAGACTGTGGAGGGAGAAATAACACCTGGATATTAAAGATAACATTACTTGTGTCTAAAAGTACTTACAAGGGAGAGCAAAATTTTTTATTCAATCCAATCCATATTGGTTATTTATTTACTTAAGACCTGTGTTTGGGGCCTGGGCCAACCAAGAGAGAGTGTGAGATCTTGTGTTACAATCCAGACTCCAGGTGAGGTTTTCGCTTAGTCCATTAAGTAAATGCGTCATCGCTTATCACCCTGAGCACTATTAGGAGCCCTGCTATTCCCACATCACTGTCCAGGCCCAGTGGGGGACTGGGCCAGCCTAACAACATCTTCCCACCGACCCCTGGCGTCACGAGCTCCCGATGCCGACCACATGGGTCGGCCTGCCTATTCAACTCCCGGCCAAGGTCTCTGCTCTTCTTTTGCTCGTGTGCTCAGGAGCCACCTCACAAGAGGCAGAAGCAGCTGCAACAGAATACAAACCCAGGTTCAGAAAAGTTTGTTTGCAGGAAGGGAGCCTGGACTGGCAACAGGACGGCATGGTCACACTGCTCCGAACATAACAACATCTTTGGTCAACGCTGTACAGAGTTAAAGTCTCTAATGAAAATAAGACAGCCTGAATATTGCTACAGAAGCAAAACAGGAGCGTGGGGCTCTTCCATCCTAGAACTTCATGCCGCCAGCCTCACCTCACTCTCCAGTTTGCTTCCAGCCTCGCTACAGAAGAAGAGCCGCGATGCTAACGTTTGTAAGAATCCTCACCGTGTGAAGACACGTCGTCACACTTCCTCTGGGAGACACTCAATGCGTGTTCCATGTACGACGTCCCTAAAAACACTCACACAACCCACACCACCTCCCAATCTGCTTGAGAAACTTTGACTGGACCCATTCAACCTCAATTCCACTTGTTCCCAAACGACTTTCTAAGCAATTTAACAAAAACACTTGAGGTATATGTAGTAGAGTTGAGCTAATGAAGGGGAAAAACAAAACTTAACGGCAGCCCCCAAATGCCTGGCAAATGGTTCCCTACTGAGACGTGGAAAATTCTATGGGAAGCTAACCCGTGGCCAACTGTCTCCCTTCCTGGCCAGGTACAATGCGATCGATAAAATCATTCCGTTAGGTGTCTGTAGGGAGAATTCCCTCGCCACCCCCACGGCACTGCACTGGAGGACTTGGAGAGTCGCTAGGAGAGCTAGCTGGGCAGAAGACGAGCGGAAGGAAGGCACTTGACTAGCAAGCAAATACTGCATTTCTAATCAGGTCTGGGTCATGCGCTCCTGGGGCAAGACAGCCAAGGGGTACAGACAGCCTTGCAATATCTGCGTCTCTCCAATGAAGACTCAGTAGCATTGGAGAAATGCCGACTTCAGGGGAAGAGGTAGGGGGGCTTCTTGCCGCTGCTGTGCAGGCATTGCTGCGTCCTTTAGAAAGTGGGCAGGTCAAAGGGGAAAGACCATTTCACAAGTGGCGTGTTTTGGTTTCACGGAAGAATTGAGTTGAAGCACTAACTTGTCCTGGCATTTTGGGGCATTCATTCCATGACTGCACACCCCTCTAGGCTGGTGGGACAGGAATAATCAGGACGGACATGGCTATAGCCCTCAGAGAACACACGTTCCCAGGAGGCAGACATAATAGAGAAAATAACAATAAAGACTGCATTACATGCTGTAAGAAATGGTATTGTGGCAGGCTGTCTTCTCCGAGGTGGTGTGCATCAAGGTCTCCCCTCACACAGGCTTTCCTACAGTCACCCCCCCATCACAACCTGCAGTCTTACTCCCCCACCCTTGAATCAGGGCCATTAAAAAGTAGCAATGATGCTAACCGACTTTCAATGCCACTGTCATAGAAGGATAGAAGGTTACGCGACTTCTACTTTGCTCATAAGAACTGAAGGCTTTGGAAGCCTTCAGCCTTCACAGAAGCAGTGGGACTCCCCTGAGCCCACTAAGCTGAGAAGAAGCAGCTAAAACTAGTCTTTCTGGAGAGATCATGAGACAGTAAGAAGGACAGTGATGTCCATCTGGGCCAGCTGCTCCACTCCATACTGCCACAGCTCCAGTCACCTCCTGCCTGCAACTGCATGACAGACCCCAAGCAAAAGCCACGGGCCAAGCCTTTCCTTAATTTCTGCCCCAAAGAAACTTAGAGATATAGCAAAAGTATAGCTTTTGCTTTAAACCACTAATTTTTGGAGTGCGTTCTCGCACAGTAATTGAGAAACAGAACAGTTCAGAGGGAAAGGCAAAGGGTGACGGCACAGAGAGAAAGTGGGAGGGAGAGCTACTCTAAACAGGGAGGCCACAGCAATTCCATCTCAGAAGGAAGCTGTGCCAAGTTTGGAAAGGGGCATCCCTAACAGAAGCAAAAACCAAGACCTGGAGGGTAGGAAAGACTGTCACGGCCTTGGAGGCCAGGCTAGCTGGAGTGCTGAGCACAAAGGGAAGAATGAGGCTGAAGACGCAGGCGGGAGACAATCGTGCGAGGTCTTGTAGGCACCGATGAAGAGCTCGGGCTTTATTTTAAGTACTTGGGAATGTCCTTGTGTGATTTGAAGCCACTCCCGCCAGTCCGCGCTCACTTCTCCAGCCGCCTTGGTTTCAAGGCTCTCCCTCTGGGCCACAGCTCCCTTGCCATGTGACCATTAATCCCCCGAATGGGCCCGGTGTCCAATGGAGACTGAAATTGAATGACATCGAAGAGAGTACATCCACAACCCCAATCCCCGATTTCTGCCTGTATTGCTGTAGCCCATGTCTTCCCTAGATCTGAGACTGACCCACTACTCTCTACATTTTCCTGGTGGCCAGGACTGTCCTAACTCTCTCAACCTTGCACTCTATTTTATTTCTATCTCCACACTAACTTCCCCTACAAGGAACTTCATTTCTGTATTACCCCATAGACCCTACCACCGCGTACATACTCGTTGAATAAATGACTTGCTAGAACAATGCAAAACCACGAGAGACACACCAAACGCTTGATTTCGTAGCCAAATCTTGCACATTTAGTAAACTGTAATATGAAGACCCTGTCCTCAACTGTGTATCCTGATGGGCTCTTCTGGGTGAAGTCCCTGTGCCCAAGGCCTTCCATAAATCTGCCCCGACTCCCCAGGTTTGTGGAGTCTGTTCTTTTAAAGAGCATTGGAAATTCTAAAGGTGCTCCCAGGCACTTCAGCTCGGTGAGCAGAGCAGGGAGGTGGAGGGGGGCGGGATGAGTTGGGCCAGGGTGGACCGGGTGGTCGACTGGTTCTTATCATAACTGTTTAGTTTCATTGACATTTTTCTCTGGGCTGCTCAGGTCCGGGGCAGTGTTACTTGATGTGGAGCACCTGCCTTCACACAGGGAGCGCGGCAGCCAGCCCCGCCAAGAGCAGCAGGGGTCTGCGCTGCAGAATCATGCAGTGGGGCTGAAAGGGGGGCACCCGCAAGCTTCCGTCTGGGTCATAGGGTTCTGATGCCAAAGGAGTCACTCCAACCGTGATGGCAGAAGTACTGGAGGCCCTCCTTGTGCCTTCAGCTCCTGTGGGAACGAGCCAGCCTGTCAGCATACCTAAGCCATTTGATTGGGTTCAGTGGCCATTTGCACCGGTCTCAATCCACTCCTTGATGCGACAGGAGTGAGAGTTGAGTGAACCCCTAGACTATGTCATATTAAGCTGATTCTCAGGGAGAGCTTGGCCTTGTCCAATCAGAGCTGTATTCAAAGTGAAGGCTATGTGACTCAGAGAGAGCATTCCATCCTGAGAATCCAGAACAATCACAGGTGCCTCGGGAGTGGCACTTCTCGAACTTTCCTGTCTGTAAGAAGTACCTGGGCATCTCAGAAAAGGCAGGTTTTGATACGATGGGTAGGGAGTGGGTTTTAGTCTCTGCAGTTCCAACAGGCTTCCAGGTGATGCTGACATCTGCCCTGGTCCAGGGCCACACTCAGGGGGGCAGAAGTCTAGTTTACACCCCAGATCTTACAGCCCATGCTCCTAGCACAGTGGTTCCTGAAGCACAGTCCCCAGGCCAGCAGCATCAACATCACCTGGAAACTTGTTAAAAATGAGAGTCCTCAGGCCCCAGCCCAAACCAGGAATTTCAGCGGTGGGGCTCAGCACTCGGTGTTTTAACGGGCCCTCTGGGGATTCCTGTGCACCCTGAAGTCTAGGAATCAAGATTCCCTCAGATGAACTGAAGAGTTTTAGCCACTGGCTCCAAACGTTGACCTCATGATCCACAACTCTAAAATCTATAAGTGGGATGCATTTAACACAAATCTAGAGTTTAGAATTTAAATGTTAGAGAGTGTTTCATCCTCATCATCAACAAGCAATTTCGACATTAAAATCCTCAGACTTTTCTCCCATTTAAAAAGATTAATCCCTTTGGGCCTCATTTAACATTCCTCTGGTTCAATAATATGATCTTCGGGTAAGTCCAACAACCAAAAAGCCAGGCTCTCGGTGCCCAGGTGTGGACACCAGGCCAGGAAGTACTGGGGCTCCTGGAGCCCAGGGACATCTCTGAGCATTCCCAGGGGCCTGCAACTGTCCCCGGAGGGAGGCACGGAGACAGCTCAGTGGTATCTCAGACTGAAAAACGGTGGTCCCAGGAGGCATTTCTTCGGCTCCTGTCGGGTAAACCAAATGGGTGACCTCCCCTAATGTGAGTGGCAGGATCAATAGCCTAGTAATAATTAGATTAGCTTCCCAGCATAGGCTGGAAAAACATCTCTCACCTCAGGCCTCGAGGCAAAGTTTCCAGGGCTGCCAGGACCCCGTTAACTGTCTCTCACCTCGGAAAGTGCAAAAGGGCACGTTACCCCACAGGTCACCAGAGAAGGTGGAACCTGGAGCCTGTCCAGGCCACATCACACCGCCCGGTGCGAGTCAGGCCTACGGGCTTCGTACCTTCTCTGGTTTCAACTTTCACAACTGGGACCACTTTGCAATTTCAGTTTTAAGAGTAATCTTGGGGCAAAATACATAAACCCCTGACTCATTCCTTCTGGACTCGAACAAGGCTAGCACAAGGCTGCGCGTCAATCAAATAGTGCTGACTAATAATACCTTAGACTCCTGTGGCCCTTTTTGTGTGACGACCTCCCATATGACCTCACAAACCCCCGAAACGAGTCCTGAGAAATGAAGGGGAAATGCTGTTATCTCCATCTCTCAGAAGGAAAAAAAGAGGGCATCTGTGAACCGCCTGGGTCTCACCCTTTGCTCACGACGAGGCTGGAGGCTGAGAGCAGGCAGAGAGCTGTGGGGCAGGAAGGGCACGGGAAGGGGCAGGAAGGGCACGGGAAGGGGCGGGGGCAGCAACTCCGCAACCCAAGCAGGAGAGAGCCGCCGCCGCTGAAATGGAAGCAACGGCAAGTGAGCAGAATCACTGAAAAACGGAAAGAGGGTTGGCTTTTGGATTTGTGTTGCTGTTGTTTTGTTTCAGGATATGTATTTTCATATCTCCACGCTTTGCTTTGGTCTTTATTCGGGTCTGGGTAGGGAGGTCGTTGCTTTAACTCTCCTTGTTGCTCAAGGTCATCTTGTGAAGTCCTGACCAAAGGTCAGGAGCTAAGCTTGCACTTAGGATTTGACCCTTCATTTCCTGACTGTTCATAGATTCCAGCTTCTTTTCCCCAATACTGCTTTGTGATCCACATTTTATTTATGCAACAATTGCAAAAATTTCCCTATGGGGTCATTGAGGATATTATCAAAAGTACCTCAGATTTCCGGAACTGATAAGTTAATATTTAAAACTTTTGAGAATGGTGCAATTGCCTTTCTTTCTTTCTTCCTTTCTTTTTTTTCTTTCCTATTTTAAAATGTCAAAGGCTTCCTGACATGCTCTGGCCGTGGAAATGGAACATATTTTCTCATTAGGTTAATTAATGGCTCTGCTTGGGTGGCATAATTTGGTGTAAGTTTCCTTTTAGAATTCTGTCATAACTAAAAAGGATCTTATTTTTGTTATGTTTTGTGGTGTCTTTAAATTTTTATGACTTCTACTTTGTTTAGTCTGTGTGTAATCCTTCTTTTGAAACCTAATGTCCTAGAAAATTTACAGTTTTCTCTCAAAACTGGCACTTTTTTACATTTTATGGTGATTCCTGTTTCTTGGGTTCTCACTGGAACTTCATTCAAGTCCTTAAGGTGTAATTCGCAGCTCGGGGAATTTATGATTACATCGTCAAAGTCATATATTAAACCTGACAAGAAGCTGTTCATTAATCTCTGAAACACAGCCAGGTGTGATGTAGTGAAGTGAGCTTTCCCGCTGAGAACAGCCGAAGCACCCCCAGCTCCCCGCCTGCTGGGGAGGATCCCTTCCTCTTCCCTGCCAAGGCCACCTGGGTGGGGACTGAGAGGCCCAAACGCCCTTCCTTTGCCAAAAGTGGCGTCCCTGCAGCTCTGCATCTTCTGCACCTTTCCATGCATTTGTTCCGTCAACAAACACTTATTGAGAGCCTCCTTTGGGTCAGGCACCAGGTGGACCTGGAAAGACTGTCTCGACTCAAACAGAGAGTCCCTTCCTTCATGGGGCTTATAGTTTTAGGTCTCGCTATAAATAAAGGCCCAAGTCTCCCTTACTCAATACCACCAAACCGCTGAGCAATGCACTACATTGCCTGAATGGGCAGCGTTTCTTCTGGGCCCGGATGGAGCTTTGATGCGAAGTGGCTCCCATTGCCTGTAACTGAGGCCGCACACCGCTTGACGAGCACCCTGAGCAAGGTGTCAGTGGCATCATCATCGGGGAGGAGACGCCGGAGCCAGCCTGGGGTCAATGGGTGCACAACGTGGAAAATCCAGATATGAGGCAGCTCCCCTTAAAGGCATTTCCCCAGACCCCTCTGCTTGCCTCTGTGAGACAGGGCAGGCTCCCTGCAACGCGGAGTTCTGCAATACAGGAGCCATGGGGGTGGAGAGCTGGCGAACCCTGCGCACACCTGGAGTTCAGTCAATGGTGCAAGGCCAAGGTCGATTTCTTCGTTTTGTCTAACATGCCCTGGCGGTGCAGGTATGCTCACGAGGGAAGCAGGGAGGGTATTTAGGAACTCTCTGTGCTACCTTGGCACCTTTAGTTCCCAAAGTACTCCAAAATAAAAAAGTTTATGCTAAAAATGTTTACTTTCAAAATGGAATCCTTAAAATGAATAGCAAAATGCCACTTAAAAAAAAGCGAATAGTTGGCATGGGAAAAAAAGATATAGCTCCCAATGACACATGACAGTTTTGTTCCTGAAACTGAGGAGAAATATGTCTAGAAACCCAAAACCCAGAAGCTGATATTCTACTAAAGAAATAGTCTCGCTGGATATTTCCCTCCCTCTCTCTCCTGCTACTTGTAGGTTGCTCTCATTAGTTTTAAGATCTCCTTTTGAAAGGTGTGTAAAGGTACAAGTGTGTGGAAGAATCCTATGTCCCAAGTTATATGGGCAACACTCCAACCTTTTTATTTTTTAACTCTGAGTGTACACTGCTTGTTCTTTGCATCATTGCCACCTTCCCTAATTCACGCACACTCACACACACTGACAGAGGCTCATAATCATACACACACTCACACACACACTCTCTCTTACCTACCCCCTCCCCTGTCACTGCTGAAGCACAGCTAGCTCATCCTTTCCTTTCTGCACACTCTCTGCCCAATTTCCTGCCCCTGCCCAGCCACGCAGAACCCTCTCTGCACACAACATAACGAGCACTTATGTGTGTGGATGGCAGCTATTCAAGAAGACTTGGCAGACGGCATCCAGTGAGCGAGCCTGGTTTTGTTGGTCCAGTTACACTGCAGGGCGGTCACACAACGTGTGCCATGCAGGCTCCTACGTCGGTCCCGTCGGAGGGTTGCCCTTCTCAAACAGGAATGGCAGTGTTGAAAGCAGTATTTTTTAGTTAGCTGCAAGCTTGAAGAGATACTGGTTTTCCAAACCTCCAAGCAAACTGCTGCCACAACAAAGGAGGGACTTCCCCAAAGAGCAGTCAGCCTTGCTTGCCCCATTGGAAGGGCACCTTGTTTGGGATGGACATTTCTCCCCACCCTGGGGAGTGGCCCATAAAATTAGAATGGCAGTGCCAGGAGGATTCTTAGAGATCACCTAACATAATTTTATCTTATTAAAGATGAGAAAAACAGGCCAAGGTGGGGCCTAATGACTGAGCTAGGCCACATGCAGACATCCAGGTGTTAGGGCCACTGTCACCTCCTCTGTGCCACACTGGCCCATTATCTGGGACCCTAGCTCTGGGGGTTTTAATATGAATACTCAAAAAATTGGCCTTGTGTTTCATACCTTCTTTATTTAAATGAAGCAGTGTGTGCAAACAAGTCATTCATAAATTGGGACGTACCACACACGTCCCGTGTCATTGATGCTGTCATCCCTATTGTCTACATTAGGCTGCGAGAGACACGAGGCATGCAAATTCTACACATTCTATACTGGAAAGAAAGGAAATGCTTGCACACCAAGGATTGTCTCCTGCTCTATCCCGTCTGATTTCCCATGGGGTCCCTGTTCTCTTTACACATCTGCTTCTTAAAATTCCTTTCCTTCTTTCAGACCTTCATTCTCTCTTTTTTGAATATATAGAAGCTGACAAGGAGGACTCACTGTAAGAACAGAGCCCAGGTTTCTAGAAAGGCTCTGTAAATGGGAAGTGAAACCACATCACACCGTTCATCTGCCAAAAGTAATAAGCCCGCCAGCCTCCGCGCCCTCTTGACTTCGTCAGCAACCAGCGCTCCTCATTCCGCCCTTTCCTTGCAAAGGAAAAGGGAAAAAAGGCCAGGTGAAGAATGCCAGGCAAATCAAACCATGGGAAAAACAACACCTTCCAACCTGGGGCCAAATCCTCCTTTCCAATCCCTGTTGCAGATGTGGCATCCGGTATGCTTGGCAGGCACCCGGCTCTTGGAACAAGATGCAAAACGCAGGTTAGCGGGAAGATGTGGGCCAGAGACTGCTTGTTAATTTTTAATTCATAGTCATGAAGCCTGAGAAATCTCACTGTGACCTCGTTTATACAATAACCAAAACAAATCCATGTACAAGAATATACCTTTAAGGAATGTACCTTTTGATTTCCCCCAAAATGAAATGAACTAATTACTCCTCAAATCAGTGAATCTGTGCTTATCGTTAATTGGTAGAATGAATGACAAACTCAGGATTCAATATTCCAATATTTGCCCCAAACAGAAGTTGCTGTGAGAAATCCAGCCCAGGAACGTCATCCTTGATTCTTTTTTTCAATTTGAATTCACCTGCCTCCTTCTCTTCCAAGCCAATACAGAACCATTTGGAGACCAGTAAAAAAGCCCACCTTCTCAATGATGGCTTTCGTCTTTCCAGTCAACCAAGAGTGGCAACTGAGAGAAAAACCAGATAAACAGATTTGTATGCTGAGATACCCTTTCTAAAATAGAGGGCTTTGGATTAAAAATCAAATAATCTAGATTTTCATTCCCACTCCGTGTGACCACACTGGGTGGCAACCCTGGGATCTCAAACCCCTTCTGAGTCCTCCAACGTTCATTTTAATTATGAGGGTCATTTCTTCCAGCTTTCATCATCTTATTTTATTATCCCTAAAACTAGATTTCTATTAAACAGGCAGGAACACATCTGTATCTTCAAAAATGGCTGTCACATGGGTACCTGGAGATGTGTGTTAAGAGGGAAAACAAAAGTCCTATGACCAGGAAAAAAAAAAAATCTTCCCGATTAGGGCACCACTCCTGTCTCTGTTCATTTCCCAGCCACCAAACATTTGCTGCTTTCCGGACCCAGGGTTTCTTCTGAGAGTGTGAAAACAGCAGCAAACTCAAGTGCATCCAGGGAAACTTTTTCTGCAGCGATGAAAAATCAACCAAGACGGTAACATTTTGGAGGCCTTGCTTCCCGGTTAATCCGTGTTTTAGACCGGGTTCTACCGCGAAGTGTTGAAGGAAGGAGCTAGCAGGTGCTGAGCCCACACTCTGCATCAGAGTGAACGCTCCACGTTTACCATTCACTGAATCACCTAATCCCAACACTTACAGAGAGATAGTAACATCCCCATGTTACAGAGGTAGAACACTAAGGCACATGGTCACTTATCTCAGGTTGCTTATATGCAATAAATGCTAGAACAGAAATTTAAACGAAATATGCCTAATTCCTAAGCCTTTCCTCTACGACATAGGAGCTTGTTTGTGCAGGGCTTTGCCTCTTGGAGGAGATTAGCTTATGAATGCTATCTAAGTTAAGTTTCCTTTCTCAAGATAACTTAACACAGAGGCATGTAATCACAACACTGTTTAAACTGTCAGGCACTAAGTATTGGATTTGGTTGAGTACTGACATAAATTCAAAATAAAGAAGTAAAGAATATTCTTATTTGCAAGTCTGAAAAGCGATGCATGACCCCCCTTGCGGAAGATCCAACCAGTGTTTCAAAAGTCTCCAAAGGGATTACGCAGCAGGCTGAACAGAGTTCACACTGGTTGTTCTTTTCGGATACTTCCCTACCTTGTCCTGACTTTGACCCAGAGTCTCAAGGAGCGCAAGAAGCAGGAGGAAGAGGCAAGGCTGCAGGGCAGCAGGTCAAAGGCATGCCTTGCAGAGTGTAAGGACCACCAAAATGGAAAACCAAAGAACTGCCCCTGGTAGCTTTGTTTTTGGTCATGAGGGGCTTTTTGAAATTCACTGGCTGTGATTAAACTCCCCAAACATCTCATCCCACCCTCCCCCCACAAACACAGGCTATTTATCTACTTCTCTCCACCCTCCCATAGCTGACAAAACCAGGGGCTGGTAGGGAGAAGTGGCAGGAGGAGCTTCCAGGTGTCCTGCTCCGAGGGATGAGAGGAGCTCAGGTTCCACCTCACCACCAGCAACCCCACCCCCCACTGCCTCATTCATAGGGCACCCATCACTCACGCTGACAGGCACGCCTTACACCTTTGGCTGCCTTCATGGGAGGTGTTTATCAACAAGGGCACCTGTCTGTGAAGCCAGACATTCAAGGGAGCAGAGAGGGAGACAATAGATTACATGTTTGGGGAGTTTCTGTGCCTGAACCTTCCCAACAGCTGTGGCTGCACTGCGTAGACTTTCGTGAGGTTTGTGTTGCAGGAGAGAGAGAGAAGCTGGTGCCTCGTCTTTGTATTGGAAGCACATCTGCAAACCTGTCACATTCTACAGCAAGTGAACCAAAGGTAAACATTTAATAGCACTCAGAACTCTACCCCTTCTCCGTTAAGGAAGGTTAAAACCTGTTGGTTAAATGAAAAGTTCGGCTGAAACTAGATTCTTCTCCAAACACAAAAGGAACTTGTAATTTCAAGCATTTTCCTCCTTGGATTTAATCATGAATATTAAGTATTGGCACCCACGTGCCAGAGTAACAAACTAAAGACCACCCATCAACTTAATTCCAAAGGACTGTTTCATGTAACCCAAGCTGCAGTTATCTGAGAGTGAGTGATGCTATTCACAACTGCCCATAACAAAAGCCAAAGGGTTTATGGCAATTTGACCTTTTCATTTTTCACAAGTTTATTTTCAGATAGCTGGGGAAATATTTTCCACTTATGTTTGATGATATGATTTCTAAACCATCCTGACTAGTTTCTCAATTAGCCAGGATCACCCCAAATGCCTCTGACATGGAATCATTAGCCCAAAAGGCCATTATTCAGTGATGAAATTTAAGCAAACCTTAATTTGAGCCCAATAACCCACAAGATCCTAATTCATAAAAGCAATTGACTTTCATATTTGTAGCCTTTGCTGCATCCTAATTATCATTCTTTTTATTTGTTTTTAAGTATTTTCATTCTCTTCAAGCCCAAAGACTCCAGCCTTCTCCAACCAACACCAACATTCCATCTTCCTGCCTTGCCACATTTTAAATGGAAATGAAAGATTCTATCCTTTGTCAGCTCAAAGTCAAGAGTGTGCTCCTTTTCCTCCTGAAAACAAGAAACCACAGATGTTTCAAAGATCTGTGATTTAAATCACTTCTGCAATTGAGACATGATGACAAAAACAAAAAAAAACACACATTCTTAATGCACGTTTGCCTGGAAAAATAAACTGCATTACAGGGAGGGATGGAGAGTAAGGCCATCACAGAAACCCAGCGGCATAATCTGGTTAAACTCCTTGACCTGCACCAAATGTTGATAATTCTGCCTCCTCTGTCAGAACAAGAGAACTTTCTGGGACACGTCTGCAATGTTGCTTCAAAGTCCCGCCACCTAGTGGAAGAAGTAAATAAACTAGACCTCAGGTAACCTGCTGGATGGGGAAACGTTGAGAAAAATAGCTCCTCTATCAAAAAGACTTCCCTTGACAAATCCTACTGGGTTAGCTTAGACCCGATTTTCATAAAATGCCAGGATTCATAGAAATGAGTCGTTTTACTCTTCCCTGTTCAAATGCCTCACATCCAAGATAGGAAAGTCTTCAGTGCAAGCCCTCAGAACTGTAGGTAGAATCCACAAACAGCTTACGGTAATCATTCAGTTAATCTGCTTTGGCTGACAGTTTTCAAGAACGGATTCCACAGAGTTCGGAAATAAACCAAAACCGATCCAGCTTTCCCTGGTGGTGGGCACTCCACTAGGCACTTAATCCTCCAAAGGCTCAGCAGGAGAACTCTTTATAGAAGGGATTTCTGTAGTTGGCTAAGGGAAAACATCCTGCCTGAACAGGAAGGTAGGTCATTAGTGGCTGGACCTCACAGACAGCCACTAAGTTTCTGAGAAAACTTCCTGATGAGTCATGCTGAAAAGGAAGGCTCCAGAAAGGCTTTGAGCAGAGTACTATTCTTGAGTAAGATCCACAATGCATGCTTGGCCCCTGGGTTATCAACAGATGTGTTATGACAGCAGTTTCTTGGTAGCTGGGAGGTGTGAGGTTGCCTCCTGCCTGCGTGGCTGAGGAAGCACGACTCTGGGGTGGACAGCACCGGAAACAGGGCGGGATTACTGTGCACTGCAAATGAACGGGTTTCCATGACGCCAGGCCACTTAACACGCTTGCCATGTGCCGGAGCCTGTTTTAGAGTCTTTTTTGTCTATGCTTAAATGCAACTGCTGTTAGGCAAATGCCTACCAGTTCTTTCTAAAAGTCTGGGGCTACTCAGAGGGAAACCACATTTGCTTCTGGTAGGAAAATTATGATTGCAGGCTCCATTAGTTATATCTTCAATTTCATCTCCTATCTCTGGGGTAATTGATCTACTGGCAACTACTTGTAGATAAATGATCTACCAGTGAACACTTGTGAGGTTTAAATTTACATGTATAAAGTACTTTGGAAGGAGTTATGAAACAACAGACCTAACACTCAATATTCAAGAAATATGGACCTTTATTCGAACTTTCCATTATTTGTTCATTTTTTTAAACAAACGCCATTGTTTACAGACCCAGATTTGCTTTCGCAGATAATTTATTTCATAATTTAAGACTAAAGTGTTTCCTATAATTTAATCATTAGTACTGCTACACTCAGGAAGAGTTTTTCCATCACTCTTACAGAAAATAATATTTTTTTTGTTTCAAAAACAAGAAAACCTTTAAAGCTGGTTCAAAATAAAAGAACTATAATATTCCAAAGAATGTGAAATCCATTTTTCTATCACAAGGTCATTATTGTTTTATCATTTTATCAGTCATTTCTAATGATTTTCCTTGCCCCTCATGTGGCTACATGGTCATCTTTCTCAAAGAAGTAAATGAGAAACTAACAAATGTACTTGAGACCTACCCTTCAAGAAATATTAGAGTCCTTCAGGGTGAAATTAAAGGACACTAGGCAGTAACCCAAATCTATGTGAAGAAAAATAAGCACCAGTGAAGGTAACGGCATAGGTAAAAATAAAAGAGTAAATAAAATTTAACCCATTTTTCCCCTGTTTATGATTTAAGAGACAAATTGCATCTAAAAGCAGAGCACCAAAACACATAAAGCAACAGCCGACAGAAATAGACAATTCCACAATAATCACTGGGGTCTTTAATACTCCACTTTTGATAACAGAACAACTAGACAAAAGACCAACAATTCCACTGAAGGCTTAAATAACATTATAAGCCAACGATACATAACAGAGTCCATGGAACACTCTGCCCAACAGCAGCAGAATGCACATTCTTCTCGACTGTACATGAGACACTCTCCAGGTTGGATCACATGTTCGGACATGAAACAAGTGTCAGTGCACTTAAAAGGATTGGAGCCACACAAAGCATGTTTTCTAACTGCAAGAGAGTGAACTTAGAAAACAATAACAAAAGGAAATTTTAAAAATTCACAAATACATGAAAACTGACAACACATTCTTTAAAAATAAAACAATGTTTTAAAGAAGAAATCGCAAGACAATTAGAAAATGCTTTGAGATGAATGGATCTGAAATATAACACACCAAAACTTGGGGATGGATGCAGCTAAAGCAGTGCTTAGTGGGAAATTTATAGCCATAAATGTCTCTGTTAAGAAAAAAGAAAGATCGTAAATCAGTAGCCCTTCTACCTTAAGAGAAGCCCTTCCACCTTAAGGAAGTTTTCTTTTTTGAGGAAATTAACAGGCTAATCCTAAAATTCATATGGACTTCCAGGGGACTCAAAATAGCCACACAAATCTTAGAAAAGAACAAAGTTAGGGGACACACTCTTCCTAATTTCAAACTTACAAAAAACAACAGCTATCAAGGCTGTGCGGTACTAGCATAAGGAAAGACATAGAGATCGATGGTATAGAATTGAGAGCCCAGAAATAAACCCACACATCTACCATCAATGAATTTAGACTAGGGTGCCAAGGCCATTCAATGGTAAAAAGAACAGTCTTTTCAACAAATGGTATCCAGAGTTCTTAGAGAACTCATAATAATAAAAAGACAAATAGCCCCATTTAAAAATGGGCAAAGGATTCTTAATGTAACTATCAGTTAGTTTCCACTTATTTCAGCTCACAGAAATGATCCATGCTTCCTGCTGAAATACATAGGTCATTTGCTTTTTGTAAATCTAATATAAAATTGGGGGGCAGGACAGGGGAGAAGATGGTATAAAACAAACTTAAAATGTGGGATGTATTTTTATGTGATTTTTGAAAACTTAAAAAGCAAAGAAATTGCAAATCTAAATTTTATAGACTTACTTTATTGTGAGTCTGCAACAAAAATAATAGTGTTCATTTTTTTATATTTTATTAATTTTAAAATTTGATATGATAATCATAATATATATGATTTGGTACCTTAGAATGACTTGATAAAATAATTTTATAATTGAGGAACACTAATCTTTTATAATGAAATGTTTGAAGAAATGTTTGAGTAAACTATGAAAATCTCAGGAAAATATATAAAATTCTCAGAAGATGACCTCATTCAAGGACAACTATGAAGCCTTAAACGTAGAAACTAGCATTTGTCAAATAGGTTTGCAAAGAGAAATTTATTTGAGATAAAATTAAAATACATACACATTTTTTAAAAGCACACAAAAAACCAACCCTCATATACTGCTGGTGTGTGTGTAAAATGGTGCAGCCTCTATGGAAAACAGTTAGGCAATTTGTCAAAAAATTAAACATGGTTAACATATGACCCAGCAATTCTGCTCTTAGATATATACCCAAGAGATCTATGTTCAACCAAAAACATGTACACACATGTTCAAATTTTCAGCTACCCTGGATTGGCCTCTAGAAGTCAAAGGGACCCTGGAACATCCCTCATTTTACCACTGCTCCCTCCCTCCTTCCTGCCCATGCCTCTCTCCGCTCCCAGGTACAGCTTCCAGCCACTAATGAATGGATGTGGTGGGTAAATACTCCACCCCCCTCACCCTTCCAAAGCCACAGCTTGGAGGCCTGTTCTATACCCTCTCCCAGAGTGCTCTGTGGGATTAAGCCCCAGTTACTTGCAGTGGTAGCCTGTTTTTTAACCTAAGTCTCCCGTGTCAGTTCACTACTTCCTGACCTTGCTTTCCTCGAGTCGCTCCCCAGATGACCTACATACACTCCAGCTCCTTCTGTGGATCTGATTCTATGGGCAGTCAAACTAAGACAACAAGTGTATCATGGTGGATGAATTCACACTCTTGTCAGTCCGTTTTTAGTGAAGAAAATTTGTAGGGGCTATTTGGTATGATCTCTTGGTTTTCTTTATAATACTCAATATTTGCCTAATGCTCCACTTAAACTTGAAGAAGATATTTATTTATTTAGCAAGATATATCAAGGTGTACGTGGGTGCATTCATTGTTGCTGGGGCTGCCATAACAAAGTACCGCAGACTGGGTGGTTTAAACAACAGAAATTATCTCACGGTTCTGGATCCTAGAAGTCCAAGATCAAGGTGTTGGCAGGTGGGTTTGTTCTGAGGCCTCTCTGCTGGGCTTGCCGATGATTGCCTTCTCCCTGTATCTTTAGATGGTCTTCCTTTTGTGTATCTGTGTCCTGATCTTATCTTATCAGAGATCAGTCGTATTGTATCTGGGCCCACCTTAATAGCCTCATTTTGACTTAAGTGTGACTTTAAAGGCCCTGTTTCCAAATACAGTCACATTCTACAGTTCTGGGGGTTCGGACTTCAAGTAGGAATTTGAGGGTAGGGGAAATTCAACCCATAACAGTGGTATCTGCATATTGTGTTACTTTTGTCTTTGGAGTCTACATGGACTACAAAATACAGTAAGTCCTCACTCAGCGCTGATGGCAGGCTGCACATGACTTCATGAGAAATGGCCTATAATGAAACCAATGTCCCCACAGGCTCACTGATAGAAATAAGAAGTAAGTTCCTAGATATCTCATCAACCTTATTACCAAATGACATTGAGTGAAACGATGTTATTCGAGCACCCGTCCTTTCTTTAAACCTCAGTGCTCAGCATTATAGAGCAGACCAAGGTTCCTCTCCCAAAAGAACTAAAGGAAAGAGGTATTGAAACAAAGAATGAAAATACTCTAACAGGAAGAGATCTGTGAGTTTCCTGAGTAGCATGACCAGGTTCCTGACAAACAGTGCCGCCGCAGCCCTCAGAGTGAAAGCTATTCTGTCTTAGTGTTGAGTCTCCCCAAGAACCACCAGCCAGCGGCTCTGGTGGTCTGCACCTCATCAGCCCTGGAGATCGGATATGACAGACTCACTTTGTATCTTAAGACTGCATTACACAGCCATTCCTCCATGACTTCGATGCGGACACTGATGGCCAGTGACTAATGCTAGACTCTCATCCTGCAAATGGATAGAGAATTATGATTGGCTCTGCATGGTTGTAGAGTGTGATGATAGCATGATTTACGACCAGTGGTGCTGATGTGGCTTTTATTCAGTGTTATATTGTAAACATACTGAGAAAAACACTTAGGCCACATCACAAGCTAATGTCATCTGAGCATTTTGATGATATTTTGATCCAAGACTCAAGAAAATATTTCATTATGGAGATGGGTGGAATGCAAAGGCATGAATACTGTGATCAAAGGGATAATAAAATTTGCTTATTTCTGCCTAACAAATGACCTTTCAGTTACAGAAACCATCTCCATTCAACTCTGCACCTTTTCGAATGTTGCCAAAGCAAGTGCTGTCTTTCCTTACCATGGGAATTTCTGGCTCTTCTGGGCTTCCTTCCTGCATATATTTTACGGCTAAGAGAGCACACTGAAATACAGGTAGAGGTTGCTGGGTCAGGAAGCCAAGCCAAATTTGTCTGCTTCCTGGTGCATGTCTCCAGGCCCCAGGGTTCTTTTCTTCTCTTCCCTTTTCTTTCTCTCTTTTTTTTTTTAAAACAGAACTTTGTCTAGGCTCCTGATCTTTCCAGATCTGTGGCAATCTGGGTCCTGTTTTCTCTTCCCCAGATGCACTTTCAGTTGTTGCCTTTTTTCAATCAACTTCCAGATGTTGTTGCTTATTCGCTTTATTTCCAGCACATTTTATCCTTTCCTGAACTTCTGCATAATCGCCTTCAATGCCACCTTCCCTCCCCTCCTCCACCACATGCAGATGAATTCCAGAGACCTGCCCGAATTTAGTTGGCTCTTCCCCACCCCAGCTGAGCGTGCCCTGAAAGTGAAAGGGATGGCTGGGCTGCGGGAGAAGTGCCTTCTGCACACACTCCCAGCTGATAGCCAGATGCTGTGGAGGTCCAGGCCCACTATTGTGTAAAAATCTCTACAGAGAGGAAGAATGCTCGCTGAGGCCCTGAAGTACAAACCGCAGTTTGTTTTAGAACTTTTTTTTTTTTTAAATAATCTCCTTGTGCAAATATCAAACCAGGAAGCCAGAAATGTTTTTTTAATTATCACTGAACAATATAAAAATTGTAAAGAGGACTTCCCTTCTGTAATTCTTCATGCATTTGGCACTATTTGGAAATGAGATTGTCCGCACAATTTTTCAGACAACTGAAACATGTCTCAAATCATTGCAAATCTTAACCATATTAAGATAAATCTTTCTAGAATTCCTAATATTTTAGAATATGCTGATCATTATCTAACATTTTCTTATTATTCAGGGTCAAGGTTATGAATATCGGCATGCCCTAAGGTTTATGAGATGTTAGTCCACTTTCCCCATAGCAGGTTTTCTCAGCTCGGCACTGCTGACCCCGGCACTGGATAGATAACCCTTCGCTGTGGGAGGGCGGCCCATGCATTGCAGGATGTTCAGCAGCACCCGGGCCTCTACCCACTAGGTACCAGTAGCACCAGCCCCTCAGCTGTGAAACCAATAACGTCTTAAGTGCAAGAACGTGTACCATCATCACATATTCTCAACACTGATCTGGAGGCCCTAGTCAGTGCAATAGAAAAGAAAAGGGAAAAAAAGGTGCAAAGATTGGAAAGAAGAAAAAACTGTCCTTATTTGCAGAAGACATGGCTATCTATTGGGTTGGCCAAAAAGACTGTTTAGTTTTTTCTGTAAAATAAAAGACAGAGCCTTCATTTTCACCAATAACTATTGATTTGGATATTTTGAGTGTGCCAGGTATCTCCTGCTATTGGCTTCTAGTGGGTAGAGGCCAGGGGTGCTGTTGAACATCTTCCAACGCATAACACAGTCTCACTGCAAAAGAGTCATTTGGCCAAAATGGCAGCAGTACCAAGAAACTTCCCAAACCATTTCTGACACTTCCCATCAGCCACAGCACCTTCTTCATATACTATACAAATCTGTTTTTGTACTTCTGCCTTTCTTGAAATAATAAAACATAATATGTCAAAACTGTTGCATATCTTCTTCCACCTTCAATATTAAAGTGGCTGCACAAAAATTCACCAATTTTGATACATTTTTTTAAATGCACGCTGACATGACAGCTGTCACAATACAATCTAACAAAATTGGTTCCAATGAACTTAAAGATGACTAAGTGCTACTAGAGCCATCATATGGAAAAAACTAAACAAACTTTTATGGCCAACCCAATATATGGAAAATCCAAAATAATCTTCAAACTATTAGAATTAATAAGTGAACGTAGAGTGTCACTAAAAATAAAATATACAAAAATTAATTGTATTTCTATAACCTTAACAAAAAAACAACTAGAAAATGAAATTTTTAAAAATACTTCATACAATCTTATGAAAAATCAAATAACCAGAAAAGAATCTAATAAGAGATGTGTATGACAGCTATACAAAATATTAAAGAGAAATTAAAGAAGACCTAAATTATAGAAAGATACAACATGTTAATAGATTGGAAGAACCCTGGATAATTAAGATTTCAATTCTCCCCAAATGTATCTATGGATTCAATAAAAGCCAAAACCAAATCCCAACAATGATTTTTTAATTGACAAATAAATCTAAAATTTATATGGAAACTTGAAGGACCTGCAAGAACAATCTTGAAATATAGCTAATTTAGAGAAATAATACTATCAGATTGCAAGACCTATAATGAGGCTACAGTAATTAAGATCATATGATATTGAACCAATGGAACAAAAAAAAAGGATTATATTTAAAGGTTTATATTTAAATGCAATCAAATAATTAACAAAAAAATACCACTGAAATTCTGTGGGGAAAAGATAATAACTTTAGTATATAATACTGGAACAATTAGATATCTATATAGAAAAAAGTGAAACTTTATACCTACTTCATACTCTAAGTAAAAATTAATTTGAGCTTATCATAGGTATAAATATAAAAGGTAAAAGCATAAAAAAGTTATGAACAAATATAAACGAAGATCTTCATCACTTGGGAGCAGGCAAATATTTCTTAAACAAGATGCAAAAGTCACTAACCATAAAAGAAAACAACTGTTAGATTGGATTTAGTTAACCTTAATGATTTATGTTCATTGAAAGATGCCATTAAGAGATAAAAAGACTAGTGGGAGAAGATAGTGGGAGACAGTGGGAGAAGATATCTACAATACAAAAATCCAGCAAAGAACTAATGTACAAAATATGTCTTTAAAAATAATTTAAATTGAGCAAAAGAAATGACCAGATATATTATAAAACAAGATATACAAATGGCCAATGAATATACGAAAAAAATAAAATAATTTTTCAATGCAGTTAAGTAGAAAATAAAAATATCATTGAAGGGCTGCAAGGCTATGAGAATCACCCTTCCAACTGTAGATAACTAGAAAAGTCGACCAAATATATGAAACAACTCCTTTCAGACATTGGACAACAGGCAGCCTTGGCCTGTGATCCCTGAGAAAAGGGGAGCCAATAAGATGAGCCCCATGAGCCCCAGGAGGCAGTCTCTAGACAGCTCCAGGAAGGGGTTATACATGGCCTCACTAGGTCAGGAAAGTCAAGGTGAGTAGAATTTATGGAGCAGAATGCCAGAGATGAGGAAACTCTAAGAGAGAGCTCTAAAGATCTGCAAAGGAATTCTGTGGACTGTTTGGCAGAGCACCCATCTCCACAACCATGGAAAAAACTCCTTGAGCCTGAGAGCAAGCAAGCAGCAGACCAAGGCACTCCCAGCATGGGGCCAGGAATACCTGTAGTTCAACATTCTAAGTGGAGAGACTTCATAATACACAGAGCATTCAGTAGAGACCTCATATAGGTCAGACTTCATACTGGGAATAAACTAGCCCTAGGGTGAAGACTGCTCCAAACTCACTCTAGCAAGAACCAAAAGGATCAAACTGACCTGTATAACTTAACAACAAAGTACCTATTCTTTAAAGGAATACAACAAAATCAGGAGCTCGACAATGTCAAATTCAGTGTGTGGAACCCAATAAGAAAATAATGAGGCATGCAGAAATAAAAATAGAACAAGAAATGATGATTATGATAAAACTATCAGATATTGACCAGGCAAAAAGCAGGCTGGTGATTACAAGGTCACTGTCCTTTAGAGGATTGCAAGAGTCTGTCAGGCACATGACCTAACTAGAGCTGATCGGGTGATTCCTGCTTGACTGGTTTATGGTTCTATTTCTGGGAAAGTTGAAACTGTAATTGAGTTAGTGACATGGGGCTTAACATAAGTGACTCCATTTTGGGCCTGTGCTCTTTTAATTTTTTTTTAAGATCCATGACAGATAGGAGCATTACAATAAGAGTATGAACACAATGCAAAGAGAGCCATAATGTCAGATCATTTTATTCTGATATTAGTATAACTTCACAAATAAGCTGATATTGATCTGTACTACAAAAGATGAGTAGAATTTGAAACAACTGAGGTTAAATAAAAACATGGAATTATACAAGTCATTTTTTGAAGTGGCAACAATTTCTGTGGCTGTAGAGAGTGCACAGAGTGGGTGATTCTCTTCAGGAGACCAGACACCTGCAAACAATAGGAATCTGATAGGGGACTCAGAGTTACAGGTTTTAGCTTCAGTCATAGTTCATAGGCTTCGGTGATTGCATGTGAAAATCCGTTATTCCAGAAACTGGAATATATGACCACATAACTCCAAGAGATCCACAAGCAATTCAAGCTTGTGCCCCAGGGCGTCTGCAAGCCATAGAGATAGCATCTGACCCATTGTGTTCCAGGGAGTGAACATCCATGACACAGATAAAGAATTATTGATCAACATATAAAGAAGTACTGTAACGATTATCTGATTAACCTTTTTTTCAAATCCCTTACCTACCCTTTTCTTCTCCCTATAAAAGAGTCAGCTTGGGATGAGATGTCGAGATGTTAAGACATTTTTTGACGGTACATAACCCACTGTCTTCTCAGATCACCGGCATCTGAATAAAGCACCTATAAAGATTCTATCCTTGTCTCTACTTATTGGTTCTGGTAGTGACAGGCAGCATGGACATCACATTCTCTGGTCTCAAATTCACATCAGTTTTTGTTATCTTTCTATTTTTTTCCTCTGCTCAGAAAGAAGGATGAGAGGCACACTGCCTGTGTGAAATACTATTGGTCAGGATCTGTGCAGGAGGAAAAGACGTGTGCACTGTGAGGGAATTAGGTATTAGAGGTCTAGAATGAACAATTTATACCAAAGTAAAGAGCAGACAGAAAGAAGATGCAGGAGAAGCAGAGAGAAAAACCAGTAAAGATGGAAACAGGTTAGAGAAAATCACAGGAGGCTCCATTTAACCATAATTTCTGTGGTTTTTCTGATGAAGATGTGGTGTTAATGGTTTCAGAGTTAATCAGAGAGCCATGTGTCTTAAATCTCACACATAATCCTGATGAAAGGAGACTCACTTAAGTGGTATTTTAGTGACACAAAGACTGGAAGGGAAAAAAAGATTTGCATAGTAATGGTATCATTGCTTTAAAGCTGCACGGTGCTTTCAAGCCCCTGACTACCACCAGATCAGGAATTCAAACCACACCCTGGGAAGGATGGGCTTCCCTTCGTTAAAAAGAAAAACTGAGGATCTCCGAGGTCAGTAACCCAGGCAGTGAAATGAAAAGTCCTGGCTCCCCTCTAACCACTGGAATATTTGCCGTGGGGACCCACACCCACGTGGGGCGTTGCCAAAACCTCAAGAAAGTACCATGACTAAGATCCTTTTCTTCCTCTGGGTACTATTTCCACAAGCTTCTGATGTCTATTCCTTGACATTTCACAAAACAGAGAAAAAGGAGACAAAAAACATGCCTAAGAAAAGGCCAAGTGTGAAGAATTTGATTTTGGCATCCTCTTTAGAAGGTTCTACCTACTTCCTCAACCCATGGAAGGCTTGTTGTTGAACCAACACCACAGGAAGAATACAGCTTCAGCTTCTATAAAAGACTACACCATAAGCAAAAGCATTGATTAGATGGATAAATAACAATAAGAACTAATAATTATTAAACCCCTACAATGTGATAGGCATGATACAAAGAATTTTACACATCAAACTTATAAGATCCTGCCCTAGCTAGTGTGTCTCAGTGGACTGAGCACCGGCCTGCAAATCAAAATGTTGCCAGTTCGATCCTCAGTCAGAGCACATGCCTGGGTTGTGGCCAGGTCCCCAGTTGGGGGTATGTGAGAGGCAACCAATCACATGTTAAAGTTTCTCTCCATTTCTTTCTCCCTCCCTTCTTCTCTCTCTAAAAAACAAAAAAAAAAATAAAATTTTTTTAAAAATGTGTAAGACCCTGACAATGATTTTATGAAGGAGGTACTTTTATTAACCCCATTTTACAGCTGAGTAACATGAGACACAAAGAAGTTATATAACTTCCCCAAGATCAACACCATAAGGAAGTGGCAAAGTCAAGGTTCAATCTCAGTAGTCTGATGCCCGAACCCATATACTTAAGCACTATGTATACTGCCTCTTAAAGAACAACTTAGAAATGACACCACTTTACCTTAAACTTTTCCAGAGAATAGAAGAACACTTTCTGACTCATAAGACCAGAATAAACTTTACTCAAAATCTGACAAGGCTGTGACAAAAAAGGAAAATGATGAGCCAATCTGTCTTGGAAAGATAGAAGCAAAACATTGTATACAAAATATTAGCAAATTGATTTCAGAGAATTCTTACAAATAAATAAAATGTAATCTGATAGAAAAATCGGATTTCACAAAAGCTATCCCAACAGTAAATAAATTTCTTTTTAAAGTGTTCAATGTCATTAATCATCAGGGATGGGCAAATTAAAGCCATAGCGTGTACACCAGAATTGCTAAAATTAAAATTACAATATTGGGAGATGGCGAAGATATAAAATAAGAGGAATTCCCACACACCATTGATGGGAGCATAAATTGGTACGGTCATTGTAGATAAGAATCTAGAAGTATTTGCCAAAAGTAAACATAAACAGACTCCGTGGCCCAGAGATTCCACTCTTGTGCTTACGTACACTCAACAGAAAGTCATATATGTGCCCCAAAAGGCACAAACAAAAATGTAATAGCACCTTTATTCATAAAAGTAAAAAAGTGAGCCCTGGCTGGGGTGGCTCAGTGTATTGAGTGCCAGCCCACAAACCAAATGGTCCCTGATTCAATTCTTGGTCAGGGCACATGCCTGGGTTGCAGGCCAGGTGCCTGATTTAGGGAGTGCAAGAGGCAACTGAATGATGTATCTCTCCCTTTCTCCCACCCTTCCCCTCTCTCTAAAAATAAATTTTAAAAATCTTTTTTAAAAAAGTAAAATAGTGAAAACAACCTAAATACCTATTAACAGTGAAACAGATAAATAGATTGTGTTGTATTTATACCAAGCCTATACACAATAATTTGAATGACTACCATAAATTATAACAGTGAGCTAAAGAAGCCAGGCACAAAAGTAGATATACATTATGATTCCATTTATATGTAAGCAAATCTACGGTGATAAAAGTCAGAACAGTGCTTATCTCTAGGAAGAGGGTGTAGTGACCAGTAAGATTAAGGGAGGGTGCCGGAAACGCTTCCCTTCTTACTCCAAGCGAGCGCTGGTTACACGGGAGTGCACGCCGGATGTTTCGAGTACAGTTTGAGAGGCAGTAGCTTAGTGAGAGAGATGGGGTATCCGGATTCATGGTTCGACTTAAGTGAAAACGCTTCAACCAGATGAGAGGCACATTAAGCGGATTCAACCTCAAAGTCAACTAAACATTCATTACTTCATTTACTAAATACTTAAACTATGCCTGGAACAATGCTAAGTCCTATGAGTAAAAAGATGAAAAGACAAAACTTCCCATCAGCACACTGTTCACAATCTAGCTGGGAGATATAAAAATAATTAACTTCAAAACCAAGTGCACTGTCCTGGAACCATGCAGCTTGTTATGAGCACATGGGACAGCCCAGGAAGGACATCCAGAGGCGGCAGCACTGGTCCCAGTAAGAGTTTCGCAGGTGAAAGGGCTGGACGGGGGTATGGCTGGGGGAGGGGGTCAGGAAGGGAAATTTGGTTCAGAACTGACAGCATTTGCAAAAAAGGAACACAGAAATATAGTATTGTGAATTGCAGGAATATTAGGTAGTTAGGTATGGCGAAAGCTTCAAGTGCAAGATAGAGAACAGTGGGAGGTGAGGCTGGGCAGGTAAGCCTTTTATTCCATACTGGATACTTGTCCTGTGGGACATGGGAGCTAGTGAATATTTTTATTTAATCCAAAGGGAAGGACCAATAGGCAGAAGGTAAGACTGAAGACTGGAAGATTAAGTAGGAGGTTTTTGCAAAAACTCACATATATGTGTCATGTTTTACCACAGCAGTAAACAATCCAAAATCTTAGTGGCTTACAACAAATACTCTTTTCCTCCCAAACCTTGGTGTGTTACAACAACAAACATTTTTTACTCATGGGTCTGTGGGTCAGCCATGGTTGGTTTTATACCTCAGCTGGGCTGAGCCAGGCTGTGCTGGATGTGCCTCCCCACTCCAGTGGATTCGTGTGTGCTCTGTGGGTCCTCTCGGCACCCAGGGTGAAGGAGCAGTGACGTCTCTGGGCCATGCTCTTCTATTGGTGGATGGCAGCAGTGCCGGGGAGGTGGACAGAAACACGCAGTCTCCTGAAGCCTCTTCCCAGAGCTAGCACACTATTCCTTCTGCCTACATTACTCTTGCCAAAGTCCCATGGCCAAGCTCAATGTCAGTAGGACACAGTAGGATTCTGCACCCATCCAAAGGGTGAGAAAGGGAAGAGCAAAGATTTGTTGAGCATGTTAACTCAATCTACCACACCAGGCAAAAGATTATGAACATGTAAAGTAAGACAGAAAGAGTAGGAAGGGACAAAAGGCGGTCAGGAATGCAGAGACCACAGCCAGAGTTTGCTGTCCCAGGTAGTTGGGGTAGGTCGAGAGAGGGTACCATATGAGGAGACTAGGAAACTAAACTCGAAGCTTTAATGCAAAGAAGTGCCTGATTCGAGCTGGGTAGTCCATCTAAACCAACTCACTGACTTAAAAACATTAGGTCATGGTAAGAAATTCAAGGACAAAACTCTTGAAGGAAACTAATGCAAGAGAATTTAAATCAGTGGTAGGCACAGGATCAGTAACAATCTTGAGCTTATCTCAGTTCTTGGCAATGAGATCTTGGCGCTCTCAAAAGGCAGCCCCCAAACAGAGAGAATCATAGAACTGACGTAGGAGGAAAGGGAGAGAGGAAAACTTAAGGTGCCTCCCAGTTTTCTGGTAAGACACTGAGTGGAGGTGGGTACTGGGGCCATCTGCCAAACTCTTGAACACAGAAGGAGAGAGAGTTTCAGAGACAAGAGGGTAAGTTCAGTTTGGTTTTTAGGTTTGAGCCATCTAGGTGGACATACCTACCAAAGAACTGAGCATCAGGTTACAGAGCTCCCTGGTGTTTTTCATGCTGGTTTCACATCCAAAAATGCCTTCTCTCTCCTCTCTCACTGAGGCAAAGTCTTCAATTTTCATGATCATTTACATTGTCAAGGTGTTTTTCTTTGAGTTTCTTGCATTTACCATTAGCACGTCTCATTTAACATTGATCAACACACATGTTAATCTTCTACTCTAAACTAAACTACAAATTCCGTAAGGACAAGCCCTTAGATGTCTTTAGTATCTCCTATGGAACTTCATGCTATGCTAGGCAAAAACCTGAATTTAGCAATTAGAAAATACATTGACCCCCTTGGTGAAGAATACTAATCAGTGACTATTACCCTAAATAATTGAGTAGTAGCACTGAAAGGAAAACTCTTTAAAGAGATGGTATTTCTGTTTATTTGGAAAGTGAATCCTATAAATTTTCTTTAAAATAGCACATTTTTACCTACTTTAACATTTAAGATAATTCTTATCTTTTAAGCACCCTGTCCTGGTGCGTATCTCCATGACTATATCTTTGTTCAGTAAATAATTATTAAAATTTTAACCTAGATGCATCTGGAATGGCAGACAGAAGTCAATATGCTTTAAAATTTAGGCCATTAACAATCAAGAGTATCAAGAATTCATAGTTCAAATGGTAAATTATTGTGTGTGTTCTTTCCAAGAAGACACAATCAAAAGAAATAGTACGTGTTGCACATGTAAAAAATCAAAAAATGCTAAGTACTTTCTAAGGACACAATTATGATTGTTTCAATATTTTATACCTCAGCACCCGTGGCGGTCCTGGGATCTTTCTCTTGCTTCAACACGGTTTGGACGGAGCAGCCCTTCTTTCCAATGACGCTCCAACCTCTTTTCCAGTCACCACCTTTGGAACATCTCAGCCATCCTCAGCCTCCGAGACTAATCAACACCTTTTTCTGACCTTAATTCCTCATTACTGAAGGACCCCAAGCTCCCAAACTCATCAGCTATTCCACCAAGGCGGAGGCTGCTGTCAGTGCCTGACTACCCTGCATCGGCGGGCCTCCTACACCTACCTCTCTCTGGGCTTCTATTTCGACCATGATGATGGGGCTCTGCGGGGAGTGGGCCACTTCCAAGAGCTGGCCGAGGAGAAGTGTGAGGGCACCAAGAGTCTCTTAAAGCTGCAAAACCAGTGCGGTGGCCATGTCCTCTTCCAGGACATGGTAAGGTCTTCCCACAATGAGTGGGGCCAAACTCAGGATGCCAGGGAAGCCGCCTTGGCCTTGGAGAAGCACCGGAACCAGGCCCTTTTGGGTCTGCAGGCCCTGGGTTCTGCCCGCACAGACCCTCAGCTGTGACTTCCTGGAGAACCACTTCCTGGGTGAGGAGGTGAAACTCATCAAGCAGATGGGAGACCAGCTAACCCACCTCTACAGGCTGGCGGCCCCAGGCGGGGTGGGGTAAGTATCTCTTCAAAAGGCTCACCCTCATGCATGACTAGGAGCCTTTGGAACCCAGAGACCACTGAGGGGCCCCTCTGCATTTCCCTGGTATCTGGCTTGTGCCTGAGCCTCTCCCTGAAACCACTAGACACCCTTCTAACCACCCTGGAACCCTCTCCCATGCATTTGGACCAAATGGAAACAATAAAGCTTTGGCAGCAAAATAATTAAATAAATATTTTAGACCAGGTCACCGTCCACTTATTGAGAGAGAGGCAGAGGTGTGGAGGGTCACGATAAGATCAGCCTTGCAGCGCTTTGGTTTGGAGGCCAGAAGACTTCGAGACCAGAGCTCCAAGAACAACTAAGCATAAGCTCCTCACTGGCTGCTGGACCCTACCAGGGCAGGAAGAAAAGACACAATTGGGGCAGCTAAAATTAAAGGGAATGTTTTAAAATCTCTTAGTTCCTTTTTTAAAGGTAGGCTTTGAAAAACTTCATTTTGTGAGGTATTCATGGGGACCTGGAAAACTGCTCTTAGCATTTTAACATAAATTAAAAATCATTTTAGCAACCCTCTATTCAGCTCTTGCCAACTGCACATTTATTTTTCTGGTCAAGGAGGCTTTGCCGTTGTAAATGAAGGGGAAACGAAGGCATCAGAGCTTGGACATATCAGTAAAAACGAAGACGTGAATGTGGATGTTGGATTAAGATCTCTCGTAGCCTCAATTCCATTGATCTGGGCAAGGAATGTGCCCCGCAACAGGGTCCCCTTGAAAACATTCTCTGAAAACGTAGGTGGCTGTGGACAACGTGGAGCTGCTGCAGGTGTTCCTTAAAAGCTCATTAGTCCTCCAGAGACCTATGAAAATAAAACAGCCCAGCCCTAACGAGAGCCCGGGGAGTGAGCTGGTCAGCTGGGAGAGCTCCGTTGGGAGGGAGCTGTTTCCACCCCACCTATACTGAGAGACGAGTGACCTAAGGAGGCTGGCGTGGAGTTCCATTTTGGACCAGCGGCATCAGGGGTGGGGGATGGGAAATGGGGAAACGAAGGATAAAACATTACTTGCTAATTCTAAACATATGTAGGCTGCACATTGGTGAGTTGAGTTTGGCAAAGAGTGAAACGAAATCTCGCTGAACTGCTTTCCTCAGTGACAGCTATATTTGTTGATTTTTCCACTGGCACCCAG
The DNA here is from genome assembly GCA_004027475.1 of Anoura caudifer. Lineage (NCBI taxonomy): Eukaryota > Metazoa > Chordata > Mammalia > Chiroptera > Phyllostomidae > Anoura > Anoura caudifer. Next base: position 117,954 of record PVKU01000341.1, on the reverse strand, counting down.
CTTTTGGAGTCTCCATTTTCCTAATTCGGGAACAACAGAGGGCAGTCATCGCTCATGTCTGAATGCAGCACTTGACATCCATGTTTTCCTGTAGAGAAGATCGTCCTCTGAGGGCCTGCAAAACATCAGTCTCACTCAGGCGTGGAGGGGAGAAATTCATATCCCCCGGTCTGGTGGGTTCAGTCACCGCGGACTGTACTCTCGCTTTCCTTCTTGGCTTGTTCATTTCCCAACGGGCAGCGAGCAGCTGCATAGAATATGGCACAAGAGGTTTCTTCTCCACCCGTTTCCGCCTAGTAATAGAACATGGCAGGGGAAAAAACCTGTGAAGGTCAAGTTAACAGCTAACGCAATTAATGATGGCCCATCTGGAGTCAAAACCAATCAGGACTCTCTTCCACCAGAAGAAGGAACAGGAGCTGGGAAGGGATGTCACAGTTACTTGTCATGGAACTTGAGAATGCCAGGCACCAGGAATCTGCATGACGTGCAGGAACGGAGAAGACAGAGTACATCCTACCATAGCTAATGTTGCCAGAAGCTTCTTTTTCACCATGCATATGCTAGGGCTGGCTAGGAAGTAAAACAAATTTGTGAATATGTGTTAACTCTCTCTTATGGTTCAAGTACTTCCTACAGCAAAACCTTATTCATTAAAAATGAGCTATAAGAGAGTAAGTTCCATTAATTTCTCCCCATACTTCTCCTGTTGAATCTTGCCCCAGTAGGTTGTCAGAGAATGCACACCACTAATCATAGCCCCACTTAAGATAAATTTTGTCTTCTTTGAAGGTGTAGAGCTGAAATATAGTTCAATTTGAGTAGTCTGTGAGCTTCTTGCAGAATACATCTGTATTTATCTCAATATTTAGCACAATATCTTCAAGAGTGTTTGTGGACATAGTTCAGTTAGTATCAACAAATACTTACTGAGCATATACATTGTCCAAATACTGTACCAGCATTACACGGGACATAAAGGTCACTAGGAAATGACCCCTATTCCCAAGGTCTTGGTACAACAGACGAAGGTAATTAGAGCTTTACAAATATTACAACAATGCCATGTGAGGTAAGAGGAGTATCGTGAGAGAAGTACAAACCATGAGGGAATTCTAAAGGTGGGAGCCAGCACCTCTTTCTGGAGGTGTGCAGAAAGCTAACCAGCGGGGTGGGCTTCCAGACAGCACTGGCACGTCAGAGGAGAGGGAACAGCTCAGCAGGATGAGCGCAAAAAAACAATGGTCAGAGTCACTGGTTGTCTGTTCGGCAGGGGAAACCTGAGTATTAGGGCTGGAAAGGTAAATTCGGGCTAGCAGCATTTGCTCAAAATGCAGGTTATGGATGAATCAAACATATTCTACTGGTACTTGGTATCTACCCACGGCCCTTTTATTCTATACCCTGCCCTCACATGTCAGCTTCTGGAAAGCTGAATATCACGTTTGCAGGACCCCTTTGCAGCTATGATGTAGATGCTGGCAATGAGATGTACTCTCATGGACTTGTATACGGTGCAGATGCCAGCAATGAGAGGTACTCTCGTGGCACTTGGAAGGCAGAAAGGAGACAGCTTTGTACAGCAGTGCCAGCTAACAAGAGTAAAAACTGCAGCGAGGCTTTCAGGAGCCTCGTTTCCTGAAGTCCTGTAAGGGCATCTCCCCCAGAGTGAAAGATAAGTCACTGTACCTTGACCCCTGACTGCTATGCAAAAAGGTAGTGTTTGCCGGCCTCTGTCTGTTTTGGAGTCAGTGTACCTAGGTGCCACATTTGAATGTGCTGCTCCTATCCACTTGCCAACAGCATCAGTTATTTACGGCCTCAATAATGCAGCAAAACAAGCCACTCCAAAACTCAGTAGCTGAAAATACAAGTCATTTCTAATTTCTCATGAATCAATTGGGAACTGTCTGTTCTAGGATAGTCTCAGCTGGGAAAACTCAGCTCTTCTCCCCATGGCCTCTCCTTCTCCAGCAGCCTAGCACAGCATCCAAGAGAGGAAGCAGAATATCCAGGCACCTTTTTCAACCTCTTCTTGAATCACCTTCTCTATTATCCCATTGACTGAAGTGATTCTCATGGCCAACCCCAGAGTTAGAATAGGAAGGGACCACAAAGTTACAAGTTAAAGTATATGGACACATGTAGGTCATTGATCGGGGTCTTTAACGCAACCTTCTGCCAAACTGACTACATTTTAAAGCTGCCAGGTTGGAGTAGGGCCCAGAGTAAGAGAAGACTCTTTAGCTAGTCCCAACTGCAGTTCAAGCAGCGTTGGCTTTCTGTCGTTTATATCCGATGATGTTTAAAGTGTCTGCTGCTAATGCAGATACTAGTAGTCCTCCACAGCCTTAATAGAAAATCTCAAAGTTTCGAAGCAAGCTATACCCTCTTTGGCAAATAAGGAAATAAGTATTTCAAGGAATAGTTTCTGGCTTAGGCCCAAGCAGTGACTAAGTGTCTGCTCAAGGAGCAGTGACCATGAGACCTGATCTGCCAATCAAAAATAGTGTCAACTGATATCAAACACGTAAAGTTGCACAGTTGGAAACATTGTATGCAAGACTGAATGTAGGCAGATCCTGAAATTACACAAGCAAGTGGCTCACTCAGATGCCCGTGGCACCCAATCCTGCTACATCGCAGCTGCTCCCCCAACTAATATCTGTGGCTTCCTAAGGAGTTCCCTGTAACCAAATGACTACAGAGGGAAAAAATGTCAGGCTAGTTGTTAGTTTTGCAAGATACACTGGCGGTAGGCAAAACTGAGCTGCTGTGTATAAAAGCCCCAGTTAGAAGTCGCCCAACTGAAAGACGGTCCGAAAGGGAAATGCACAACAGACAAGACTTCACAATGTGTATCTAGTTCTCCATACTGCCTGAAAGGAGAGACAAAGAGAGGTGTGGATCTAAAGCAGTCCACAGGCAACAGCTGATGGTTTGGCCAGAAGGGCGTGGATGGAGATAGAACAATGTTAGAGAACTGGTTCTGAGAAAGTCTGGAGAAAGGACAGGCCTAAGGATGGACTCTTCAAAATGGCAGGGAGTGGGAAATATTTGCTGTCCAGTGAATGCTCCGTGGTGGAACTCACCAAAAAGAAGCCTACCTGGTCAGGAGGACAAAACCTGTTCTGGGAATTTCAGCCAGCCTCTTTTCCCAGCCACCCTAGGGCTCGCTCGATGGGCATAGAAACTGCCGGCCCCGAGAGCAGAGATGGAAGTGATGCATGGCTCAGCAACACGGACTTTGACTAGGGAAGAGGCAGAAAGTGCTCCTGCTGAATGCCTGCTTGCCTCCAGGAGACCTCAGAAAACTTAAGGAAAAAAAATTCTCAGAGAGATTCGAAATCATGGCATTCATAAAGTAAAACAGATATAGTATGAATAATATAAAATTATTTTAGAAAGAATTAAAAATTTAAGATATAACTATTGATTTATATGTAGACTGAATAGGACAAGGGACATAGATGAATATCAAATATTTTAGCAGAAGGAGTGAGATGAGAGACTCTCCTAAGGTACGGTCCTACGGCACAAAGATGTGTGAGGAAAAGGAGACCTGGGGTCCGACACAGAAGTTCTAGTATGTGTCTGCTAGGAATTCCAGAAGAAACAGAAAATGAAAGCGATTATTTAAAAATAGAAGAGGAAAAGGACCCAAAGGAAAGAATCCATAGGTTTAAAAGTTTCAGAGTTAATAAAGAAAAAAATACCTAAATACATCACAGTGAAATCTGAGAACTCTCAGCATAAAGAACAAACCCTAAAAACATTGAGTAGAGTAAGGAGCTGCTCACAAAGGAAGGAGAATCAGATTGACAATTGCTTTCGCAGCACCAGCACTGGATGCTGGGAGACAATGGCAGGAAATCAGGAATAGAAAAGAACAGAGTAAATGTAATGGAACAGCTAATCCAAACATACCATTAATCATAATATTAAAGCTCAGAATGTGGAGACAGGAGGCAGGGAGCAGCTCTATGATGATAATAGATATTCATGAAAGGAAGTGACACAGAAAGATTTGCTGGAAAGAACTAGAAAGGTATACTAAAAAAATAATGCTGAAGTGCTAATATTAATACCAGAAAAAAATAAAGAATATGAATAGAATTAACAAGAACATTTATATTGATATTGGCATAAATTACATTGATACACTTGGAGAATCCACCAATGATGCAACTACAAAGGAAAACTAAAGTATCAGCTCAAGAAGCCAAAGAGAAATTTGAGTGAGGTGGAGGGTGAAGGGAAGAGAATAATTAAATAAGCTACAAAATATATTAATAAAGATGAAAGTAAAAACCAAAATTAAGTAGCTGATTAATCAAATGAAAAAGTTCTTTGATAAGAGTTTGTTAAAAAGAGCAATTAAGCACAGCAAAGAAAACCATCAACAAAATGGAAAGACAACCCACTGAATGAGAGAACATATTTGCCAAGGATACAGCTGAAAATATCCAAAATTTAAAAAGAACTTATAAAACTCAACACCAAAAACAAACAAAACTTAAATTAAATAAACAGACTGTCAAATGTAATCATGGTAAAAGAAAGAAGACTTAAATAATCAACATTAGAACTGAAAAAAATGTTAAAATATTTTTAACTATAAGTAAATCAAGTGTAAATTTATACCAAATTGAAAAATTAGTTGAAATAAATTATTTTGTAGGAAAAACTGAGTTACCAAAATTGACTCAAAAAGGAATTGAAATCCTACAAAGACCAATAACCATAAAAGAAATTTAAGAGGAAATAAAAACCCTAAAAGGGCACAATGCCCAGAAAATCTTCTGGGCACATGGTACTAAACCTGCAAAGAGCAGATAATTCCTGTTAAAGAACGCAGCAAGAGATGGAAGGTTTTCAGTTCATTCTACAAGTGTAGCACACCACTGACTCATACCCAGATAAAAATAGAGGGGAAAAATCCACACACACGCAAAATAAGAAACCCAAAGACAAAGAGAGGCAGAAATGCCAAATAATATATTAGCAAATCTAACCCAGCACTGCATTAAGAGAACTGCATCATACACTAGTAGTCTTTTTCACAGAAATGCTAGGATAGTTTAACCTTAGTCTTTTAGTGTAATTCACTACGCTAAGAGCTTAAAAGAATAAAAAGTTGTATCATTTCTACAGGACACATGAAAAAGGCATTTCCTAAAATGAGCAATTACTCCTGATAGGAAAAGTTTTTCTTACCCAATTTGATGGAACACGCTGCCAGAATCCTACATGATGCTTTCGATGAATAATAAAAAGCATTCCCGTTAAAGTACCAGGTCCCCCGACTCTTGTAACTCTTCTGTAGGACCTGCTCCACCTCGGCAAGGCAGCAAATTAGGACCCAGAAAGACATACGATCCAGGAAACATGTGACCCAACCCAGGAGAGAGGCAAAGGGAAGCCCCAGAATAGTGGGGAAGGAAAATCCAGGCTGGCAGATGGGCAGAACGCAGATCTAGAGAATGAAGGGCAGGAGGATGGGTAAATGGCTGCAGCCGGAGAATTCCAAGGGGGAAAAGAACGGGTAGAGCTATGCTGAAATGTATTGAGAGGAGATGTAGAGACTTCAGGCAGAGTTTTGATATGAAGTTGTGATAGGTACCTAGAACATTAAGCAAAGAAAAAAATGAGTTAATTATTAACTCTGGGGAGGGAGAGTTATTTAAGCAAAATGGCTGAATTATAGTACACTGTACGATTTGATCACAAATAAGATATAAAGTCATAACAATGTAAAATGTAAACTCTGAATGTTGATGGAACCAAAGTTGTGATATAACCTGTTTGGGAGAATGGGGTGATGGTTATACGTATAAGAGACTTAATTCCTTATCTTCCATAATAGGAAGTCAGTAGATAATGTCTAAAATTTTAAAAAACCGTAGTAGCATAAGCCTGCTATTTAGAAATTTAAATGCGAAAACCAGGAGAGAGACAGCTGCGGGAGAGAAAGCAGCCCCACTGAGGAGCGGCGGGCAGAGGGGCCGGTGGCTGGGTTTTGCTGTGAGTCTTGTTAAGCTCATTCATTATTTGCATACCTGCATGCATTACTTTGATAAAAATTAAATTTAGATTTAAAAAAAGAAAGAACCGCAATACCCAGTAAGAACGTGGAGAAATGTATCTGGAATCTGATACTACAGATGAGAGAATAAATCAGTATGAGCTTTCTAGAGAGCATGTCGGCAGTAAGTAGCAAACTTTCAAATGTTCCTATCACTTAGCCCAAGCATTCCTCCTTCGGCAAATTATTTTAGGGAAAACAACAGGGGTGACAAGCAAAGGTTTACCTAAAAGGATGTTCATGGCATCATTCTTTAAAATATGGGGACACTCTCACTATTCATGTCCATTATTGATAAGGGGATGACTGAGTAGACTTTATACTTCCATATAAAATAATGTTTGTGGGCCTTGAAAATAAGAGTATAAAGTAGTGGTTTTCAAACCATGCTTTTGGAATTCGGTATTACTTTCCCAAGGCTGTCATAGCAAAGTACCCAAAACTAGGTGGCTTAAAACAGCAGAAACTGATTGTCGCACAATTCTGGAGGCTAGAAATCCTAGATCAAGGTCTCCAAAGGGTTGGTTCTCTCCGCAGGTGGTAAGGGCACATCTCTCCCAGGCCTCTCCCCCAGCTGCTTGTGTTTGCTGGCACCTCTGGCTTCCCTTGGCTTGCAGATGCATCACCCTGATCTCTGTCTTCATCCTCACGTGGAGTTCTCCCTGTGCGTGCATCTCTCTCTGTGTCCAAATTGTCCTTCTTTTATGAGGACACCAGTCATATTGGATCAGAGCCCACCCTAAGGACCTCATCCCAACTAGATCGTGCGCAAAGTCCATTTCCAAATAAGGTCCCAGTCACAGGTACTGGGGGTCAGAACTTCAGCAACGCCTTATGGGGGACACAGTTCAGCCCACAAACTGTGAGGAGGGCCACAAAAGCTGCCGCAGAGAAGCTGTTTCCTGAGCTGATGAGTTCTAGCCTTCTCTTGCCAACTTGAATTAGAAAAATTCTTTGTTTTATAAACTAGTATTCTGAGAGTTCATCTAAAGGAAGAGTCCACTGCTTTAAAATATTTAAAAGCTACCAAAATAAAGCTAACTATATTTATTTATGTCCTAGTATATAGCTACTTTAACAAAGTGGCTGCGAGCACATGGACAGGTCTCAGTTCTGTAACGATACAACAATCCCTATCTATATGTACAGCTATGGTGCTTATATTTACAGCGACGTCATTTTTAATGTAACGTGGCCCCCAAATATTCACAGTGCTAACAAGGCTACAATTTTACAAGGGCCCTTATATTTGTCTTCATACTTTCCTGTAATGTCTAATTTCTTTACAATGACATGGCTTTATAAAAATGACTATACCTATATTTTTAATTGTATTTTTTTCCATTATCATTTATCCACTTTACACCTCATATTTTAAATAGAGAAAGAGGTCACTTGTGACATTTTGTAAATACGTGTTGGTAAACTGATTGATGTAGTTTATCCATCTGGCTTGGCTCATAAGAGTTTCAAATCAAGATCATTTGGATGACAATCAGGTTCTATCCAAAACATTAGTTCCTGCCATGTAAACTCCACTGATAGAACTGAGCTTGCAAACCCAAGAGAGAGAAAGATGGATGGATGAGAGAAACAAAATATGGTATTTACATATGACGGAATATTATTCAGCCTTTAAGAGGAAGGAAATCCTGACGCATGCTACAAAATGGGTGAGCGTTGAAGACAGTATGCTAAGTGAAATAAGTCACTCACAAAAGTACAAATACTGCGTGATTCCACTTATACGAGGTACTTAGAACAGTCAAATTCATAGAGACCGACCATGGAATGGCAGGTGCCGAGGGCTGAGAAGAGGGGAGAATGAGGAGTTACTGTTTAACGGATGTAGAGTTTCAGTTTGGGATGATGCAAAAAGTTCTAGAAGTGGATGGTGGTGATGGGTGCGCAGCCATAAGAATGTATTTAATTCCACTGAACTGTATACTTAAACATGGTTAAAATGGTGAGTTTTATGTTATATATATTTTACTACAATTTTAAAAATAAAAAATCTGAACATTAAAAAAAAATGAATCTTCAAATACCTCAAGCTAACACATAGCTATCTGACATTCATGTTTAACTTCAAAAGCTCATTTATTTGTTATTTTTCATTAATGAATCACTATAATCATAATCATCATTTTCATCATTACTATCATCAGACTATTTAGGAAACCAGCTGTATACTTTACTCTAAAGATAGTTTTCCATTTCACTATACAAGCAGCATAAGTATTTTTTTGGTGAAAAACACCAAAAAAAGCATTGAGAAAGTCCTTCTTTGTAATACTTAGAGGGACTTACCCAAACTCAACACCCCCTCCCTTGCTTCGGGGCAACCTCTCCCCAGCCCACCCCTCCACCTCCCACGCCAGGAAAAGATGGACCCAGATAATCAGAAAAACCACCCAAGAAAAGAAAAAGGGAGAATCAGTTACAAATTCAACAAGCCAGGGCACAAGAAAATCCACATCTGTTCCAGTTCTCTCGTTTCCCCTTAAAGGCGCAGAACTGGAGAAGCCTGTGAGGAACCCTCCACGGCCCAGATCCACAGCCTCGCCACGCGGGAGGTTACCAGCACCTGAAGAAAAACAACCACTACCAGAAATGCTCTGCTCTGTTTTCATTCTTCGCAGTCCTTCAGGAAACTCTTGATAATGTGAAATGTTATTACTGCAAACGTTGGCCCAGGCAAGTTTACTCTAGAGTCTGACTATCACCGACTGCTCACAAAATAAAATCATTTTTAAAGGCTGCGAGGAGAGCCAAGTGCAAACCACAAGTCAGAAAACCACCAAGGCGGGCTGGCCTCGCTGCCAGAGTTTAATGCGATCTAATGGGAGGACAACAAGATGTGAGAATTGGATTTTACGACGCTCCGTGAAACGTTTGGCAATGCGAAGAGGCTGGGCCCAACTTCCCCGGCCTTAAGCAAATATTTGAAGTAATGTTTTACTTTCTCATCAGTTTTAATTCTATCAACCAGGGCCTAGAGTTCCAGCCTGCCCGACTCATTTCAAAAGCACCGTCTGCTTTGGGTGGTTACAGAGTCGCTCGATACTGATTCCTCTCAGAGGAAGAAGGGCAGGTGGGGAAGGGGCCAGGAAAATCGGATGAAGCTATTCAGTGGCAGCGTATCAGCTGGACTGCAGTTCTCTTCTGCCCTGGTGATTGATTCCGTGGGTGGGAGGGCAGCGGATAGCGCTCGCCGCAGCAACATTCTTTCACAAGCTCAAACTAAGCCCAGAGAGACAGTCCGATCCGGGCTGGATCAGGCTGCCCGGTCTCACACCAAATGGGGCTGGAACTCAAGTGCAGCTCTATTCCCCATCACTGCCCCCCACCCACCCATCAAACAAGGAAGAAAGAAAAAGAAATAAAATGGTAGCAACATCGAAACTCATTCCTCACATCAAATTCACAACTGCTAACCCTGTGGAATAAAGAGGGTCAAGTCAGGAAATCCCAAACAAGGGCCCGTGAATGAGGGGAAATTAATGAAAGTCCTATTTCAGGCTGCTTTTATTTCTATTGTCAGGGCAATAGGATGCGAGTCACATCTCTTTCCCTCTTCTTATGGAATAATGCCTTCCCAACAACACCAAACTGACTTACATTGTCATTTTGTAGCAGTTACGAATTTGACCCAATGAAGAGGCGTGAAACCTACAGAGTGAAGCATCTTAAAGCAATAGTTCACTAAGTGAAATGCAACAGATCCCAGGATGAAGGAAGAAATATTAGAACTTCTATTTCTCTTGACTTTTTCTCAAAACAGTAAGAAAGCAAGCTTCGCCAACCGTTAAAATAAAGAATGACCCTGAGCATCATCCCTGGATGTGGACAGAGAGGGTCACATATCCCCTGTGGCCTGTGAGCCTTCCTGAAGGAAGGCTGAGCAGTCATCAACCCTGAGGGCATGCCAGGGGCTGCAAGGGGCCAGCAAGGTGGGGCTGCCTATCCCGTGTGTAATGGCTCAGCACGACGGTGGTTTCTTTCTTGCTCAGGTAACAGTCTGGGGGATGAGGTCAGCAGGACAGCTCGAGTCATTCAGGTACTCCTGCTAATGAAGCTCGGCCACCTTCTGCTCCTGGTCACCATGGCCGCCTGCATCTCTTTCATCAGAAAGGTCAGGGCATGGGAGCCAGAACGGGGAGATTTTCTATGGGCCCCGCCTACGGGAGGCATCATTTCAGCTCACCTTCCATTGGCTAGAACTTAGTCCCAGAGCCACACTCAACCACCAGAAAGGCCAGGAAATATCACCTGGTTCTGGGCCCCAGAAGAGGGAAGGGACCGCGGTGAAGAGCCAGCAAGTCTCCACCTCCGACCGAGGCCCTGAGCCATTCATTGCGGGCAGTGCGTCACAGTCTGCGGACTCCCTTACGCAGATCAACTGTGTTTGATGGAATCTAATCCCGTAAAATGAATGAGCAGTTTAACAACACTCTTACCAAGAAGTCACAAACTGAAGCTTGTACTAATAACCCAAGCACAGGCCAATAACAAAAAGAGGTGAGAGCTGAAGCCTCTTAAATTTTTACCGCTGGAAAGAAGCAAATTTAAAATTTCCCCCCAAATTAAGTTTATTTTTAAAATGTATATGTATACCTGCTTTCATAATAATGAACCTCTCTCTCTCCAAACATAACCTTGACATGTGTGGAAATCCAATTAGTTTACATGAACGATTGGTTGAAATTAGGGAAGATTAAATTTTTTTACCCAGTGTTCAACAAAATCTCTACATAATTGAAAAATAGGATAGGTTACAGCAAAGAAAAAAAAAGAAACAAGCAAAAAAATAGGATAGCAAAATAAATGTCATGATTTAGTAAATCTAGCCAATTGATGAGTTCTTTCCACTTGGATCTACAGATATTTATGAAGCATCTTTTTAAGATAAGATAGTCAAAAATTCAAAAATTGAGCCAGATTTTGGATTCATTATATTATGAAGTTTTAAACCATAATTTAGAAAAAATAATGAAGCATTTTAAATTACACAATTCTCACTAATGAAGGCAAAACAGTTTTGATCATCATAAAGAAAACAAAGTAAATAAAATATATTAAAAATATTTTTCTCATCTTTAAGCCTACAATAATTTCTATTCTACATGTTTTATAAAGTGCATAATATATCAGTAAGTAGTATATGTATATAACTTATGAATAAATTAATTTTGCTCATACATACATATATTTAATTATATGGATATAAAATTTAGAGAATATTCTTCTAAAAATTTCTTGGAAACCAGGTAGAAAGAAATCTATTAATCTTTGTTTAAAATGCAAATAAATGCTCTAAACCTATATGAAATGGAAGACAAAGATTGAATATGACAGAGGCCTTCCTTTATAGTGAACGCAAGAAAACAAGATATAGTATAATCATCAGAATTATTTAGGGCCCTGGCTAGTGCAGCCCAGTGGATTGAGTGCCAGCCTGCACTGAAAGGTTGATGGTTCGAATCCCAGTCAGGGCACCTGTCTGGGTTTCAGGCTAGGGCCCCAGATGACAACTGATGTTTCTCTCCTCTCAAAAGAAATAAATAAATCTCCCCTCCCTTCCCCTATATCTAAAAATAAATAAACAATTGTAATTAAACAACAATAAAATAATTTTAAAAATAAAAATAAATAAATAAGCAAAATCGTTAAAAAAAGAATTATTTAGGTACAGTTCTTCCTTAGAGAGATCAGCTCATTTTCATAGGAATACTATGTAGCTCTTTTGTTCTTTGCATTAAATGTTACCCATGAAAGAATTTGAGGTGTATATCTGCAGTCAAGAATAGCATCTTGACAGTAAAATAATGTAGGTTTTCCTTTATAATATTTAACAGACTTCTGCTGCATTAGACTTCTCAAATCTGTTTTAGATTGTGATGGGCCATATTTTAGTAAATAAACAATTACATAAATAAACACTATATTACTCTCTTTTTATCTTACCTTTCCCTTATGTAAACTCACTGCAGACCCACCCATCTGGATAGTCTCAGTCGCTGTAATTTTATCACTTTTTTTCTGCTAACTTTAAGCAAGACTTGAATTCATTATAGAAATAAGATAGAGAGCAAGTCTGATATGAAAGGAGATCAATCACAGAACTTACAGTCAAAAGTTTCTTCTTACTTTCAATAGTTCCCCTAATCAAAGGTAATAAAAATTAATTTTATTTTATTACATTAGCTCATTAATCACATAAAGACTTGGCTGTTAACCTTTCACCTTTCCCAATGGGCCTGAGAAAATCAATAAACTGATAAAATAAAGTAAAATCTGTCACATTATTTTTTAAACCTTTCATAATTAAGAATAATGTATACTTGAGATTCAAATCAAGTTCTCAAAATTTTCATCGAAATAGAAGAATCGGAAATGTGAGCTGTACCAAACAGCCGGGATTTTTTGCAATCTCTTTTTAAAAGTAAGCAAGAAAGAGATTGTAATGAGGTTCCCTGTTCACCTTGATGAAATCAGAATTTTAGAGAAAGTAACCTAGCAGAACTTCAGAAATGTGAAGTTCAAGTTCAACTAATGAAGGCACAAAGACTTTAATTTTAGCTGAATGGCCCTCCCAGTTCCGTGTCAGCTTCACACTCCATTAGACCCCTCGGAACAAAAGGCTCAGACCCTCCCACTGGGAATCTTTAGCTGGAGCCCTGGGCACTATTGTTGATTTTATCCTACAGGGCTTGGGAACACATTTTATAAACATGAAAACAGAGAGCAAATAAGTGTGAGAAACATTTGGTGAAAGAAGGTCAACGGCAATAGCTCACACGCTGTCGGAGCCCCCCCCCCCCCCCGGATTTCTTTTACAGTGATGTAGGTAGATGCATTTCGGGCTGGTGTGTTCAGTCGGAGGGAGGTTTGAAAACGAGATTCATGTGTCTCTTTCCTTACATGTGAATATAATCAGTTTCTCAGGGAAGAATATCCTGCAGGGTGACCAACTGCTGGGCTCATCCTCTCATACCACCACAGGCCTTATTTTCAGCCCGAGACTCGGGGATGCTTTCTTCAGACAAATCAACGCTGGCTTCGTGTGCGGAAAATTCTGCTCCCTCCAGGTTACCCAGTGTGAGTGAAACACTGGGATTCCACGGAACCCGCAAACTGTTTCTCCTCTTCTGGCTGGATTTGGCACATTGAAGCATCGAATCAAAACTACAAAGCCAGGGACCCATCTGCCACATGAATGCTATTTCAGGATATCTTCAATATTGTGTTTTCCTTTTAAATAAAAATGAAATAATAAATCACATGATATAATACCACAAAGAATCTGGCACATGCTAAAATATAAAAGAGAGCACATTATTTCTTGGCCTTCCAATATACGCGAAACCTATCTTGAACTGAAACAAACAACTTGAAAATATATGATACTCACAAATGGCATCTGAATGGAGCATTTGCTTAAGCAACTGTGAAAGAGGAGAAACTCCATCAAAAGCCCCAAAGGTTTCTCAGTTTAAGTTAAGGAATAAAATTAGTTTCCTACAAACCATACCCCTAAAGCAAAAGATGAAAATCCTCTAGCTGACGTCACGTATGCAGACCTTTCCAATTAACCGTGGGAATAAATCAGCCTATGAAAGCCACTATGATCCTGTATGGATCTCTAGTACACAGGAGAAAGTTTTCTCAGGATCTCAAAGGGGTTCCAAGATTGCATTTTTTCATGGCAATTGACAAACTAAAACTCTACCATGAAATACAAAGCTGACAGTAGCCTAGAAATCTATTCAGTTAGTGAGCATTTGGTAACTATGAGCCAGCTGGAAAAGACACACCCAGTACGAATCTCTATCTGTTCCTTCATCTACTCTTACATATTTATGGGGGGCCTACCACCTGCTGGGTGCAGGGCTGTGAGCCAGGCAGAAGGGGGTGCTCTTCTCGTGGGCGTGCCAAGCTGTGAATGGTAATGACTTCTCAGAGGGACAAAAGTGCTATTAGCACTGGTGCGGAGTGAGAGAACTCTTAGTTCTGACTCTCTCAAGGCCAAACCATTAATGGGGTTGCAAAGAAAAAAATATGCTGAACTCACTTTTATTCATGTAAACATATATACATGGAGTTTGCTATAAACTGAGTGTTTCGCCCCAACCCCCCAAATTCATGTGTTGAAACCCTGTCTCCCAATAAGGTGGTACAGGAGTGGGGCCTCAGGACTGGGCGAGGTCCTGAGAGCGGAGCCCTTGTGAATGGGATGAGTGCCCTTACAAGGCCCACGAGAGAGCTCTCTTCCCCTTTCCGCACTGCACCGTGGGATGATACGGCGAGAAACCAGCTGTCTGCAACCCCGAAGAGGGCTCTCCCAGAAACGTTCTGGCACCTTGACCTTTGACTTCAGCCTCCAGAACCGTGAGAAACAAATGTCCATTGTTTATAAGCCATGCAGTCCGTGGCAGTGTTGTTACAGTAGTCTGAACCAAGGAAGAGTTGGCGTGAACCGCTTTTATTTTGTTTTGTTTTTGTGGCTGCGGCTGCTGTTGTCTTCCTTCTGTCTTCTCTCCTTGTAGATCAAGTTATGAATGGACTGGAGTAGACTCGGTATGAGCAACCCCAAACCCCAAACTCTCACTTAGAACCTTTGGCGCTGAGCTGATCCACACCGACATCACTATCATCATCATCATCATCATCTTCATCAAGAGCCCTGCATTGCCTACCCCGTGCATCCTATTCATTCTATTATAAAGCTTGTGTTAGTATCACCCATGTGGCAGCAGGGACTTCCTTGGTCAGAGCATATATCTTGATATATATCTGCATACATCAAACACCTGATAAATTTGGTATTTCAGAAATTGCACCCAGGCTGGCAAATACAGATGAGCTGAAGCTGTAATAAAACTCTAACAAAACATTTGAGTAAACTCACACATCTGTGGACAGATGGGAGGCATTATGAAATCCAGGTCATTGCTACGGCAACCTCTGACCCCCTGGCTACTGCTGCTGGGCCAGCGCTGAGTGTAAAGGGCCTCTGTGAGTTTTCCTCCTCTGTCAGCATTCAGAGAAATCATTTGTAATCTCTCTAAAATGAGCTATTAAAATAGACAGCCTTTGATCCACACCCATGAAAACGATGCACAAAACACTCCAGATCTTTGACCCAGGACCCAAGGCCTCACTGCTTGCATTTGTTTGTTTTTTGAAAACATAATATTTCCATGAATACACTTTGCTCCCTGCCAGAAGTTTTCCTCTCTGACAAATGCACTAGGTGGTAATATTTGAGGTGGGCTCCTTGGGAGCTTCGGAGAGTAATTTCAGAAGTGATCAATCAGTTGTACAAACCACAAAACAGAATGAGAGAGAGGTTTGGAATTTTTAAAAGGCTCTGTTCACCAGACTATGTGAATAATATGAACTTAATACCCAGAAATCCTTATTTGAAAGAGAATTTAATATATTTGTGGGTGCCAATACGTATAAATCTCACTGAATTCCAGAGAAACATCAGAATTTCCTCTCTCCACCTACTGACTAATCTTCAACTCGATATTCGAGAACAAGTTTCTTCCCTGGTTGGAAGAAACCTACAGTATTAAACATTTAAAGTGTTTAAGTCTGGAAGGTGGGATTCAGGGAAGAGGGGGTTTTACTTATGCAGCACCTGAGTGAAAAGCTATCACGGACAAATCAGGGGATGTGGCAGAGATCGGACATTTAGCAAGCTTTTGGGTTAACTGTACCTGGATCCAGCCCTATCAGTTTCTTGGCCATGTGGCTCAATTTCCCCATCTGTAAAATGTAGAGAATAATAGTACCTACCTGTAAAGTTGCTGTGAGGTTCAAATGAATCGTTGTCCAATGTGAAGCACTTAGAACAGTGCCTACCTTGCAGTAAGCACTTGATAAAACGTAGTAATGATTATTGTGACTGTATTTCAGACCAAGGCGGGAAAAAATCCAACTAAAAAAATCATTGTTCAACTCTCAGAATCCTGAGTCCAAACAGTTATGACAGTGAAAAAGCGATGACCTCAAAGTGCTTAGCAAATGTGTCAGTTCTTAAAGTTTTTCATTAGAAGCTGGGTCATTTACCATACACTTATGGTTACCTCTCTTAGCCTCTTTTGGCTATTCAATGCCAACAAAAGGCTAAAAAGACAACCATCACCGAAAAAGTGCATGTCTAGACTTTGTGTAAAATCCTAAGAACAAGAGCTGCAAAGTGGGGTCTGACTTTCAGACTCACAGGTTTGAAAGACAGTGTTTCCCAGATCAGGATGCATCAAATTTCACATTTGAGATTTGAACTATGCACCGGGATTCATAGAATATTTACTATAAGACCTTTCCTATATATGCACACTTCTGGAGGATACCATAAGGAACACTGGTATGCCCATCTCAGAAAAAAATTAAGCATTCTGAACACACTCAGGAATGCCACGTTGAGCAATGTCGGAAGGCACCGGGTGCGATTCCTCAGGAGCACCACGCTCTGTATTCTGTGTGAATGGTGTCCCCTGGGGTGTCCCCTGTGTGAATGGTGCACACAACAGCGAACCTGGACACAATCAAATCCAGTGACTTCAGGAGCCACCATTCTGAATTTGGTGTTGATTATTCCCAAGCCCCTTTCTGCTGCCACTGTTGATAATAGGCTTCCTCAAAGGAGCTTGTTGGCATTTGCTAGTATAACTGCCCTGGGAAAAGGGAACTATACCCAGATCTATATTTAAAGAACTATTGGATGCTGGCTCTGAATAAATGCTAATCCCTGGAGTCCAATATAGGTACTGTGGTCAGCTACTAAAAAGGGGACTTTGGGGTCCAGTCATGAATGATGTGTTCTTGAACACAGCTGTGGTTATTTCTCTATTCCTGTATGCAGACTTGAAAAAATGACAGCGAGGCTAACCCTCACTGTAGCTTCCTGATCTGTGGGGTGATGGCTATTATTTCTGATAGGAAAGCCAAGAAGAAACTTCCAGAACCCCTTTCCACAACAGCAAACCGAAGGTACCAGGACATCTCCAGGAGGAACCACAGAGATGGGTGCCACCATCAAAGACCCGAAAGCTGCAGCAGAACGGCCCTCACCAGGCCGGCTCTCCTGTTCTGGTTGTGCTCCACGTTCTGGGGGGACGACAGTGGGTCATCACAAGCCTGACTAGTCAGCTCAGGCTGCCATGACAAAACGCCATGGACTGGGTGGTTTCACGATGGAGAACTACTTCTGGAGACTGGAAATTCTCAGATCAAGGTGACTACAGATTCAGTGGCTGGTGAGGGGCTTCTTTCCAGTTTATGGACAGCTGCCCTCTTGCTGTACCCTCCCATGGGGGTGGGAGTTGGAGTGACCTCGAGTTTCTTCTTCTTCTTACAAGGGCATGAATTCCATCATGGGGCTCCACCCTAATGACCGCATCTTAACCTAGTTACCTCCCCAAAGCCCCACTTCCTAAAACCATCACATTGAGGGTTAGAGATTCAACTCAGGAGTTTGGGGGTCCACATACAATCAGTCCCTAAGGCAAGCTTAACTAGGGAATGGCTCTGATAAATTCCTGATTAAGTCACTATTGGTCCAGCTCTCTTGCCCTCACCCAATAAGCAGTAAATTACCATGTTGCCTCATGTTAACTATCTGGCTCCAGTCACATTAGTCTCCCCTTCCTCAGATCGCCAAGCTGGCGATCACATCACCGACATCATTCTGATAGGGCCTGGACAGCAAGGAGTAGCAGTTACCCTACATTTCTTTGTAAGACAGATGTTTGCTAGAAGGTGGAAGATACACCTCATAAAAATTCGAGGATATCAAGTCCTGGATATCAAGATAGCATTGCGATTGCAATAAAAAGGGAATACATAACTCCCAGAATTAGATGCCGAGACAGATGGAGGCTAGTGAGTCCTTTGTTTGAGTGATAGAGATAATAAGTTGAGCTCCTGCCTTGCTGCTGTTGTTATTGCTTGGAAACCCAAGGGGGTGGGGCGGGGGGAGGGGCCCGTGAGCGTTGAGGATCCACAGAGGTGCCCCATGCTGTACCATCAATTCAGAGGCCCACGTACAGAGGCTGGAAGCTAAGAACCATTCCCCTTCTTCCCAGCGAGGTCTGGAAGCGATTTAGATTCCGCCAATCAGAAGAGCTCAACAAGATATGGGAGGCAGAACGGGGCAGAGCCTGCGTTCCCACCCCTTCTGTGCTCCTGGCTGGCAAGCACGGTGGTGAGCGCTTGTGGCCGAGGCCTGGGCCCCGGCTGTGAGCCGTGTAGGTGTCAAGAGCCACCACAGGACGCCTGCCTTGTGGGTGTGGGTCGTGGCAGGCTCAGCCCTGATCTGGATCCAGCAGCCATAGCAGCAGCTTTCTGGTGGTGGCAGTTCCCTGAATGTGACAGTTAACTGCTGTGACAGCTCACTGACCCTGGCGGCAGCCCCATGGTTCTGGAGCCAGCAGCTTCCGGATAGTAAGGGAGGCAGGGGCTCCTTTGCTGACCCAGTTCTGTGATGGGGGAACGGGTCACTCCTGAAAGGACAACTTAGAGTGGTCCTATCCCAGGATTCCACATAGTCTCCACCAGAGAACGGAATTGCATTAGTTCGGGGAGAAAACCAATAAACCCACACATCTGGGGCCAGAGGTGCTCTGCGTGAGAGAGTAGAGAAACGGTGACTCCCCAGAAGTAGGTACGCTTATGTCATGTCCACTATACGGAAGAGGAAAATGAGACACACAGATCTTAAGGGACTGGGCCAGGCCCTCCCTGCTAGCAAATGGCAGTGCTGAGGCTTGAACCTGGGCAGCGCGGCCTCGTGAGGCTACGGGTAACCACTACAGCTCCACAGCCTGTCGCCAAACGGATGGTCACAGAGATTTATAGTTCCTGCTGAAGACAAGTACTCACTAAGGACGAGGACAAAGAGCTATGAGAGTGTGGGACCAGAAGGCATGACTTAATCTGGAGGGAGTGGGCAGCTCATTAGGAAAGGTTGCCTCGCAGGAGAAATATTTAAACTCAAATCTGAAAGGTGAGTAGGGCTTAGTTCCATGAAAGCACCGTTTTCTTTTTTGACAAGGGGGTGGGGACAGTGGGAAGAACCTTCTAGGAAAACGGTAAATGCAAGAGTACAGTGGTGCCTTGGAAGAAGCCGGTGCAGCTGGAATTCAGAGGCAGAGTGTGGTGTGAGCTGAAATGGGAGCAGGGGCGGGGGCGGGGCCAGGTCCCCGGGCATGGGCACCTGGGCAAGGAATTTAGACTTGATCCTTCACCTCCGCAGGGGTTTAAGCCAGAAGCCACATAAACAATTTACAGTTCTTAAAAAAAGATGTGCTGAATATATTAAAGGAGGCACAATGCTAGGATTTCATTCATAAAACAAATTAAGTAAAGATGTCCATAAATAATTGCCTTTACTAAAATTTTTCTGAGAGGCTGCAAATTTACCGTCAACATTCAAATGCAGCAGAATGTCAGAGAACCAAGAGCATGGCCTTTGGAGGATTCACATCAGACGCATCCAGCTGTTCAAATCACTCGCGGCCGGACTCAAGGCAAGTTCTGTCATGGCTATGGGTCTGTCTCAATTCCCTCATCGGTGAAATGGGAATAATGTTTACTCGTAGGCTTTTGTTAATATAATTTATCTTTCAGCAGGACCCCTCGAAGACTTAGAAATCTGACTGACCTGGTGCAACTCTCCAACCTGTGACAAAGCCCTGCCCACGACTTCCTGTAACTTCCAGTAGCCTGTGGGCACAGTTGCTCCTGCATCTAGATTTCTATGCCCACCAGGCGGCCTGCGCATATCCGTCTGGAGGGGCGCCCAGCACCCTTGCAGGCTCACCAGGTTTCCTGACCCGGAAGTTGCGTGAAGTTGACCAACATCCTTGAGATTTGGAAGGAAGGGCTCACGGGAAGAACTGCATGGAGCGCTGCGGTCTCCACCACCCCGCTGGTTCTACCGCTGGTCGGCCTGCCGATTTCCCCGGTCCCCTTTTCTCTCGGTTCAAGAACAACGAACCTCCCTCCAGTTAGTAAGAGCTCTGCCCACACCTCCATGCGCTCACTGGCTCATCTGCTCAGTCATCACCGCATTTTTCTGGCAGAGACAGCTCTCCTTTTTTTAAGAGGAATTCTGGGAAATGGCATTTTCTTCATATTATTACAAGAAAGAGTTCAAAATCAGTAAGTATGGATAGCAGCTACTATTATCAACATCATTATTCATTGGTGCGGAGGTTCTCTTTCTTGGTATTTAGAATAACATGCCTTTCGCCCTTATTTAGGTTTTCCCTAAAGCAAAACCACCCCTGTATCAGCGTCTCTCTGATCCCAGCCAGGGGGTGACTGCATTAGCTAGCCTTGCTGCATAAACAACAAACCTGCGTTGACAATGGTTCACAAAACAAAGGTTAGGTTTTTTTCACTGACATTCCACGCGGACTCCGGGTCCTCCGCGCTGTGTTCTGGCAGTAGGTAGGCTGGGGGCCTGTCTTCCCATCCTGGAGCCCAGGCTGAAGAAGCAGCCCCTCTGTGGGACGCGCCTCTCTCACGGCGCTGGGAAACGAGGGCCAGAGTTAAACACACGATGGCTGACACCTTCTGCCCAAACGGCGCACACGTACACCATGCCGGCTCACATCGTACTCGCCAAAGAAGACCCACGGCTGAGCTCGACGTCAGCGAGGCGGGGAAGTGGGGAGACTGAGCGTGCAGGCGGACGCTGGCCAGACCTATGCGACAGAACTGTGACCCCGGCCTCGGCGGCACACGGCCCCAGGCGGTCAGGACTTGGTCAGTGACTGCCGGATAAATATATACATATGTATTTTTTGCCCCTGCTTCAAACTCAGGATCAACGGGAGAAAGTTAAATGTGCTCAAACCCAATCACACAGCAGTCCCCACTTCCAGTCGGCCCTCCCCCAGCTTCCCCACGCCCAGGACCTCCAATCAGCATACCTGAAGCCTTGCCTGCTTTTCACTATAAAACAGCTCTCCCGCTCCCTGCTGCCTTTGACTCTCTGCCAAGTGCACGTGACGGAGGCTGACTGCCTTGCTATATGGCGCACTCTGAATAAACAGCCTCTGTTCTCATTTGGGTGGTCTGCTTATTGCACAATATACACCCCTCCTGGGGCGGCAGGGTGGGGTGGGGAGGGTCACTGCACATCCCGCGGCCGCGTGTGAGGATGAATAATCTTCTCTGAGGGCAGGGGAGAATAAAAGGAGGCGGGACAATGCACAATCTGCCACAGTTCACCCCCTGGATCAGGAAGAGCTGCTTTGCCCCTCCCCACAAGCAAAATTCCGTTCAATCACAAAGGTACACTTGACATTCTCCATTTCACATCTGGATCTATGTCTGCTTCTTTAGAGACATTCGAACTAAAACGCAAGCTGTGTATATAAGATATAATCATAGTAGCTTGGGAGTAAGGCAACAGCAAGAACGCTCTTCAGAAAGGGGAAGAATAGGAGGGGACTGCTGGTGGCAGTGACTCCTCAGCAGCAGGTCCAGAAGCCCCTGGGCGTGCATCGCAGAGCCTCCTCCTCTTCCTCCTCTTCCTCCTCTCTGAGGAGGAGACCCTCCAGACGGGGGCTCCGGTTCCACCTCCTGGAAACATCGCTCGGCCCACTTTTCTGCAAGACTCTTGGCTCTGCCCTCTGAGAAGCTCTACCTTTTTCATTTTCTTCCTCTGATGCATCAGAAGAGATCACTGGACAACATGCCCTCCTTTGCAGCTGAGCTTTGTTCAAGAAAAATCGTTCATTAAAATGCTAAGGACGGCTTTCTTCAGGACTGTTTGCAGTAGGTGCCCTGACTGTGTTGGGGAGAAAGTGGGCTGGACTCCAAACACATCAAGGGCAAGTGGGGGTTACAGTCAAGGAGCAGAAGGAGGGGTCTGCGGATGGAGAGTTACTGAGAGAAGGGCATCATGGGACAACAGATTCTTGCTGAAGGCAAGCCAGGGAGATCAGACAGTAGGGGTGGGAGGTGAAGAAGTATTTGATAGGATGTCGAGTGTGATCAGACATCAAGGGAGGGAGGTGGAAAGTGGGGAACTAGTCTAAAAGAGTATTCCAAAGGGTTTGTCTCAGCATCCTTCTCAGTCCCTCTTCTGCCTGTGGACATTCAGGGACCCAAGGGTTTACTTATGTCTTCAGGAGTGGTGGCCTCTTTAATTTGGGCTGGTGGCTGAACACCAGCCTCCCATGTTTGCGCACGTGCGCGCACACACACACACACACACACACACTCACAACCCCCGAAAAACCAAAACACAAAAAACGCTGTTGGCTTTATATCTGTTTGATCCCACTTAGAACCCTGTGTCAATAGCCACAGCTATAACTTTTTTCAAGACCTGCCCGTCTCTCCTCACAAGCTGTTTGAGCTCATTGGGTTTTGTCAGACAGACCTGCCCTTATCTCTTTTCTTTGAGCCATTCTGTCCAGCTGAAAGGACTTATCTGTGGGGGAGGGTTATACCTTAATACACTTAGAGGTTTAAACAACGGTGTGTGGGAGCTACACCTCTTGATCTATCCTTTCACCCCAAGATTTGGGGTTTTTTAAAAGATTTATTTATTTATTTATTTTTAGAGAGGGGGGGAGGAACAGAGAGAAAAAGAGGGTGAGAAACCTGCTAGGGACCTGGCCCAAAACTCAGCATGTGCCCTGACTGGGAATCGAACCAGCAACCTTTCGTCCACAGGCCAGGACTCAATCCACTGTGCCATACCAGCCAAGGCAACCCAAGATTATGTTTTAATTAGCCTCTGTTGCTCAACGCTTTTCCAAATTTTATCTTTTGCTGGTAGATAAGAGAAACAATAACATATATCAACCCTGAAAGTTTCAACACTTCTAAATTCTCTTTTTCCTCTCATCCCTGCTTGACCAATTCTTTTCTGAGCTCATTTCTTCTTTATGGTTACTTGTCAAAGGCATCTAAAAACAACCATGGCACAACAGTGGCATTCTATGGCCTCAGCTTAACTGAGAGCCACAAGTATATTATCTGCCTTCAAACTGTTGTGAACAGCATTAAACCCAATATTGACCCCTCCACATCATAGATTGCCATTTTTCCCCTGTCCTTGCTCAAGGTTTCCTTGTTACCTGCCGGCCAGAAGCCAATGCCACATCTTTTAGGACTTTGGTTATGCGGCACTTCACTCCCGGTACCTAGTGAGCTTTGGTGCAGTAACAAACGATCCCCCAAATCTCTGTGGCTCATAAAATAAAGGCTTACTGAGCACTCATGTTACCTGCAGGCTGCAGGTATGTTTCATTCTACTGCACATGGCTTCTCATGCTCAGACCCAGGTGCACAGAAGACAGTATTGCAGCCAACTGTTTAATGGCATTTATCACATCGGCTCGGATGTTACAGGCCAAGCCCCATACCAATGGGACAAGGAAGAATACCCTTCCAAGGGTGGGAACTGCAGGATAAAAACGTACAATATTCTCGCAAGGAAAGAGGAGCAAATGAACGGAGAAATAATAAAATCAACCGCACTGGTAAAGAACAGAATTATTTGAGGAATACGTTTTTCTCTCTTAATGCTGACAAAGCAAGATTATTAATAAATGAATTTAAAATCCGGGATAAAAAATGTAAATAAAGTCTGTGGTAAAATTTGATAAGAAGAAGAAAAAGAAAAAAAGGAAAGTCTCTGTGTGTGATTATCTCCTTTTCCTCTTGGTTGCTTTCTTTTTTCACTCCTTCCCTAGTCCCACTCAAAGCGGAACGTCATGCGGACTAGGAGAGAAAAGCGCTGCTCGGGAACTCTGCTTGCCCTGCGTTCCTAAGACCAAAACCAGGGAACCCTTGGATGGCAGGGAAAGGTGAGGACTCTGGTCCGACCTTGCAGGAACGTGGGCCTCGTCCTCCCTCTGCGGTTTAGTAGTTTGCACCCTCAGACCAAGCCAGTTCCGGGAATACCAAGCAGATAATAAGACCACACATATCCTTCATTAACAAAAGTTAATAACTCAAATGATAAGACTAATCTGCCTACAGATCAGCGTCTAAGTGCCCCATTTGCCTCCATGGTAGTCTTTTCCTGTGGCCCAACTTTGGGAGCAGAGACTCAATCTTACGTCTTGGACAGGGCAGCTGCTGGCTTATGTTACGCATGCGTTTCTGCCAAAGAGGAGAAAGGGTCTCCTCTCTAGGTGGACAAGTTACAAAAAGAACTATTAAAAGAATAAAAGATGCCTCTCCCTTTCATTTAGTGAATTAGTAAAAGATGGTAGCACATGGCCTAACTAAAGAAAGCACCTTTGTGGGATTAAACAGAAAAAAAAAAAAAAGACTCCCCACCCCCAGCCCCCAGCAAAGGGAGCCCCTCACCAGGGTTTCAGCTTGGCGAGCGCAATGCAGCTTTGACTGCAGCCCCCACTCACCTCCTGGACCACATGCCTTTGTTCAGTGCACAGAAACACAATTATGAGTGACAGCCCTGCATTTGACATTAAGCATGGGATGCAAAAAAATCCCATGTAAAACTTGTCGAAATGAATATTTTCCCCCAATAAATTTCATTCTCAGCTTCTGCAGACTGGCGTTGAGTGGTTTAATTAAACTCCACGCTGACGTGAGCCAGTCACTTGTATCCATTCTCTATTGAGAAAGGAGCCTTAGGTAACTCCGCGGTGTGAGCACAATAAGACCTTTCTCTCCCGTGTAGGCAATATGTCATGTTTAGTGCCCTCTGATGGAGTTATTTATTCACTTCCTTAATGCAGAAACAAGCTGGTGAGCTGGGGGTTTTGGGGATTTTCCTCCCTCTCTTTCTCTTTCATTGTCGTTTTGCATTTTATTCTCCTTTGTGGTTCAATCCTCCACATTCAGATCTTTACCTTTTCTCGCCAACTGCCAGTAACAGTGCACTTGAAAATGTTTGCCGGATTTTCTCCAGACACCTGCTGCCGAGGACCACATGTAGGAGCCTGGGGCAGTAATGGCCTCTCATTAGAGAGGCTGGCCCTGTGCTATTATAAAGAAGTCATTCTTCGACTCCTTCGCTTCACACAGCATCATACCCAGCAGTGCAAATGTACAGATTATTTAATGTTCTGCAACACTCACAAGTGGGGTTTTAACAAAAAATGATCAACGAACTACAACTATTTGCCTTTGGGAGAAGCCAGTGTCAAAGTCCCGAGCGGCCTCCACTGTAACGTGAGCTGTGAGTTTGCACGTCGGTGCGGTACCGACTCCAGCGACGTGTGTGTTCGACGTGCCAAAAGAGTGGCTGGTGACTTGTTTTTCTTAAAATATACTGACCCATAGTAGAAGCAGTCATGAATAATCTAGGACCACTCATCAGAAGCCACCCAGAGTACAGAGAATGGAAAATAAAAATAAATGAATGCATGTCGAGAACTTGCTCAGTTCTGAGATTTATCAGTGTCACTTGAAAATGGACTTTTTCAATAATACCTTTTGGGGAAAAAATGTTAAGATTAAAGAAATTCATCTACTCACTGCAGAGGAAAATCAACGTGGTTGGATATTTCGTTGTGACCAAACTGGGGCTGTAAGGCTTTAACAAGACGCTATGAATGTTCTGTGTCGTGGTCCTCCCAAGGCTCCTGCCAGCAGCCGTCCACACACGGGCGCTCTCCAGGTCTTGTCCTTTTCCATTTCATTTGGTGTGAAGATAAATAGAAGGATGCTTTCCGTTACAAGTAGCAGAGATCCCCAACCAAACTGGTCAAGATACTAAAAAAAAAATTATTTCACATCATCAAAGGTCCAGAAGGAAGGAGGGCTGTGGGCTTGCTTACGTCGGTGGCCGGTGATGTCATCAGTTCTGTCCTCTCAACTGCTCTAGGCTTTCTTCTCAGGACAGTTACAAAATGACTCCAGCAGCTGCTGACCGCATGTTCTGACAGGGTGCAGATGGTAAGTTTTTCTCTTCTGTGGAGCAATCTTAGGAGCAAGAAAATTTGGCCCAGAGGCTTCCAAATCTCAATCCTAAGCCACCTCTGGCAGAAGAAATGGGACTGGTCTTAAACAGACCAGACCCTCTCTTGGAGATGTGGAGGTATCATGATCCCTGGGCACGTGGCTTCCTGGTGCTGTGGGACAGGGCAGGGGATAATCTCACAAAATGGGGTTTCTGATGAAAAAGGGAAAGAAAAGGGGGAAAGAAAGGGATGCGAAGTGAGGAACCAGTGTGACCCTCTCTGAGAGCTAACTATGCAGTTAGGTTAGTAAATCTTAGTCAAAGTGTCTCTAAAACTACTACTAAAATACTGCTTACAAAAACAAAAGCTCTTCCTTCTTAAGAGATTAGCCGGTTTCCCCACCCCCCACCCCAACAAGATTAATATAAAAAAAGAACAGAAAAAGAAAAGCCCTATACAATTTAGGATGTGCTTACTTACTGGGCCCATTCAACCTCAAAACTAAGAAATTTCTCACTACCTTTAGAGTAGATATTTTGGCTCCTTTTAACTGCTGGACACTCACATCAGAGAGAGCTAAGCAGATTGATGGTCAGTATGAAGACTTACAGAAAAGCTGAAGTTTATAGTTCCATAAACATGGATTTTCGCAGAAGATAAGGAAATCATTTTTAGCTAACTGTCATCTATAATTTTTTTCTGATGTTACAGCTACCAATCCACACATTTTTGGGACCAGGTAAGTATTCTGCAAGTTTTTTAAATAGTCTAATATCTTGCTAAACAAAATATATTCCTTGGACCAGTGGCATCGGCATCATCTGGGAGCCTGTTTGAAATGCAAAATCCTAAACCCAACCCAAACTTACAGAATCTGCATTTTGACAAGATTCCTAAGAGATTCATATGCACAACTAACATTTGGGAAACTACTGTAAGGTATATTTAGTCACTCCCTTGGCCCCTGACACCTGCAGGATCCATGGACATAATACGAAATCTCCCAACTACACTATACTGTAACCTGAGGAACTGGGAAACTAATATCGTGGACTCAGAAAACAAAATTCTTGCCTGTCTCTTATCTCTGTTCATCAATCCAAACATCAACATTCCATTTAAACTCAGTGACTTTTATGTGAAGGGTGCCAAGAAAATGTCTGATCCCTTCTTCTGACCGCATTAAAACTGCCTGGACACTCGGACACACATGTGACAGTTCCCAGTGGGAAGACGAAAAATCAGAACTTGCCCGGAGTCATTTCGATAAATGCTGGCGCCA
Organism: Anoura caudifer; assembly: GCA_004027475.1. Classification (NCBI taxonomy): domain Eukaryota; kingdom Metazoa; phylum Chordata; class Mammalia; order Chiroptera; family Phyllostomidae; genus Anoura; species Anoura caudifer. Next base: position 90,671 of record PVKU01000341.1, on the reverse strand, counting down.
TCTGCACCCAGGATGGATTCAGGACAACATGGAGGCCAGCATGTGGTCAGTGCAGGTAAATAACCCCCCTGTCCAATCTTTAAGTGATAATAAGGCTAAAGTTACAGATGAAGTCTATTTCTCCGATTTGGCCATCTGGACAAGTACAGTATGTTCAGGCTTATCTACCCCACATTCAGCACACTCCCCTTCTTGGCATTTTTCTCTCATTTCCTCGAAAAGCCTTTTCTGGAGAAACTTCAGATCAGAAGCCAAAGAAAATTCAGCTCAATTTGCCCTGCTCCCCATGGAGCCCCCAATGACTGAAGGCTTTCATTCCCTTCTCTCCCACGTTACTTCTGGCCCTGCGCTAGCTGCTCTCAGCGCCTCCCTGGCTTTCACGGCGAGAAAGCAGCAAATTTGCTGGGCCAGTCTAGACTAAGGGAGCAGACTGCACTTTATTTTCTTGGGCATTTGTTTTACTTTGCTTTATTTGTTGCTGTAGTTGTTACGTTTTAGTGCAGTCTATTGATAAATAAATATATATATGTATATACATACACACACACACACATATCACCATAGATGTATAAAGGTATGGTCAAATCTACAAAGGTAAGATCTAGAAATACATAGTTGCCCACACCTTAACTCCCCCTACCTTGCCCTTTACCTGTTCTTTGTCACCTTCTCCTTCTACACCATGACTTCGTAATATTTCATGTTTCTCCCACATCAGGTCTATGCCTTTCCTCTGAACCGATGGGCTTGCCCCTGTTTCAGAGGACCTGAGGCTTCCGGGTGAGAGCTCTTCGGGCTTTGGAACCACCCACACCCATTGCTACACACCCCTATCTTAACTCCTTCCTCCATTCGCTTCATATCCCGTTTCCAATTCCAGACTCATCCCTTCACCCTGACTCTGGATCCTTTCGGTAGGGGGTTGAGTGGTGGTCCCTAAAAAGATATGGCCATGTCCTGATCCCCATGACTGGGAATGTTACCTTATTTGGAAAAAGGGTCTGCAAAGATGCGATTAAGTTAAGGACCTTGAGATCCTTCTGGATTGTCCATGTGGGCCCTAAATTCAATAACAAGTGTCCTCGTAAGAAAAAGGCGGAGGAAGATTTGAAGCAGCAGAAAGAAGACACAGACACGTAGAGGTCAAGGCAATGTGAAGGCAGTGACAAAGAAGGAGGCGACAGGGCCTCATGTCGAGAAGCGCAGGGGAAAGCCAGCGACCACCAGATGACAGAACAGTGAAAGCAGGACTGTCCTCAACCCCCCAGGCTCCAGAGAGAGGCGACCCTGCCGACACCTTGATTTCAGACTTCTGTCTTCCAGAACTGTGAGAGGGTACGTTTCTGTGGTTATAAGCCACAAAGTGTTTGTGAGGACATTTTTTCATTTCTTTTTAAGAAAGAGAGGAAGGGAGAGAGAGAAATATTGACATGAGAGAAGCATCAATTGGTTGCCTCCCACACGCACCCAGACCGGGGATCATGCGCACCAGAACTGGGGAGCAAACCCACAGCGCAGACATGTGCCCGGGCTGGGAATCGAACTCACAACTTTCCCATTACGGGACAGCACTCCAACCAACTGAGCCACACTGGCCAGGGCTCTTTCATCTTTAAATACATTTTTGAAAACATTTAAGCACTCAAAAAACAAACAAACAAACAAAAAAAAAAAAACCAAAGCCGAAACACTTGGTAAATATGTTAACAAATGAACACGAGTCCTGTTTGCTGCCTCAGGGCCATGCTGGGTGTGCTGTGGTGGAACAGAACGAACACAGCGCCCCTTCCTGTTGTACCCATTTTACATAATGGTGAGTAATTTAAAACATTTTGCAATAAAATAAGCAAGTGTTATAAGTTACAGTGTAAATGTTGCATTATTATTGAAGGTAAAGTGTTCAAGGAAAATTCAAACATTTGGGCCACTCTGACCCAAAGTGTAGACTTCCTGAGGCAGACACAGTTTCAGAAGTAACGCGAGGGTGCTGCATTTATTGTAACTAACAAAACAGACCTCGTGATATAGATGTTACCGACTGGAAGGCAGGGAGTCCACATAAAAGCTGCGTATCACCTAAGCCAACGAAACCAGGAGCTCTGGCTCACGCCCAAAATGCATTCATTCCATGGTCATTCTTTACAAAAAAGCAAGAGAGAGAGATTCACCATAGAACTCTTTTAAATACCAAATCCTGTGGATTTAAAAACACAGCTCACATCATAAACATATGATCCCCCAACTGTTCACCAATGTGGACATTTTTATGTGCCATGGTTTCAGATCAAGTTTCAGTCATGATGAGAATTCAGCAACCCACGTTTTTGCTGGGAGCTTGGGCCTTGCCGGCAGGCTTGCTTCCACGTTGCAGAGAATTGTCATGCACACTGGGGAAGAAGTTGAGGCCTGAACTTTCATAAATCCTGAGTTGAAACAGAGTTAGGTAAATTTTAAAAATAGTTGGCCCTGTTTGCACAGCACACAGCACTTTAAAAGAAATTATCAAGGTTCATCTACTACAGAAGCTTTTTGAAAGTTCTTTTTGCGATGGAAGAAACTTGTCAAAACGAGTTTAGCCACATGAGACCACCTGTCGGTTGTCTTCCTGCCCTGTTAGAATCCAAATGGAGATGAAGTTGTGAGTGTGTGTGTGTGCGCCCTTTACATCTGCATCAGTCATCAGGTACATCTTCCAAATAACTTTGCTGATTTGTGGCACTTCTTGAACCACTAGTAAATGACCGAGCGGCTACAAGAGTTAGAAAACAAACACAACCCAAAAACAGAGGGTGGAGGCCGCCGAAAACTTTTTTCAAAATTATATTTTATTGATTATGCTATTACAGTTGTCCCATTTCCCCCCACCATTCCCCTCCACCCTGCACACCCCCTCCCACCCACATTCCCCCCTTTAGTTCATGTCCATGTGTCATAAGTTCTTTAGCTTCTACTTTTCCCACACTATTCTTGTCCTCCCCCTGTCTATTTTCTACCTACTGTCTATGCTACTTATTCTCTGCACCTTTTCCTCCTCTCTCCTCCTCCCACTCCCCTGTTGCTAACCCTCCATGTGATCTCCATTTCTGTGTTTCTGTTCCTATTCTACTTGTTTGCTTAGTTTGCTTTTGTTTTAGGTGTGGTGGTTAATATCTGTGAGTTTGCTGTCTTTTTATTGTCATATTTTTTATCTTCTTTTTCTTAGATAAGTCCCTTTAACAGTTCATATAAGGGCTTGGTGATGATGAACTCCTTTAACTCAACCTTATCTGAGAAGCACTTTATCTTCCTTTCCATTCTAAATGAAAGCTTTGCTGGACAGAGCAATCTTGGATGAAGGTCCTTGCCTTTCATGACTTGGAATACTTCTTTCCAGCCTCTTCTTGCCTGCAAGGTCTCTTTTGAGAAATCAGCTGACAGTCTGACGGGAACTCCTTTGTAGGTGACTGTGCCCTTATCCCTTGCTGCTTCTAGAATTCTTTCCTTCATTTTAATCTTGGCTAATGTAATTATGATGTGCCTTGGTGTGTTCCTCCTCAGGACCAACTTCTTTGGGACTCTCTGAGCTTCCTGGACTTCCTGGAAGTCTATTTCCTTTGCCAGATTGGGGAAGTTCTCCTTTATAATTTGTTCAAATAAGTTTTCCACTTGTTGCTCTTCCTCTTCCCCTTCTGGTACCCCTATTATTCAGATGTTGGGACTTTTAAAGATGTCCTGGAGGTTCCTAAGCCTCTCCTCATTTTTTTGAATTCTTGTTTCTTCCTTCTTTTCTGTTTGGTTGTTTCTTTCTTCCTTCTGGTCCACTCCATTGATTTGAGTCCCAGTTTTCCTCCCATCGCTATTGGTTCCCTGTGCGTTTTTCTTCATTTCACTTATTGTAGCCTTAATTTGTTCATCTAATTTCCAACCAAAATCAACCAATTCTGTGAGCTTCCTAATCACCAGTGCTTTGAACTGTGCATCTGATAGGTTAGCTACCAGTGCTTTGAGCTGTGCATCTGATAGGCTGGCTATCTGTTGGTCGCTTAGATGAATTAGTTCTGGGGTTTTGATGTATTCTCCCGTTTGGGCCACTTTTGGTTTTGGGTTTTTTTTTGTTGTTGTTCTGTTTTGTTTTGTTTTTTGGTCTAGTCGCGGCTGTTACGTAGTGAGGGGCAGAGCCTTAGGTGTTCACAAAGGCAGGGCAACCCAGTTGCTGGGTTGTGGTGCTGGATGTGGGGGTGGGGTGCGAGAGGGAACAATGACACTTGCTTGGCTCTCTCTCGATTCCAGTCCCTTCTGCCACTTTCCCCAAGCAAACCGGGCCCTTCCGGTGCTGACCTCCACATGGGTGGGCCTGCGCATGCTCCAGGACCCCATGGGTCTCCCCAACGAACTCTCCTGTGAGGTTGGGACTCCCTCCCGGCACCTCAACCCTCACAAGTGTTTGCAATCGGTGCCTCCAGGCTTCACTTCCTGGCACTGGGGCCCTGCATCATGCACAGTCTGTCTTGCTGCCTGTTTTTGCCTGGTTTATCTGTGCGCGAATGTGTGTTCACAGTCAGCCACCTTGTGTGCCCCACTTGGTCTGCTCGTTGCTCAGCAACTGCCACCTGTACACCTGGGATGTGCCAACCACTGCCTGCATGCCTGGGACCACCAGCCATTGCCTTCTCCCACTGCAATCCCTCTCTGCCAGCCGCCGACTCCACCCCTCTTACCCGTCTGGGTGAATCGCTGTTGGACTTCCGTACAATTCAATTTTCTATCTGTTCTGGTTGGGTTTTTTTGGTTCTATATTTTTGTTGTCCTTAATCTTGGTTGTGAGAGGAGGCACAGTGCATCCACATACGCCTCCATCTTGGTTGGAAGCCTGAAAACATTTAAGTTGCTCAAAAGTCTATATCTTGGGTCGACACAAGAGGAAAGTCTGAGAATATTTTCTTTTTTTAAATTTTATTTTAATTGTTGTTGTACAGTTTTCTATCTTTTACTCCCACCCCGGCCCACCACCCCAGCCCTCCCCACTCCCTCCCATTTCCACCCCCCTAGTTTTTGTCCGTGTATCCTTTATACTTGCTCCTGTAAACCCTTCCCTTTTTCCCCCTGAAATTCCCTCCCCTCTCCCCTCTGGTGACTGAGAACATTTTCTTAAAAAGAAAAAGTAAAAAGAAACAGAACATGCAACTTCAGGGCTCAACTCGTGCCTAATCTCTTTGTGCGGGGTTTTCTCATTCCAACACGTAGCTCCCAGGATGAGAACAAGCAATCCCTAAATCATACGCCTCTTCTGGGGATAATATGTAATGGGTGTAGCCTTCCTTAAAGAGAGACACAGGCCAGGGCAAAACGCAGTGTGTGCCTCCCACCCCACAGATTCAAAATCTCTGGACAGATAATGTCTTATGAAAATGACTTCTCATGGCCACCACGCTGGAGCAAAGAAAGGATGTAGATGTCACAAGAGAACATGTGACTTGGGGAAGATGGAAGGAGAAAAGGGACTCTCGTGGCTGTTTTGACAACTTCTTTGCCTCTTATCGTGACCTCGATGAGGGAGCCCAGGGGCCAGCTCGCCCAGCTGCAACATGGGTGCCCACCCAATTGTCAAGTCCCTGCTGCACCAATGTCACAAACTGCTTTTGTGTCCAACAGGGCACCGGAAGGACACCTCAGATTCCTACTCCTAGTCCATTCTGCATCTCTGGGTGACAACGTCTATTGTAATCTGGCAGATGCACAAACACAATGCTGTCTTTGAAAAAGAGCATTTAACTATCTAGAACATCAATCCTCTACAGATTGCCTTACCTCCTTTTTACCTTTTTCTGCGCATTTCAAAGTAATTTCAGAACCAAAAAGAAGGAAGACGACATTATCACTGGAGTGCCCCGGCTTCAAGAAACGACAAAGAACGGAGAGAAACCTCCATTCCCAGGCACTAGGTGTGTAGAGCAGCCATTCTGCAGTTTTCTGGAAATCTTCTCCGTGTGGTATGCATTTGAAGCTGTAAGGTGCAAGTGCTGGAGAAAACCCAGCTCCTTTCTCAGTGAAATGGCCTGTTATTCTCTGGAAAGAAAGGAGCTGTTTCTCTGAGACCACCATTACACCTGTGATGCTCTGCTGAAATTCAAACCGCTCCCACCTCCGACCCCCATCTCTCACACCTGGCTAGCAAAAACACAGTAGGGTCTGGCGTGGGGGAAGGGTTAAAATGTAACCATCCTGGCTCCTGGCTAAATAGCTCTTGCAAATGTCTCTGGTTTTCTGTGTGAAAGTGAATTCGGGCTGAGCTATACGGTGGATGTACCCAAACACTTGGGCTTTAATTGACACACGCACACCCAGACACACAAAAAAATGTAAAACTATTTGGCAAGGCATTTTGTTTTTAACGTTAGTGAAATGCAGCCTAACAGTGTTCTCACTGTAATCCTGCCTGAAAGTGATCTCTTTTCTGTACTTTTCCTATGACAAATTTATTTTCCCTATATGCTTTTGTTGGCCAGCAGCTCTGGCATGACTGGGCCGACAATGAGCCAGAAGATGTGAGTTCGGGGGAAATGCATGGCTCCCAAGCCCTGGCACATAGTGGGGAAGTGTGTGCCGCTGGGCTTTCGAGCAGAGCCCATGTGTTGGCCTTGTCGGCTCACCAAAGAATGCCACAGACGTTGGAAGAAAATGACCTACCCCACCACCTGGGGACAGAAAGCCAGCTAACAATGCATGTGCGCTTTTCAATGTTAAAACAATGAAACCAGTGCCAAAGCTTCCACTAGCTTTGTTAGCTAAGCAAGGGGTCATGCATTACAAGTCTGCTACTATTCACACGACCGCTGTCCTACAAGAGCTGAGAAAGCACCCCTCTGATGACTTACCTTTTCTCTGCGAAGTACGAGGGGAGGTTACCAGCTCCCACTAAGGATGAAAGGGGCAAGGTTGAAAGAGATTATCCTACACCATGGATTATGAAGGTATTTCAACAGCAAATTCTTCAAAGGACACAGGTGGAAGCTGCAGTGACAATCTAATTAGGGCATTAGCATTTGAAATGGGCCTTTTAATCTAATACTCTAGTATTTCATCATAAGCAATACACGTGAGACAAGCACTACAGAAGAGTTGATATGAGTATATTAGCAAACATGACCTAGAAAAGGGATCTGAAGATCAACAGTTGAATTAACAAAAGTGTGCATGAGCATGCAGACGTACACACATGAAATTTTTGTTTTGTGTGTGTGTGTGTTTCCTCTCGCTCTGACAACACATGAACGGGTCTGACACCTGGCATGTAACCAAGCCTGCCACCACACCAACAAGGCAATGGTTTGTAAAACTTCTCTGGACCATGATTGTCTAAGAATAGCTAAATGCTAAAAGTTCTTCCCAGAAAAACATACATGCACACCCAGTTTTACACACAATTGCAGAGAGTGCACAGGAAACCTACTGCGTCGGGTATTACTGAGTACATAACAAATCATCCCAAATGGAATAGCCTCAATCGGTACTATTTACCTGAAAGTTCTTTGGGCCAACCATTTAGGCTGGACTCAGCTGAGCCATTCCCCTGGTTTTGTCCAGGCCCCCCTCCCTCCTGGATGAACCAGAGGTCAATGATGGGCGCTGCTGATGCATCTGGGTGCTGGCCCCTAGAAGCTGAGATGCGTTGGCTCATTGTCACGTGGTTGGATCATCCCTAAGAAAGTGGCCTGGATTTGTTTGCCTGATGAAGACAGGCACCCAACAGAAATGGTCAAAATCTCGTAAGGCCTAATCTTATAGCTGATGCTACTGCCTCGTTCTTTTGACAGAAGCAGCTCACCAGGTCAGCCCAGAGTCAAGGAGCTAGGAAGTAGGCTTTACCTCTTGAGGTGAGAGGTTATACATATACTGCAAAAGGTATTATTACAGGGAGGGACACAGAATTAGGACCAATATTTCAATCAGTTTACCATCTTCATCATGATCCTAGGTTAGCAATTTTCTGCAAGTAAAATGTAGGACAGGGTTTGAAAGAAAAAGCAGGAGCCATTGTTACCATGATAGACAAGCACAGAAATTGATAACTCTGCTGGACCTCCAGAAAGTATCCTCAGGTCCAGAGCCAGGAGAATGCCTTTTCCTACTGGCAAGCAAAAAACTTTCAGTGTTTCTTGTTAATTTTTCTGAAAGACATTTTAGAAAACAAAGGTGCTCGGCACAGTGGAAAGTTGTCACTTCGTTACTGAAACAGGACACCACGGATCATACACATATTTAGTGGGTTGAATGTCAGCAGTATTGATGGACTAACTGAGGAAAGTGACGCTGGACGTGCTAGATGTCTGTGTTGGGTTTTTTTGCCCAACTGTATGGGACCATATGTCATGCTTTGGGGACACTATAGTGAATAACACTAACATATCCTGCTGAACCAGAATCCTAGAAGTCAGTATTTCCCTAGAGCAAAGGAAAACTCCAGGACGATAAGAATCCCAAATAGAAAATGTCAAACACATAACGTACCTTAACTACATGATGATTGAACTGGTGTTGGCATGACACCATCAAAAATCAGCCGTCGGTAGGTTTGAGTATGATCAAATTTTCTTCCCCTAAAAAGAAGAAAAAAACTAAGTGACTGTAGGGAATTGGGTAAACAACTGAAGAGAGCAAACTGAATTTAACAAAATGTAAGTCCTGTATTCAGGACTATTTAGCTTGCTTCAAGTCTCACTTTGCCACTACTGACAGGTGTACATGTCCAGTTAGAGGGGCCTGTATGTCTAGTTAGAAGAGATCTTCTTTGCTGCTCCAGGGGTCTAACTGTGGTTACATCTCCTTTCTAAATTACAAGAGAATCGGGTGAATCCACTTGGATGAATTCTCCATCTCACCTCAATTCCCTCTCTGCAATTCTATATGGGTTTTCTGTTGCTGCTGTATAACAAGTTACCACAAAGGCAGTGCTTTAAGAACAACACAAATTTATTATCTTACAGTTCTGGAGGTCAGATGTCTAAAACAGGTCTCAATGGTTAAAAGCAAGGCATCAACAGACCGCATTTCTTTCTGGAGGCTCTAAGGTAGACTCATTTCCTCGCCTTTCCGAGTTTCTCCAGGCTGCCTGCACCCCTGGGCTTGGGGGCTCCCTCCTCTTCAGAGCCAGCAACGGCCAGTTGGGTCTTCCTCCTACCACACCGCTCTGACACTGCTTCTTCTCCTACCTCCCACTTTCACTTTTAAGAACCCCTAGACTTACATCGGACCCACCCAGATACTCCCAAATAGACTCCCCATTTCAAAATGAGCTGACTGGGAACCTTAAATCTGTCTTCTACCTGAACACTCCTTGCCATGTAACAGAACATATTCACAGGTTTCAGAGATTAGGGCATGGATATTGTTGGGGAGCCATAATTCTGCCTCCAGCCCACTTCTTTTCTCAGGCTACTTTAGATATTCATGCCTATCAGTGTGAAATAATTCTTCCCTCGAGAGGCTTTGCAGCACTCGATGTGATATCAAGGAGAGTTTCTTTATGATGGCAAATTGCATCTTCCCAATGCAAATTCTAGAAATATCAACTATATCATCACTGAAATATAAAAGAAAATGTACCATGCTCTTTCAACTCTAAGAAAGGTCATTTGAGATAATATAATTGGAATAGTTTATATATTATTGATAAACTATACCCAGGGTCAATTCAATGTGTCACGCTTGATGGATAGGTTCCTTGATTTACTTACTTCAACCCTCTCTAAGTCCACTTCTTGTTTTTACCCTTTCTTTATCTGCAAAGTATGTGGCAATAATTGCTGCCTATTTTGAGGTAGTGATTGACACCTTGGTTTAATTTTTTTCAGATTATTCAATAAAAATCAGCAAGATTAGTCTTCATTCTCAACTCACAATAGACTGGTATGAAAATGATTCTGCTCATTTGCAAGCAGACATGGGGATTAATTATGTTTTGTGATCTGATTCTTCATCTTCTTAGAGAACAACAAGTGTAACCAAGTCCCACATATAACAAATATGGGAGGATAAGGCAGGAGTCCTAAGGCCAGAGGAAAGGGAAGGATATGCTGGAAAATAAGAAATGAGAAAAGAAAAGACCTAGAAGTAAGAAGAGCAGAGTGACTGTGAATAAATGAGAGAGAACATCAATTTCCATGGGACTTAAACAGTGGTTTTATAGTAGCTGCCTTCTTTTTTCACTAGGTGTGACTTAATTTAAAATATTGGTATGAAATACCATAATGTGGCAGTGAACGCCTAAGGGAATATTAGAATAAATTAAAGCCAACTTGAAAGTAGGGTCATTATGTGAAGCAACAGGGTTTTGCATGGGTACAATATTCCATTAGAAAAACTGTGTCTCCATTAAGAAATGTTCGCTCAAAAATAGCATGGCATTGTTTAGCTATTCCCATGACAAGTAGAAATTTGGGAGGCAAACGCAGCTGTGAGTGTGGACAGCAACTATATTCATATAAATCATGGGTGGTCTTCTAGTTTGTTCAGTGTCTCCTCATCAGACTAGTTCTGAGCAAAGAGGAGAACTTCCCATGTGCACTGAGCCATTCCCTTTCCCCAATCATGCCTTCATTCCTTCTGCTCCTTTCACCTGGAATAGCTTTCCCACATTTTCTTCTGAAGATTTCCGACTCCACCTTTAATCCTGAACTTGGGCATCACTGTTTCTGAGAAGCAGTCTCTGGCAGCTTCCCTCACATCAGCACCCCCATATATCCCTATAAACCCATGCTCCCTTTCACCCCCACGCTTGTCACGTTGTAGTACAAGCAACTGTCCCGTTGTCCTCCTCCTCACCACTCCCCAATTCTGTCTTCCTTCCGCTTGGAGGCCAGGTCCCTGTGGTTTTCACCACTGTGCTCTCAATGTCTGAAACATAGTGAGTGATCTGTAATTGTTGGTTGAGTAAGTAGGTAAATGCTCAATAAATAAATGAAGGAAGAACGGCAGGGAGAGATGGAAGAAGTCTGGGAGGAAAGAGACTTAACCATGTTTCTGAGTCTATAAAAGAGGTGCCACTTCTCACCATCTGCGACTCCTAAGGAAGACGTTTATTGACAGACCTCGGCTGCTCTCAGCTGGTCATTTTCACAACAGAACACAGGCTTGGCAGTGCCCTCCTGGGTAATTCAAGGATGATTCCACTCAGTCGCTAGCAAGCAACCAGTGTGACTGTGTGAAGAAGCAACTTTGAAAGACAATTAATTTGCTTCTACCAAGGAGAGATGGAGTAAGAAGAGATGTGATCTCTCCTGATTTTGATAAGGCATTTTGATTGTTTCACAAAACAAAGTTAAAAACATTTAGAAAAGTAGGTTTGGGGCCACGTGTATGTTAAAGAAGTGAATGACTGACAGGAGGCATTTATCGTGATACACTATCAATTTGGAGAAACCTTCTCAACCATGTGATAAACCCTACATTTCTTATCTTTACTAATGTCCAGAGTAAAGAAACTGAAAATATACAGTTGTTTGCATTCTGGTAAAAATTACTATCAAATGACTTTGATGAAATGGATAAATTTCCTATAAAAGGAGATAAAAATGAAAAGACAAAAAAGTACATATTAAACCAAAATAAATAATTCATATGCAGAATAAAGCACCATTGACAGGAAAAGCTTAAGTACAAAAGAAAACAACTGAGAGATAAGGGGCAAGACGAGACTTGACCTTGAGCAGAATGAGTTAGCAACACAACACCCTAAACCAGCTGTGCTGAGCCAGGGATGACTTTGTGGCACAGGGAACATTTGGCGGCATCTGGAGATGTTTTTGACAGTCGTGAGTGGGGAGGGCGTGACTGGCAGCTAACGTGTAGAAGCCAGGGATTCTGCACACAACACAACTCCCTACAACGGCAAACTATCTGGCCCAAACTTCCAATAGGGCTGAAGCTGAGAAACACCCAAATGAGAAAGTTAGGCGATATAGGACTACATTAAAATGAAGGACAGGCGTTGAAAGTTTCCCCTCAACATTATGGACCAGATTCTTATTAGAAAGTCATGTCCTGTTTAGGGTGTTACCCTTTAGAAAGTGTAGACCGTGAAGGATTGGAGATGGACTCCGTAACCACTGCCCATGTCTTGCTCTTCTGCTTTTGCGAGGAAACTTATGCTATTACTGTCTCCCACCTATTTAAGAGATCTGGAAATAATGCATGCCTGTTTTGAAGCTGAGTCCTGCATCTTGGCTTACCATGAAGAAAATCTAAGATTCCTGGATTAAACATGTTCACAAATACAGTGCCTAATAAACAGGCTTTAAGAAAAAAAAAAACACCTGAATTAAGTTTATGTTGAATGTTCTGGAGAATTGAGAAGTTAGTCCTCAATTATGTGCTAAAAGAAAATCTTTAAAAGTTAAAACACATAGAAAAATATCAAATATACTGAAAATACAAATACCACAAAACTCTAAATGAATGAGCCAAAAATCTTACATTACCAACATCAAACTATCCCAAAGGCTCAACATGTTTTAATAATATGCGTTTTATAGTTAGAAATGTGGTAAAAAAATGAAGAATGAAGGATTCCAAAGCAAAATAAACAAATCTTCAAGTCACTTGAGAGTAGACAACGGTTAGAAAAGGGATAAGGTGCTGGAAATGAAGTTAGAAGTGATCATTTTAAAAAGTGGGAAATGACAAGCAAGTTTTTGTGGTGAGAAGAGTTTATTTTCTTGAAGCCACATTGAACAAAATGACACAGTGGAATCGTGTTGTGTGGTCCCAGTCATATTTCCATTGGACAGGCACCGTGCTGATCCCACCATCTGTTTTGCAGCCAAATATGACAAAATGTGACTTTAAGCAAAAATATGTATAAAATACTGTTTATTATTTAAATTTCAAAACAAGAATTACATTCAGAATAAGAACCACACACTAGTTAAGCACTATAACACACACCCTAAGTATGTATGGCCACAGCTTCAGGCCAAACATTTTCTAAATGTTCTTTGATGAGAAAGCTGAATTTATAATATTATTTTGTTCGTTAGCCTGCTCAGTAACACAAATGCAGTAAATTCTACTTCGATAAATTATCATCCGATATTGTAATATGATTTGATTTGAAAATGGAGGAAAATATGAAAAGTCTTCAGACAAGTCTTTTTCTCTCATAGCCAGTAGATTTAACCTCTTTGTCAACAAAATCTTTTCCCAGAAATACCAACACAAAAGTAAGGGCTTCCTTAGACTTTCCTTCCCTAGGCAGTAGGGATAAGCAAGACACAATTGTGTCAAATCTTGATTAATTAGGAATTAAACACAGTCAGCATTTTCTAAATCAATGCCATTCTTAATTCTGAAAAAGCATCTGTTCATATACAGACATTGCCAGGCCTCTCTGTCCCTCCCAGTCCTCTTCTGGGACTCCTCAGGAAGCAAATGTGAGACCTCCTCATTGTAATGTTTAAATTAAAATTCAATTAATTTTAAATTAAAATTTGTATTTTTAATCCCTTTCTTACTTTTTTTCCATTTCCCCCCTCTGCTGCATTCTTATTATCTCCTCAGATTTTTCTTTCATTTCACTAATTCTTTCTTCAGTCGTGTCTAACACGTAATTTAACCTATCCATTGTAATGTGTATTGCCAATCACTATATTTTTCATTTCTAGAAGTTCTCTTCAGTTATTTTGCAAACCTACCTTTTCTCTCTTGACAGTATCTTTTTAAAATGCTTTATTCCTTTTATGCCATGAATTATTTCATTTCTTGTAAAATATTAGTGAGTGATTCTTTTTAAAAATTTTTCTCACCATTTAAATCATGGAAGAACCAAATTCCGGCCAATGAGTGGATTGTGCTGATGTGGGACGTGGCCCCTTCATTTCAATACACACCTATGGTGAATGAAACAGTATGAAGAAACAAGATTGAATAGCTGAGCTATAAACTTAAAAAGAGAAATATGCAGGTGTTTGAAATGAAGAGGGAATCTGAGGAGTGGTGTTATGGATTGTGTCCTCTCCAAAATTCATTCATTGAAGTCCTAACCCCCCGTACCACAGAATGTGGTTTGGGGGACTACAGATATAATTAATTAAGTTAGGATAAAGTCATACCAGAGTAGGGTGGGCCCCTAATCCAACAGGCTGTTATCTTTATGAGAAGGGGAAGTTTGGGCAGAGGCACACACATGCAGTAGGACACCATATGCAGATGAAGGCAGAGATTGGTGTGATGCCCCTACAGACCAAGACCACCAAAGATTGCCAGCAATGCAACCAGACGTTAGGTGAGAGGCATGAAACCGATTCTTCTTCCTAGTCCTCAGAAGGAGCCAACCCTGCTGACAGCGTGGTCTCAGACTTCTAGCCTCCAGAACTGTGAGATGCTGAATTTTTGCTGTTTAAGCACCCAATTTGTGGTGCTTGGTTACAGCAGACCTAGCAAACTTAGACAAGTGATAAGTTGAAGCCAAAGATAGGGCGCTCACTAGGTAGTGAAAACCAGTGGTGAGTCTAACTCTAGGAACTAGAGTTTTAAGTCTAGGAAAAGAAGAGAGTTCAAGGGTAGGCCTTCTGCCCCCCCACCCCACCCCACATGCCACACTAGGAAGTAAAACTGAGCTACATGCAAAAGACCAAGGATTTAGAAGGGCTTCTTTGCAAGTAAATACAGACTAAAGAAATTCTACTTACTGAGCCAGGAATTTTTTTTAAGTGTATCTTTGTAGAGCCTTGGGCAAAGAAATAGTCTACATATATGAGTAAGACCTTATCTGTGAACAAAATAACTTTACTTCTTCTTTTCAAATTTAGATGCATTTTATTTTTTTTCTTGCCCAATTGCTCTGGCTAGGACTTCCAGTGCTAAGTTAAATAGAAGTGGCTAAAAGCAGCCAGGCTGTGTTCCTGATCTTAGAGGGAAAGTGTTCAGTCTTTCATCATAGAGAATAATGTTCACTGTGGGCTTTTCATACATTGTTTTCATTATGCTGAGGTAATTTCCTTCTATTCATACTTTGTTGGGTGTTTTTATCATAAAAGAATGTTAGATTTTATAAAATACTTTTTCCTGAATCTACTGAGATCATCATATAGATTTTTTCCCTTCATTCTGTTAATGTAGTCTATTACATTGGTTGATTTTATATTAAATCACTCTTATATTCCAGGAATAAATCCCATTTAATCATATATGTATCTAATTCTTTTAATATATTGTGGAATTCAGTTTACTATTTTTTTTT